>CM037879.1:206424098-206759098 GCA_021292165.1 Shinisaurus crocodilurus
AGGAAGGGATTACTTAATCAATTCCACAACCATCAGTTTTCCCCTAAAAATCCCCCCCCCCCGATTTTTAAACTGTTTCCCCATTCAGTCAGGCTCCTAGGCATTTTCAGGGGAAGACCTGTAGGTGTGAGAGGTTTCATGTCACCATACATATACTACCATCAACACAGTTACGTTACCAAGGTAAAGACAGGTTTGGGAACATGTTTGCCAAGATGGTGTGTAGTTCCACTTGCCACTCTTACAGCATTAGGAGTTCTCTTTGTCCCTTTCTAGAGATGGAGGAACAGGAAGTCAAAGGCATATGCTTCCTGCTGCTTCCATAATCGTGTCACAGCAAAAAATGGCTGTTAGTGGCAGTAGGTTGTCCAAAGGCCCTTACTATGAGAATGTTTCCATCAGAACTCAATGAATTATTTAAGCTTACAGCCTCAGGTTCAATCATAAATAGTTTTGAGCTTGCTAGCCCATTTTGCCACTGGGGGATCTAGAACCAATATTTCTGGAAAATGTTGATTCCCCCTCCTCGCCATGGAAGTAGTGAATTTTGGTTTTTTTCACTTTGCACCGGCATTAACTTCTTTCCCATCCTATTTCTATTCCCATTGACTGAGTTTATTGTGGATGCTGGTATGAGACTGATACTGCCTTCTGGTCATTATAAGAGGAAGGAGGGAAAATGGGAGGGAAATAGAAACTGTATAATCCAGACACAGTGGTTATGTTTCCTTCAGCAAAACAATTCATGACGGGAGGGCATATTTTGAAGATGACACCTTTAGCCTATTTCCTGTGCATCTGTGGTTTTAAAACTTTGTTTGCTATGTTATTCTATTGTGGAGCACAGTATTTCTAACCTTGACTACCATTGGGGAGTTTGCTTGAAAGGTCAGTTGCCCAACTGCTTCTCACTAATGATGGCACCTGATTCTGGTTCAATTCATAATAGATGCATCTTTTTCATCAACATACCCTTGGAAGCTGGAATGTGCGATGCTGGGAATTCCGTTCCATTTAGGTCCAACAGGATTCTGCAGCGTTTCTGTTCCAGTAAGCAGCAGCAGAGCATAGCAGATTTTTTTTTTCCATTCCAGAAAAAAATTGTGCTTATGAGGGGGTTCCACCATTTGCGCAAATTACATTTTGTGTGAATTGTAATTTGTGCAAATTATTGGGAGGTTCTTGAATTTTGCGCAAATGGTTTCGTAACTTTTTTTTATTTATTTTTTATTGGCAATCCTGCACAAGTGCACATAATTGGAAGTCCACCTGTTTGCCATGTAGCCCCGCAGAGGATCATTCCCATCTTGTAAATATCATTGTCAGTTTCATTCTCTCCACACACTACTTTGTTTAGGCCAGCACTATTTTGTTTAATCCATATTCCATACTTGTCAAAGAACTTGTCAATTCCCCCCTGCCCCGCCCCGCCCCGCCCCACCTTTCACTTTGGAAGTGCTGGATGAAACTATCAAGTTCTTTGACAAGTATGGAATATGGCTCTGTTGGGCTAAACAAAGTAGTGTGTGAACAGGATGAAACAGGATATTTACAAGTGCGGAATATTCCTCAGCAGGACTACACAGTGAACAGGTGAACTTGTGATCATGCACACTTGTGCAAGATTGCCAATTAAAAAAATATTTTTTAAAAATTACACCATTTGCACAAATTTCAAGATCCCTCCTCCAAAATATTGCGCCGCTTGCCACCATTGAAAAATCATAGAATCCGGAAAAAAAAGTGATTTTTGTTAACAGAAAATGTTTTAAGAATAACTGTGGTTACTTAAGCTGTGGAGAAGATTGGAAGTCTAATTGTGTTTATTGTTTGTTGTATATGTGTTTTAGTGTTTGTATGTTTTTTTATGAATAAAATTCTTTTAAAAAAATAAAAAAATAAAAAAAATCATAGAATCCGGGTAGTGGCTCGACTTGCTACAGATTGAGTCAATGCCAGCCAAGGAGAAATGGAGAAAAATCCCAGAGCGGAAGCAACAAAATCTGTTGAGTTTTCATTCCAAAATGGAATTCTCATACATCCCTACCTGGAAGGGGCTAGTTTTCCTGAAAGAGACTTCCTAGCCCTTTGTCCAAATGCTTCTAACTGTTCAACTTACTTTTTATTAATTTGGTTCCATTCGCTACCTTTCAATTCTTTGAATTATCCAGTCACTTCAAGTATTTGAAGAGGTAAGCTGCTTTTCAGTATTTTTGAAAAAATGATACGCAAACGGGTTGCCTCTTCATCATGTAGGTGAAGCTCTTGCCCAACTCTTTATTGCTAATTATTTTCACTGTGGTCCTGGGAGCACCTCAAAGTCTCTAGGGACTGCCAGAAGTTGCTTTAGCACTGTGAAGGACGGCTGCTTACGCCCGTCCTACAAGGTAGGCCACAGTACCAGTTTATCCCTGGACTGCCACCCACCTCCATGGTTCCCTTACACCAATTTGGTGTAGCAGCCCAGCCTTACAAACCAAGAAAGGAACACACATCAATTTTAAGATGGAGACTTTATTCAAACAAAATTAAGAATTAAGCAGCATAGGGTCTCCAATGGTCCAATACATAAAAATAATCCCTTATAAGAAAGGGCTAAAAAGAAGGTAGGGAAAAAGGGGTGAGGTAGGTTGTTGTGAGGAAAAGAGAATGGGAATAAAAAGGGACTCTAAAAGGATATCTAAAACAAACCCCAAAAGTCTGCAAAGAACTGCTTCAGCCAAACCAGGCCTAGCTTCCCCAGCTGTCCTGCAAATCCGGCATACCTGCCCAAGATGGAACTTCCACAGCATCCAGGCCCGAAGGAAGAACCCCGTGCCTTCTTCACCCAACTCCTTTATCCAAAGCTAGGGTCCTTTTTCCCGCCCAGCTTCCACCAGTCCCGTCTTCCTGCCTTCTGAAAGAGGGCCCCCCTGCCCTTTCTCAGCTGCAGGCACTTTCTCATGATTAAATCCCAATTAACGTCTGGCCTTGCTACACAGCTCTGCGGATAACTTGCTATCTCCCAGGTGTCACTAACTATCTCACACTACCCAAGGACTCCCAACGCATTCCAAAGAAGAGCAAGAGAACAAGGGTGAAAGAATTCAAAATCAATCAGAGGAGGGGGGAGGGGGAACTCAGCCCAACCTCTGCCATGTCTCATCTTCACAAGCACAGCTTAAGAAATGCTGCTATTTATTATTCTTTCCTTCTCTGTCAACCAATAATTTGAGCAGCACAGTCAATTTTCCAGGCTCCTAAAACCAGTTTTCTCTAACAATGCTATTTTGGAAACCAGAGAGCACCAAGGCTTAGCCAAAGACAAAATGACCTTATTTGCACAACTCGATAGCTTACCGATGCCCAAAATAAAATTGATTCAAACGTATACTCTATGGCTGTGATTGGCTCCAGTATGCTGTGTTCTCCCCAATTACAAGTGGAAGCCTGAACCCAGGTAAAAGTGGTACTACTTGAGAAGGTCTTGTCCCTTTAGGGCATCTGTTTGTAATGTAAGTTTCTCAAAATGCAGTATAGAGTGTAAGGCACTCAGCCCTCTCTGTACTTATGTGCAAGTGATGTGTGATCACTACAGAATCGGACTCAAAGAGTGCTCATCAATGATACTTTCTCAAACTGGGGAGAGGTAACGAGTGGGGTACTGCAGGGCTCGGTCCTGGGCCCAGTGCTATTCAACATTTTTATTAATGACTTGGATGAGGAGGTGCAGGGAATGCTTTGCGGATGACACAAAGTTGGATGAAACAGCTACCGTAATACTCTGGAAGACAGAAACAAAATTCAAAGTGATCTCAATAGGCTGGAGTGCTGGGCCGAAAACAACAGAATGAAATTTAATAGGGATAAATGCCAAGTGCTGCACCTAGGGAGAGGAAACCAAATGCAGAGTTACAGAATGGGGGACACTTGGCTCAACAATACTACAACTGAGAAGGATCTTGGAATTGTTGTAGATCACAAACTGAATATGAGCCAGCAATGCGATGTGGCTGCAAAGAAGGCAAATGCTATTTTGGGCTGCATTAATAGAAGTATAGCTTCCAAATCGCGGGAAGTGATAATTCCCCTTTACTCAGCACTGGTTAGTCCTCATCTTGAGTACTGTGTCTAGTCCCGGGCACCACACTTTCAGAAGGACGTAGACAAACTGGAGAAGGTTCAGTGGAGGGCAACAAAGATGATAAAGGCACTGGAAACAAGGCCCTATGAGGAGAGACTGAAAGAACTGGGCATGTTTAGCTTTCAGAAGAGGAGACTGAGGGGAGATATGATCGCACTCTTCCAGTACTTGAAGGGTTGTCAGACAGAGGAGGGCCAGGATCTCTTCTCGATCATCCCAGTTTGCAGGACACGGAATAATGGGCTCAAGTTACAGGAACCCAGATTCCACCTAAGCATCAGGAAAAATTTCTTGACTGTCAGAGCAATAAGACAATGGAACCAACTACCTAGGGAGGTGGTGGGCTCTCCCACTCTGGAGGCATTCAAGGTGAAGCTGGATGGCCATCTGTCAGGGATGCTTTGACCTGGATTCCTGCATTGAGCAGGGGGTTGGACTCTATGGCCTTGTAGCCCCCTTCCAACTCTACTTTTCTGTGATTCTATGATTCTATCACATACTTTGCATGCTGTGAGCTTGTTTGTTTCTCATAGAAGAGGGAACTTGGAAAGATAGATTCAGTCTTGAGTGGGATTCTGTATTACCGTAGTCACCCACACTCTAGGATATGGTGGTCTTACAGTGGATACTCTCTCTGCCATTTTCTTCTTGACTGCCATAAGATTTTTACTCTGCTTTTGAAGTTCTTAGGAACAGTTATACTCTGGATCAAGCATGCAAAAAGCTCTTATTTTGCCCTTCCCTCTGAAGGGATTTTAGTGAGCCATATATTTGCTAATGGGCAGCTGGTCTTGGACATTCAAATATCAGTGGGAATTATACAGCCCTTTCTTCTCTGCCTCCACGAATTTTAGAATGATTAATGCCAACTTAATGTGTTTGGCATTGCAAGGGCTTAGTCATCATACCATTTTTAGATGAGTGGACAAGGTGGCACAACTTGCAGAGGCAGCTCGGTAGAGACAGAGATAATTGACATTTAGTCGTCGTAGCCAGTAAACATATGAGAGTGCCGAGCTAGTGCAGAGTGACTCTCCTTCACCTAGGTGAAGCCCATGCTTATCCCATAATATTGGTGGAGCCCATTCTGATCCCTAGTAGGCCTTTATCTTTTTGTCTCTTCGAGGGTTCCTTTTACTCCCAGTTACTGAAGTGATCAATAGATACATAGTCAGGAGATGGGAGACCCGTGTACACACACACACACACACTGATACAAAAATAATAATAATGGATTAACAGTTATGGGTTTCAGCCCTTACTGCCTGGCACCTTTACCCTGTATAAATTTCCGAAACTATTTCATACATAGCGATCTGCACATTTCTTCTGTTTGTCATACCTAAAAATTTTATTTGCTTGTATTTTGTCTAGGAAGGTGTATATCATTAACTTACCCCTTTTGTCTAAGATTCAGACTAGATTAGAATATGAGTATAATAATCCCAGTTTTCATACGCTAGAGTGTGTTCTTGCTTTCACTGAAATCACATAGAGATAAAGTCATTCAATTCAGAAAGTATGCCTTGTTGTGCCACATTTTGTTCTTGCGTTTATGTCTCCTAGAAGAAACTTTCTTGTCCATCCTTTGCCAGAAAAAAGTAATAATTCGAAGTGTGAACTGTAGTGTGTAAAAGAAGAAATTGTTAACAGAAATACTGTTGTGATCATTTTTCAGACTACGCTATTGAACTTGTATTTGTCTAAGGCGCAATCCTATGTATGTTTAGACAGAAAAAAGGCCCTCAAATCCCAGCATTCCTGGGAGTTGTAGGCTTTTTTTCCTGTCTAAATAGTAAATAAATAAAATAAAATAATTGTTTCAGTTTTGTAGGATTCAGTTTTGTAAATGCCACTGTTGTGGTATATGCTCTGTCAAATTGTTACATGCATGTCTAAATTTTTGCTGCTATATAATATCCAGTTTACTGCATAACTGTGGAATCCTCTCTACTTCTACATCTCTGTGTGTTTTGTGTCTCAGATTTTCTGAGAACTAAATGCATTCTGCCTGTTCTTGCTCACATAATTAATGTTAACATTATATATAGATCTGAGAGTCAGTCACTGTGATATCTCCTATTCTCTTTTCCAAAAGGCAGACATATACCTAGTGAAAAGTATTTTTTATCAACTTTTAAAAAAAAACAAAAAAAAAACATTATATAACCTATAAGTATCTTAGTAGAAAAGCCCCAAACAGCATCTCCCCCCCCCCCCCGCCCCAACCAAGATTTGCCTTAACTGGGGAAAAACTGTGACTTGGTTTTTGGTTTGTTTTAAAAATGTCCAACCTTAATTAAAAAATATTTTCTGTAGGTTTCTGAATTTTCGTTAAAACACTTTTCAGAGTTGTGATCATATTGCTTCCCTACAAAACAATAGTAGCAACATGGAAAGAGGAAAATATGGAAAACATTTGCAAGTTGAGTGTGGGGGTTGATAGTATCCTCACTAATTTCCAAGGAGAATTATTTAAGGCAAACTCAAATGTTTTGATATTTTTAAATAAAATTCAGCTTGCAGCAAAAGGATTCTACAATTTTTAATTCTCTGCATTTATTGTTTCTACACTGTATTCACCAAAGTGGTAGAAGTGGGAGCCCATAATTCCTTCCTTTTTTTGGTAAAGGTCAAGGTCATCTCTTAATCTACCACTTCTGGTACTTTTAGGATGCAATCCAGTTGGGATGCCCGTAACCCTCCAAACTTGGAGGATAACTGGCATCCTATGGAGGGCAGGAGGAGCGCAGAGGTGAAGGTTGCCTCTGTGCTTCACTGCCCTGCAACTCAGCTAGATGGCTGATTTTGGACATCCAGCTGAGGCACTTTGGAGTAGGAGGGAAGGAGGCTGAGGCACTGCCAGGATATGTCCTATCTTGGTGGCGCCTGTCTCTTCCCCTCCCCGTCTCCGGAACACCCCCTAAACCAATCTCCAAGGTCGCTCTTTCTCTTTCTGCACCAGCTGCGATGTGGGGGAGAGGGCGCTCCGAGCACGGAGATACAGCTAAGAGGTCGGAACAATTTTCCGACCTTGTAGCTGGGTCTCCAAAAAATCTTGTGGCCGTCTAGATGCTGTCTAGTGGCCATAGGATTGTGCTGCCCATTTCTTTTCCTTGTTCAATACTTGCATACTTCTTAGTTTAATAACTACAAAAGTAGGTTGTTCTTTCAGCAAACTAAAAGTATCTTGTTTCATGAAACCATTTATAGAAAACAGCAGTTTTCTGATGGGACCAGTTCTCAAGGTTTTCAGTTGTCCAACGCAAGGAAACAGTATCTCACCTCTGTTTTTATTATATCTATCAGCTGACTTTCCTTTTGTTTTGGAGTGTCTGCTATGACATTGGGCCATGACTCTTTTTGGCTGTAATAAATTGCCTATAGTGCATTCAGTGACTATGGTACCTGTTGCTGGTTCTTTTTCCAGGTCAATTGGCTGCAGGTACATGTGAGATTGTTACTTTGGACAGAGATAGCAGTCAGCCCCGAAGAACTATAGCCCGACAAACAGCTCGTTGTGCATGTAAAAAAGGACAGATTGCCGGTACAACGAGAGCAAGGCCAGCCTGCGTCGATGGTAAGAGTCAAAAGATCATTTAACTCAATATACACCCAACGCGGAACTGGTTATCAAGTGCTTTATTGATTCACATTGTTAAAGTGTCTTATCAAATATTTATATGTGCAACAGCCAAGTCAGTGTGTTAACAAAAGGATTATGCTTGAAATTCTTGCAAACATTATTATCTGAAAAGCTGTATGCCTCTGACGGACAGTTGACTCACTTTGTGTTTGGGTGTAAAGCCTTTCTTTTGTGTCAGTCAGATAACGAAGTGAAGACATATTAGGTCATTTCCACATGGATCCATATCGGCAGGTTGGTTGTACGTCAGTTCCATACCAATGGGCAACCAAGCCATGACATCCAGATGGCATATTGGAACACTGCCGTATGTTTTCTGTGCCAGGATCTACAAACCTAGAATTGGGATAGTAATGGTGTGGGGAATGGTTGTCCTGCACTGCAGTAGTCTTGTGTTAGGAGAGATAGTGTTTCTTGGGAACCTTTCTATCAGTTTCTTTTGAGCATCAGGAGTTGTGTGTTCACAGCCAACTGGCATTGCTGAAATAATACTCTACATATTAATTTTAATCATAGCCAGTGTGACCACTCCTGCATGAAAGTTAATGTGGTGGGGGAAGGGAAGTGCAAGTGATTATATTAGAATGAAACTGTTGTGTTATACTTTATATTTCTGCTGTCCCTTCCCTCATTAAAAATGTCATTCTGTATGATTCACTGCAGATGCAGTGTATTGCCTGCAGCTTGCAAAAATGCTGATGTAGAGGGAGGATGAAAATATTTCACTTTGAAATCATTTTTATGTCTCAAATGAGCTGCTCTATTCCAACTAAGACACCAGTGGTGCAGTCAGCAGTGTAAGCCTGCTGATGAAGACTTACTAACAAACATTCACATTGCAATTAAAATAAAATAAAATAGGACTCCTGTTATAAATAGATGACAGTAAAAATGGCATGTTTTGACTTTGGTTTTACAGAGAAAAACAAAAATGGATTCTTCTGTAAAGAAGATAACTTCAGATTTCCTTTGAAAAATGACTCACACTTGAGCCCATTAAAAAAAGTGCTGAGACTTCACTACCATTTCATCAGAATTCGACTTCCCTACTAACTATCAAAGAAGACAGCACAAAGGGGATTTCATTGCCTGCCCACCAAGCTAAATATAAAAGATTGCATCCATTCTTTATATTTATGTTTTGCCTTCACTCCTTCCGGTATTCTAAAATCGCATCCTTTAAGTTGCTCCATCATATTTTGCCACT
This sequence comes from Shinisaurus crocodilurus, assembly GCA_021292165.1. Classification (NCBI taxonomy): domain Eukaryota; kingdom Metazoa; phylum Chordata; class Lepidosauria; order Squamata; family Shinisauridae; genus Shinisaurus; species Shinisaurus crocodilurus. The sequence goes on from CM037879.1 coordinate 206,433,075, forward strand.
GTATGTTTAGTTATTCTCACCCATTCCACCCCAATACGCACGCACGCACGCACGCACGCACGCACGCACGCGCACACACACACACTTTCAGTTTAAATAGTGTTGCTTCACTGCAGTTCTAAGTCAAAGAGCCTTAATGGGTCTGCTGATTTTGAAAGTCCATTTGATTTGTTTCGCACATTAATTTGTCTTATTTTTGTTTAGTTTAATAATTTCTATCCAGCTTTTCTCCACTGTGTACACAACTTGGAATCTGTTGCAGTTCTTTAATCGGAAAATATGGATATAAGTTTTGTGCATCCCAGTTCATCATACACGTATGATTTAGGAACGATCTGTGTTGAATGAATCCATGTTCTAGAATTATAGAGCTCATTTGTTCTTTACCAGTGAAATAAACAGTCTCATGTTTTTCTTTAGGTTGGATACTGTTGTTTACTTTCAACATACTTGGTTACATTCTGTTTACTAATGCTGTATCTGGAAGTAACCTTCATTAAAATTAGGACTTATGACCAAATGGCTTTAGAATTGTGGCTAAATTGTAATCCTGATCATTTATTCACATAATTGCTTTGAAATCATTCCCTCTAATAGTGAATTCAGGTGGCATAGTGCCTATCAGTTTGGAAGTGAAATGGGGCCACTCAAAAATAAGTGGCCCCATTGGTTTCTGCATAATTAGGAACTCCTTAGGATGCAGAAGTATATACATCTATAAATTAAAACAAAACAAAACAATAAACCAAAAAAGTTGACCTGTGAATTTCCAGAATTTAGGAAATGTTAATAACAGTTGAGCCTATAGCAATGATAAATTCTAGACCAACTTATCTCTCTGCCTGGAGATGGACTGTCTAGCTTAATACTGAATGCCAAAGATATGAACTCCTGTCTTTGCTGCTACTTTTTATGGGGGACGGTTTCTGCTTCCCATCACAACTACACTAAATACACTAAATCCTTATTTTTTCACTGTTTTCTATGGGCAGTTTTTGCTTCTGCCCCAAGGGGAGAGGTCAAAGGAAGTGGGAGTCAGGCAGATTCATGGTTGAGAGCAGCTGAGACACAGAACATTAGGTTGTCAGTTGAAATTTATGCTTATTGTAAAAAACAAATTGGTTAACTGTTGTGAAACAATGAGGTTGTTAAAACAATCAAATGTAATGAGCTACTATAATGTAACAATATTGGTAGAATCTATAAATGTGAACAAGTTACTGAACAGTTTTTTGGGGGGTGGGTGGGTTGCACTGTTACCCTGGAATTCCAAAGTCAGCACACACTTACAAAATAAAATCTGAAATAAAGCAAAGTAGAAGCAGCTATTTAGAAAACAAAGCAAAAACAAATGGCAGTTATTAAGGTAATCTGCACGCTAGCTTCAACAGTGGGAATCTTGGCTTCATGGATTTTTTGACAATATTTGACCAAAGAAAAGGTGGTCAGTGACTGGTCAATTGACTGGCATGCCAGCCCTAGGTTTTCATGTATGATACTTAACGTAAATGAAAGTTCAAGTTTATTTGAAACTTTGATGTGACTGTGGGCCGGTTCGTACGACCCAGGCGGTGAGTGGGGGCCACCATGGGGCCACCTGTGGGGTCCGGCGGGGCGCCGCAGACGACCTGCGCCCCGTGCGCGTGGGCGGACCCCAGTGGAGCCAGCAGTCCCCGCACCACAATGCGGGCCTCCCGGCGCTAGGGGGTGAGGGCCCGGGATGTCCAGAGGGGCCGTTTGCCCCTACAGGCTGGAGCAGCGGCAGTTCCGGCCGCTCTGGGCTGCCGCCTCTGTGCGGCCCCCGCGGGACGGCTGCCTGCTGTTCGCACGGCAGGGTGGCCATGCGCGGTAGAGGCTTACCCCTCTACCGCCCATGGTCACTTTGTTTGCTTCGCATGCCCATCCCGCGGGGGCACCCCTGGCCGGCGTTTGCACGACACGGGAACCGCGGAGGGCTTCTGCTCCCCCGTGGTTTCCGTGTCGTACGAACCGGCGCTGTATGTTACATGATAACTTCTTAGATGCAAGAGTTGCTTGTTGTGCATTGGTTTGGTTCTCTGGATGAATCTCTATTTGGTGTAAGGTTCAGATTTGATGATTAACAAGTTTCATTTGGCACTGATTTTTATTTGATTCAGAAACCTAAGACCAGAGTGGAGACCACATTAGTGTCACTCAATAATTTTCTTTACTTCCTGGCAAGTTACCTCTGAAAACCTACAGGGTATTGTAAGGGTAAAAATTGATTATTAATTGAATCCTGATTTATCATTGTGTTACAAAACTCTTGTTTAGCGAGTTTTTAAAAATTATTATTTAATTTTGTGTCCTTGCAAGCAAGAATGTAAAATATGATTCACTCTAAATATAGAAAACAAGGGTAACACATAATTAAATGAATGCACCATGCCTGTGATCCATGAAATAATTATGGCTTGCACTTGGATTTTAGCCATTTTAATTGTGTTGACTTCAATGGGTCTAAATTGTTTCAAGTTAAACCAGCATGGCTTAAATGACTTATCTTCAGTGAGACTAAAATGGCTCCACTCCAGATATCCTGCCTTAGCGTATTCATGAGCTGAGCTGAATAAGTACAGTTCTTATGAATATAAGAAGTTTTATGGATTGGTATCCATTAAATTCCTGAAAATGCTCTGAATGTGCTGGAGGAAATCTCAGCCTTTAAATGTCATCCTATTTAAGATATAAGGCTTCTTAAGATTATAAATACTGAATTTATAGTATGTGTTACTGCTTTCAGTGGATATAAATCTAACACAAATAAAGCAAAAAAAGAAAGATCTGATGGATTTGTTACTAGCATGATGCTGAGGAGTGGGGGAAACCCTAGGAAGATAGGTGTTTGTTACTGAAGCATTGGAGGTGTTCCATTTTCTTATTCAGATGAATGGGCTAGGATAATGTATTTAAAGACAGAAGAATTAACTAGTTTCAGTAGCAATTGCTGTTATCATGAACAGTTAGTTAATTAGGGAGAGCTAATTAGGTATTGTCAGTTTGGTAAACCAGTACCCCTTTTGTTCTTTCATTTTGGGGTGGGGAAAAAGTAATGTGTTCAAAATTATTTCTACTGAGGAGGTAAGACAGTGATCAGAGTCTACCTTTGCACTCTTTATAGGCTCACAGATAATACTGCTCTTCCTTTTCACCTACCGTAATTTGAATACAGATGGACGTACAGTATATGCTAACTTCATAGGTCCCTTACACATCTGTGTACACAGAAAAATCAGCCATGCATCATAATTGCAGAAGGAGATTCTAATAATACCACAGTAATTTGGATGCTAATGCAACCTGGCAAGCTGTGACTGGTGAAGATTTATCCTAGTTGAACAGAGAATGTTACTTGGATACCACAAGTATTTAATGTTTCCAATAAAACAGACCCAACTATCTGGAAACACAATAAGGTTCCTCAGCTACGAAGTGAAGATAGTGGTACTAGTTTGATACAGGCTTTAGGATTTTTAATAGCGTTTCAGGGAAGCAGTAGATATTGTACTGTTGGTCTGACATCCTAAGCACCTGTTCTCTGAAGAGATAGTGGGCTTCCTTGGAATTGCACTAAATGTTGATGTACCTGTTAAAGGTGGCGCTGGTATGGCAGTTTCTCTATCCAGTGGTTATAAACTTTTAGCTATGCTTAATGTATCATGTGGAGGGTCTCTGCACCACTTTGCAATGGCTTGTGACTAATGTAAATAAATATTGCTATTCTGTTCTCTGCATCGTTGTGGTACATTCCTGGGTACAGATGAAGCAGGTATATTCTCCTAATTTCTGGAATTTTAGTCTTGGCATGTTCAAGCATTAGTTACTACATTGGGAGTGTTAGTGGTACATGTGATGTTTAGGAGAGTTTTCATCACCTGGGCCTAAGCATTATTCTTTGGTACCAGTACAAAGGTATACAATGTATGTAACATGCCCCCTCTCCCCATACACCCCCACACACACACATACCGCAGTTCCACACACACACACATGCATGCCACAATCGGACTGCATACATACAATCTAATGAGTCTTGAAAGAAAAGTTTCTATTTTAATTTTGAAATTGCAGTTTTTACATTTCTGAAATTACACTATGACCCACACTTTATACATTACCCTAAAACTTATGCCTTTTGCTGCTTTTGCATACCATAATATCCAGCCTGAAGAAGAGTTCTACAAAACTTGCGGACTATTTGGTAACTTTTTGGTTGGTTGCAGTAAAGGTGTTTCTGCAAATGTGTGTGTTGTGTTTTGTTTTTAATTCCAGTGGTCCAACACAGCTGCAGATATTTTATAAATGGACTAAAGGAATGATCCTATGACCCCCAGACATTGTGTGGTTCGGATAGTTCGGATTCCAATTCCAGCTCCAAGGTCAGAGACAGCACTCCAACCTCAGAGCTGGGAATTGGAGCTCCGATCCCCCTCCCCTGCCCTCTCACAGCCGGCAGGGAAAATACCGTGCCGGCTGCTCTCCGAGGTTGGGAACATGACCTCGGAGAGGGGTGAAAGGGGCCGTTTGGTGGGCCGGGGAGGAGGGGACACTGGGGCAGCCAGGATATGAGGTATCCTGATGGCTCTCCAGCCTCCTTCCCTTCCCCTCTGAAGTGTTGTTTCTAGATGGCTGAAAACAGCTGTCTAGCAAAAATGCAGAGCAAGGCAAGCGGGAAGGCCAAAGGTCACCTCTACCGCTCCTTCCACTCTGCATCAGATGCCCATAAGCCTTCGGGTCCAGGGGCTTACAGGCATCCCCAAAGGATTGCACCCTAATTCACTTTAGAGCTTTGCTTTGTTTTTCTGACCTTTTTCATTGGAAAATCATAAATTATCCCCCCAAAGTCAATTTGTCTTGCAAGTTAACATTTCATAGAAAAAATAGCTAGGTAATATAACCATTCTTGCTCCATAGTAGGATGCCTTCAGTTTTTGATGAGTGCTGGCTTGCTGAAACATCTTTCAGTTCCTTCTGCAGTTACAGGCAGTGTGCAAAACATCCATCGGGTTATGTGTACACTTAACTGAAACATCGTTGCAGAGGTGTGTGTGTGTGTGTGTGTTTTAAAATCTCATTTAATAAAATAAGTGGGGGTAGTTCATACTCTTTCCCAAAAGTAGACTTGAAGATTTTTTTTAAAGATGCAATGTTTCACAACTTAAATGTTCAGATCTGTAGGATACTTATGAACTAAGACATTTAGGGTGCAATCCTATGTATGTTGAGAGCCGGTGTGGCATAGCGGTTAGAGTCTTGGACTGAGACTTGGGAGCTCCAGGTTCTAGTCCCCACTTGGCCGTGAAGCTCACTGGGTGACTTTGGGTCAGTCACTGACTCTCAGCCGACCTCACAAGGTTGTTGTGAGGATAAAATGGAGAGGAGGAGGAGGATTATGTAAGGAGGATTATGGGCGGGAAGGTGCTATTGCACTCATGTCCTGCTTGTGGGATCCCATGGGCAGCTGGTACTCATTTTGTCTTCTTTTAGACTGAATGCCTTCAGGTTGGGCCTATGTTTCTGTTTTAACACAATTATGCAGTATATTATTAATATTAAGCGTAGGCTACATCATGTCTACTAGTCCTGGTGGCTGTATGCTGCTTCCATTATCAGAGGCAGTATGCCTCTGTACTCCAGTTACTGGGGAACACAAGTGGGCGGGTGCTGTTGCACTCATGTCGTGCTTGTGGGATCCCGTGGGCAGCTGGTTGGCCACTGTGTGAACAGAATGCTGGACTAGATGGACCCTTGTCTGATCCAGCATGGCTCTTCTTATGTTCTTATGCCTTGGGTTCCTTGCAAGAGGAAAAATGCAGGATATAAATATAATGAATAAATGTTTAGACAGAAAAAAGTCCTACAACTCCCAGCATTGCCTAGCCAGCCATGCTTTTCTCTGTCTGAACATGCATAGGATTACACCCTTACTCACACATACTGTATAAGCTGCTGTCCCTGGTTATGATTGTGCTTTGTCCCTTCTATTATTTATATTTATCTATTATTTATTTAATACATTTTTATACCGCCCAATAGCCGAAGCTCTCTGGGCGGTTTACAACAGTTAAAATCATACAATACAATACAATACAATACAATACAATTTGTCCCTTCTACTCTCTGTCCTATCCCTCTAATTACAAGGAACTCTGAGACTGGTAGTCTTGGGGGATCATGTCAAACAGGGAAGCACAAATCTCTTTGTTTTCAACTGCAAATCCTAGTTTGACCGCACAAGCACGCTCTCTGTTCTGGAGAAGGGTCCGGGCGAGCAACTCACTGTTCAGAATGTTGCTTTTCTGTTGTATCAGTGCTTCTAATTGGCTCCAGCAAATCTCACAAGATCTGGACAATAGGTCCACAGGGAAATAAGTTTCCATGTATATCGTCAAGTATGATCTACAATTTAGCCTAAGGATGATCAAGGATTTTGTATGGTCTGCATTTTTAAGCAAAATGACCTGATTCACACTTGCTAGAATAACAAAGTGGATTGGAATAGAGATTGGAATGGGGTGGGTTAGGTTTTGGGGTGGGTTAGGTTTTTAATGAGAATTTTTTTATATTGTTTTAATTATTATGTTTTATTGTGTTTTATTGTATTTTAATTGTACATCGCCCAGGGTGGCCGGGTGACCGGCCAGATGGGCGATTGATAAATATAATAAATAAATAAATAAATAAATAAAATATCCCTCCATTTTTGCACTTCTCCAAATGTTGTGATACTGTTTTTGGTTCAAAAGCATGGCAAAATACATATGGAAATTTGTATTTTAGATTAAAATGTGTGCAAAAATGCATATTACGCGCGTAGAGGAGAAATAACGACTCAGACACAGTTGTAGGGTACAAATTGTGGTCAAAGTAATGGGCCACATTTATTGAATCATCAATTGGAGATCTACGAAGGGGGAAAGTGCGGGTACTAATTACACCGGCCATCAGCCGGTCGCCATTGCTATAGGGCGAAACATCCAGCAAGGAGGGTGACGGCATCCAAGTCATCCCCTCCTTGCTAAACACCACACGGTGCTGGAAGGTCTTTCCTGCAGTCAGCCTCGACCGGTACCACCAAGGTGAGGTTGGAAGACCTCAGAGACGTGCCTTATCTCCCCAAGAGGTATCACCAGGTGAGGTTGGAAGACCTCAGAGACGTGCCTTATCTCCCCAAAACCGAGCCGTGAGGCAGTCGGCGGCAGGAGCCTCGGGCACGCCTCTCACCTGAAAGGTGCCATAGGATGATCACTGAGCCCCTAAAACTGCCTAATCCCGCACTTAACCGCCAATGTGACCAAATTGAAAATGCCGCTAAGCACCCAAACCCTGAAATACAGTGTAGAGTAGGCGAAACACGAACATTGCCCCCGGCCAGTTAGGACAATGAACCAAAATTCCTACTCGGCCCCTGGAAACAGGTGACCAGTAAAACCTACACTGCAAACAGGGATGGGAGGGAGAGAGCTGCATTTGAAAGGAAGCAGAAGGAGAGGCGTGTGAGCCTAAGAATGGCTCTACCGCCCCTCCCATTCTGCCCCTGATTGGAGGATAAAGTATCAGACCATTGTGGTCTGATCCATTATTCCCCCGCGCACAAATTGTTCCCCCCTGCCACAGCTACGCGTGGCTGGGAGGGGCATTTTTTGAAAAAATAATGCGAATTTTCATGCAGTTTTTAAAAAGGATATCTCAGATTGATGTGGAAATGGGATAGAATGGATTTATGAATGCACATATGTGAAACTGACACAGACTGCAAATAGACTTATCTGTCCATTCCTAATTTAGCCTCAATTTCATGGTAATTGGGTTGCAGCTTGGGCTGGGACTTCCTGGATTTCCAGGCCCCAGTAATCCTTACACACACACACACACACACACACCATGCTTGGACCCTGTTCATAATATTTCTCTCATGAGAAGGCTCCAATCTTTCAGAGTCATACTTGTCGAGCACTGTTTATACTTTGATGTTGAGGATTAACATCAAACAAGTAACATACAATGCATATCTGTTGCTTTCAAAAGTTGTCTGACTTCAAAACATGAGTGAACTTCCACTGTGGATCGGCCACTGATGGTAGAGGCAAAACAGAAAGAACCCTTATAGAAAATGTCCTTGTTATCACAGGGATTTGAAAATTATTGTTGCTGGTTTTATGCAATGGTTGCTCTTCCTCCAGGTTGACACTACTAATATGTTTTGGATTAGAAGTAATTAGCATGATAGTGGGTACAGTGTTGCTTGTGGCTGTCCAGCATGTTGGTTTCCTGTGTAAGCACTATGAGTGCTGAAAAAGAGTTGTGAACCTTTGAACTTAAAACAGCAAAAACAAATAAACAACCCCCTCAATAAATAAACAAATAGATAACTTGAAGCATTGCTGAGGTGGGCAGAGGAATATTGTGGAGTGGGGAGATGTTCCCCATGTGTTTCTGTGGTTCATCTTATAGTTTTCCGTGTCATGTTCGGTAGCTGAAGAGGTGCTGCTGTAAGGTATGATGTTCCTGTGATGCATAGTGGTGGCTGAGCGGGGAATATAGGCAGCTATTGTGCATTCCCATTTCAATATGCTCTGAAACATAGTGCCTGGTATATTCTCCCCATCTCACACTGATCTGTCTTGACTGATCTATCCTGTCCATTATTTGTTCAGACTCTTTGAATACTGATGGAAACAACTTAACGCTTGTATGAACCAGAATTCCCCTCACCATGGCAAGAGATTTCTGCAAAGTTTATTCCTTCTGGCTTTCCCTATCCCTGGCTTGTTTGGTTACTTTTCCTTCCCTGTCTTCCTCCTCCCCCTCCCCCCCCTCCTCCTCCTCCTCCTTTCAACTCTATTTTTCTCTGTGCTGTACCCACCTCTGCATTCTGTCCTATTTCCATGACTCCCTGAATCCCACATGGCTGCAGAGGTAATCAGTAGTATTGCATAGAAAGCATTATTAGGGATGAAAATATGTGTCACCAAAGCATGAAGAAGAGAAAATATAGGTGATGGATAGCTATTAATGATATAGCTTGCTTCTTAGCGTCGTTGGAAATTATATTTCATCTGCAATATCCCAAAAGACTTAGAGATTTAACTGTAAGCACAAATTACTTCATCTCTCACTTTAATGTGGTCTCCTTTGGGGTCTAACCTGGCAACAACATGGCAGCTGAGGCTGGGAAATGAAAACTGAGAGTGCTGGGAAATTTTAAGATTTAATTATTTAAATTGGAACTTAGCCAGGATGCAGGGTTTAACTCCCTCATGCATACAGATGCTGCCATGGGATCTTTAATTACATCAAATGCATGTTTTATTTTACTGGGGAAATGACACGTTCAAAAGCATAGTTATCAGAAGAGGATGTTTGTTCAATGCATAAATAATTCCACCATTTGTATTCTGTGTAGTTCCCACATAATGCCTTCTTAGTGATCACTAGGTATGTGCAAAACCTTTATTTCTGTGGAATTTTCTGTTTTGCTTCCACAAGCTCTCTGATATCCACAGGAAATCCAAGGTGTGTTTTGAATATTCTTGTCTTTCTGTTTCTGTGCATTCAGCATTCTTGTTGCCCCACCACTACCCAAAAAAGCCATCGTACAAGCGATGCATAATTGTACATTATGCATTATCGCACAGTGGGCTGACATGACTGTATTGGCATTTTACGTGCATTAACGCAGGCACAATATGGCTACCTGTGCCATAATATGTTTAATTTTTCTGTCCTGCATTGGTTCATGAGCAATTTATGAAGGGGAGAAGAATTTGAATGTGCATCTGAAAAAAAATATATCTCCAGTTGAGAATAAGGTACATCCACATTCAGTTGTGGATGCTGATGTTCATCCAGCCTTTTTGTCTCCCACTTTGCTTAACTTGTACAAGAGTTTGTGTATCTCGCTGCAAATGATTTTACACCCTAATGGGAAATAAATCAGGTAAAATCAGAAATAAGGAATGTTCCAGATAATTGTGCCACCACACCTATATTGCAACTGGCAGATTATTGTGAAATACCCACTGCTTACAGAGCTATATCTGGTGGGGACTGCAGCATGAAGTATGTTTTGGTGCAAGGTAGGAGTGGCTGGAATGTGGAATCCTCTAAACCAGTGTTCTTCAACCTTGGGTCCCCAGATGTTTTTGGCCTACAACTCCCAGCATGCCCCAGCCAGCTACGCTGGCTGGGGCATGCTGGGAGTTGTAGGCCAAAAACATCTGGGGGCCCAAAGTTGGAGAACACTGCTCTAAACTATTAACTCCCAACTACGTATTTATCCAATTAAAAAGGGCATTATCTGAGGCATTAATATTTAAACTCAGCCAGGCTGCGTAATTCAAAATTACTTAATTACCCTATTCAGTTCATTGCAATTTACCAGAGTGGCTGCAAAGTGCTGGATCTAGGAAACCTGGATTCAGTTTCCTGATCAATTCCCCAAACAGGCTTGGTTAGTATTCCTTTTACTAGTGAAATGGGGTCGAGGTGCGAACAAGCAGGCTGGAAAGATGAGGGAGGGCATAATGTGTGTGTGTGTGTGTGTGTGTGTGTGTGAGAGAGAGAGAGAGAGAGAGAGAGAGAGAGAGAGATTCAGTAAATTTGTATTTCAGAAAATGCCCCCCTTTAAAAAACCATAATGTTGCCCCCCAAAAAACAACGTGGGAACAACAAATGTTAGCAGTAGGAGGTAGCAGCACAGATGCAGAAACCTACAGGCACTTCAGCATTTAGGCTGAGAGAAAGCAAATGACCTGCTGCATGCTTTCCTTTAGCCTGTGGCTCAAATGGGGCAGGGAATCTGCCTTGGAGGATGCATTTCCTCCAATCCAAATTCACCACCAACATCTCCAGTAGTATCTTAACCCCTGGTAGAATTGTGATGAGTGAGATCTCAGCCAGAATAGCTCACTGGCTACACTTTACCTTTGGTTCCACATGCTTGCAAGTCAAAATGTCTACCCAAAAAGGATCCCAGAAGCTGAAAAAAGAGAATACCCCATCACAGAATAGAGTTATGGGTGGGAGCATGGGAGTAGTGTACGAGTGTTGTATCTTATTGGGGATCCAATTGCCTACAAGGTGGATAGAACACACCAAGATTGTTTTACTTCTCCCCTGACTTCAGCAGTGTCATAGCTGAGGTAGTCAAAGTCCTTGGAGCCACGTCTACAGAATTGTGTCAAGGCATATCCACTGCCACCAATCTACTTTATTTGGACATGTCCTGTCTTGAGCAGAGAAGCTCCAGCAGCTCTCTGTAGAGCCTGTCAATAGGAAACATAAGTAGGGAGAAGAGTCGGAGGATAAAAAGTAGTGCTGGTGACACATTTTGAAATTGCAGGAACCCATTACAAGCCAAGGCTGCACCCCCTCCCACATTTGGGCCCATCTTATAATTGGCTTGTTTTCAGCCCTCTCCACTGCAGTGGAAGTGTTCTCTGTCAAAATGATAGCCGTAGGGCCAGCCCTTCTTGTTATAAGCCCATTTTGTCACCCCCACTGGATACGTTTTACATAAAGAGAAGAGTGGTGGAGGTGTTGAAAAGGACTGGGGCCCACAAGAGAAGCATTTGGGTCCTGTCACACTCCCAATGATATCAGTGGGAGTGTATTGAGGCCTGAACATAATAATATGAGGTTTTGGGAAATTGTTTGTTTTATCTGACCCCATTCTAAAACAGTATTATTAGTACTGGACATTGTTAACTGACCTATTGGTATTTCTTGTGCTTATTTACATTTATGATATGTTTTAAATGAACTATAAAGAGTTAATATTGTATTATCATTATGGCTATTCTATTGGTTTGTTTTTGTGAACTGCTTTGAGAAGAAGTATTGTGGAAAGTATGGCATACAAATAAATTGACTTTGACTGATATTGGGAGTGGGCCTGGCAAGTTCTGGCTAGACGCTGTTGGAAACATAATTCTGCTCTGCGTGGACCTTTGATCCACCCAGCAGTGCTCTCCTGAGGTATGTGTCTATGCTGTGTGTATTTAGCAATCTGTATTCTTGGCAGTGCTTCATTAAATGCATGGGAGGAGACCATCCACATTTTCTTTTGTATACCGTGATTTGTTGTCTAAATACTGTCATATGATAATAGCTGGAAAGAGAACCCTAGTATTCAGCAGTTTCTGAAGTCAGTGGTCACAATGCTTCCATTAGTAAGACTTTCCATCTTTTCTATAGCCATTGCAGAATTTCATTATACCATTGGGAAAGAATAATAGAATGTTCCGATAACTAGTAGCTTATAACGGTTCTATCAACAATAGCCATCCATACTTATGTCAAGAAAAATAAGGCAAGTCTATCTTCAAAAACCTTTACTACTTTCTGTGAGAGATTCAATAACTATTGAATCCAATTCTTTATAGCTTTCATAAGAGTCCTTTATCCCTAGAGCTTATTAACCTTAGTTGCAGTCCTGCAATGCAGTCTTAATGATTTCTTTTTCAGGTTGTCTTGAAGCATTGTTGACATTACATGGCCATCTTCACCGACGCAAGTGCAACTATAATTGTGAATAAGAAGTGCTTGAGAGAATATATAGTAAAATCAACATTGTTCAGTTTGTACCCTGTTAAAATAGAAGCCACTAATATATTTTATGTCTTCTTCCTCTTTCATTTTTCACATTCAACAAAGCTACAAAGTATTGACTGTATAGAGAATGACTATGGATGGATGTGCACGTCACACGAACCCACCCTGGCAATAAGCCACGGTGGGTTGTTTATTTTGAGAACAACCCACAGTGCATTCGAGAGATGATCGGGCTCACCGTGGGTTGTTCTCCCCCTCCTTCCCCTTCAGTCCTCCAGCTGGTATCCCAGGGGACACTGCAGCAGATTAACTTGTTTCTCCTTCCCCACCACAATCCTCAGCCATTTTTTTTGGCTCACGGTGGCTTTTTTTCCCTTTAAACTCCCCCCCCTTTCAGAGATTGCCTTTTTGAAAAAAGGGGGTGATGGGATTTACAGCATATCTAGTCATATGTCCTTGAAAAGAAAAGAAAAAAACACCCATTGCCCTGTCAAGAACCTCTTTTAAAAGGGACCCACAGTTTTGACAGCTAGCTGTCAAAACTCCTTTTCCCCCGAAAAGGGGGTCGGATGTACGTTTGCACTTTTCCAAGTAGCTAGTCTTGGGGAAAAGTGCAAGATGTGCATCACCCTGAGGACTATCAAGGCAAAAAAGAAAAACATGAGGATCTCATCGATAAGGGAGTGTAAATCCTACCACCCCCTTTCACAAGCAAAGATAACTCATGCCTTTGCTTTCCCTTGACCGCTTGCCTTTTGACAGCTGTCAGGGGAAAGCAAAGGGGGGGAACCTATTTCGAGCCTCCCTGGATTAATGTCCAGGGTTCGTACCTTCTGCACTTTGACAGCAATTACCTCCCAGGACATTACCCAGGACATTCCCTTTTTGAGACCCACAAAAGTGCGCACCTCCACAGTTGTGCATCTCTGACTATAAAAATAAAACATCCTGAAAAATATGCACATGCTTGGGGTGCAAAAAAATTAAAAAATAAAAGGGGTGGCCAACCAGTGACATCCCCTCCAATGTGCTGCTTGGGGACTTTGATGGGGCTGTCACTGGCGGTGGCAGAGGCAGGACTGCCAAGAGCAGCAAGGGTTTTTTGTTTGTTTGTTTTTTGCTGGTCTTGACTCACGCCTCGCTCACTGCTTGACTTTACCCATGGTGGGATCGGTTGTCCAGGCTTGGACGACACAACAACCTACCATGGGTAAAACAAACCCTACAACAGCCCATGGGTTCTCACGGTGGCTTGTTTGGAAAAAAACAAGCCACAGTAGGTAAAGAGGGCTGGGCTTGGATGGCACAACAACCCATTGCTGCTAGTTACCCACAATGGGTTGTCTTGTCATCCAAACCAGGGCTATCTGTGTCCAAATTGGCCAAGAAATTCAGGTTAAGTTCAGTAGACAGGGGTTTCTACCAATAATATTTTTGGCATGCCTCTGTGCTAAAGATGCAGCTGAGTCAAATAGTCTGCTCTGCAAATTGGCTATGGTGAGCAAGTTTGGGGTGTATTTCTTCTCTATATCCTGCTAGGCATGAGGGAAGTGGTCTGCACCACAGCTTTCACTGTCTGGGTCATGCTAAGCAAGGCAGGATCTATGTCAGTCAAGGCAGGAGTAATTCCCTGAATCAGAGCACTGTCCTGTGGCTGGGAAGCAACAGAAAGGGGTGCTGAGTCCTTCTCCTGAAATGAGATTGCCTGTGACCTGTCTGAATCTTCCTCAGCGTACTGCAGAGCCCCAGAACTAAAGGACTTGACACTCTGCTTAAACAGCTGGGCCCGATTCAGCCCAATTTATTTCTGAGCCCAATTCAAATTGCTGATGCTTAGCTTTAAATCCCTTCATGGCTTGGAACTCAGGGCAACTGAAGGACCACCTGTCTTGCTCGCACACTGAGCTTATCATTGGAGGTCACTCTTCAGGTGCCCCCTGCTGTTGCACTTGGTGGATGGGTGGCAACCAGAGATTGGGACTTCTCAGTTGTGGAATACTGTCATGGAAGAGGTTCTCCCAGTGCATTGTTCATTGTCATTTCAGCACCAGCTGAAGACTTTATTTTCCCAGGCATTTTAAGTATGAGTTTTACTTCAAGTTGGCTTTTATGTTGTTCTGTATTGCAGTTTAATTTTTGTAAGTTGTTGCTGCTTGTACTATTCTGTGTAAGCTGGCCTGGGAAAGATTTTTTTTTGGGGGGTAAGGGTGGAATATACATACAAAATCAAACAGATAAGCAAATAAACAACTAAAGAAATAAATGCAGAGCTAGAGCCATGGAGGCTGCATGTGTGGTGCAGCCTCCATGTGAGCAATGCCGTCGGGAGCTATGTACTCCCAGTAGGGTCACCCATGGCGGTAAGGTCCGGGGAGAGGAACCAGACAAAGAACGATCCAAAACATAAAGTCCTCAACGGCAGAACAGGCGGAAGATAATTAAACCTAAATTACAACGGCTGTGAAGGCGGATGAAGGCTGCAGCAGAGAATGGTCTTCCAATCGTCAGGGTAACCGTGCCATTGGATCTCTGCCGTACTCTGTCAAGTTTGTGTGGTGATTCGTTGTGCACCGATCTCCCCACATAAAACAGTTTCACGCACAGGCGTCTTCCAACCCAACCCATCCAACCCAACCCAACCCAACCAAACAAAAACAAAAAAAGTCCCATGGCGACTGGCGAATGGCAACGGGGGCAGGACTGTGAATCTGGAAGCCCCTAGTCATGGACCAGCACATGGGCGGTGGATGCAGACTCAGTCGCCCTGTTCAAGGAACGAGGTAGTCGAGCAGCTCGGCAGCTGTATCCATGACTGAGCAGCCCTATTTAGGATCCACTCTGCTCACCCCGTATGGGGAGGGGGCTAGAAAAGGTGCCCTAAACATAGTCTACCTCTTTCTCCCCTGACTGGATTACCGCGTCCAGTGGGGTCACCATTTTAGCGGTCGAAAAAGACATTTGAATTTTGGAACATGGAATATACGGACATTGCTGGATAACATAGATAGTGAACGCCCTGAGCGTAGGACTGCTATTATTGCAAGGGAGCTGAGACGGTTTAAGATTGACATAGCAGCACTTCAAGAAACTCGAAGGGCAGGAGAGGGACAGCTGAAAGAAGAAAAAGGAGGTTATACCTTCTTCTGGAAAGGACCACCTGAGCAGGACCGACGAATACATGGTGTAGGCTTTGCCATCAAAAATGAACTAGTGAACTCTTTGTCAGAAGTTCCTACTGGCATTAACGAACGCCTGATAACTCTTCGATTAAAGCTCGCCAATAACCAACAGGTAACTATTTTGAGCGCTTATGCACCAACATTAGATGCTGATGATGACATCAAGGAAAGTTTTTATAGCCAGTTGGACACTCTCCTGTCAGAGATACCTAAGGAGGATAAAATTATCCTCCTGGGCGATTTTAACGCAAGAGTCGGGCGTGACTTTGATTTATGGCCAGAAACTATTGGAAAAGACGGAGTTGGTAATAGCAACCCGAACGGACTCTTACTTTTGTCTATATGTGCAGAGCATAATCTCACTATCACAAACACGCTCTTTCGACAAAAGAATAAGTTTAAAACATCATGGCAGCACCCACGGTCAAAGCACTGGCATCTTCTGGATTATGTAATTGTCCGTGTTAGAGATCGCCGCGATGTACTTCTTACTAGGGCCATGGTGAGTGCCGACGACTGCTGGACAGACCACCGACTAATCCGTTCCACAATGGTTATCAACATTGCTCCCCAACGTAGGCTTCAAGGAAGGAAACCAAGGCGTAAAATGAACATCCAAGTCCTTCAAGATCCTATTAAGCAAACTCAGTCTTCAATCACTTCTTAAGGAACATCTACCTACGGAACCTCCTGACAACATTGAGGACCATTGGTCTAAGCTGAAAACCTCCATTACTGCAGCTTGTGAACAAACTATTGGATATGAAACTAAGAAACATCAGGATTGGTTTGATGAAAATGACAATGAGATTAAATATATAATTGACCAAAAAAGGAAAGCCTTCCAAATATGGCAAAATGATATTAACTGCGCTGCCAAGAAAAAAACCTACTGCTAGCGCAAAGGCTGAGGTCCAAAGAAGAACAAGAGAACTTAAGAACGCTTGGTGGAAAAAGAAAGCTGAAGAAATTCAACAACTTGCAGAATCTCATGATGCACGGGGCTTTTTTAAGGCCACAAGGGCCATTTATGGACCAAAAACCTATGGTACAAACCCTTTACAATCAAAAGATGGCACCAAACTCTTAAAAGACAAAGAGTCTATTGCACTGCGTTGGAAAGAGCATTATTATGACCTTTTAAATCGTAAATCTAAGGTGGATAATGAGATTTTTTCGCAAATCCCGCAAAAACAAATTAAAGAGGAACTTGCAATACTCCCCACTTTGGATGAAGTAAAAAAAGCCATTAATCAAATGAAGAACAACAAAGCTAGTGGACCAGATGGGATTCCTGCTGAAATCTTTAAAGAAGGGGGCCCCGAACTTGTACAACATCTTCATAAACTCATCGAAAAAATCTGGATAAGAGAAGAGATCCCAGAAGACTCCAGGGATGCCATAATTATCACCCTCTTTAAGAAGGGTGATAGAACAGACTGTGGAAACTATCGGGGCATTTCTCTCTTAGCAACCGCAGGTAAAATATTTGCTAGGATTCTCGCAAACCGTCTTCTATCTATTTCAGAAGAGATCCTCCCTGAAACTCAATATGGTTTCCGCCCCTCTAGAGGGACAGTAGACATGATTTTTACTGCACGTCAGCTCCAAGAAAAATGCCGGGAGCAAAATCAACCCCTTTATATGGCATTTATTGATTTGGCTAAGGCCTTTGATACTGTAGATCGTACAGCTCTCTGGACTATCCTTATGAAAATTGGATGCCCCAATAAATTTGTGAATATCTTGCGACTTCTCCATGACAACATGACGGCAACAGTTTTGGACAACAACGGCTCTCATGGTGCTCCATTTAAAGTGGGATCAGGTGTTAAACAGGGATGTGTTATCGCCCCAACATTATTTGCCATTTTCATCGCCATGGTTTTACATCTTGTCAAGGGGAAACTTCCCACCGGTGTGGGAATTATATATCGAACAGATGGAAAGCTTTTTAATCTCAGCAGGCTGAAAGCAAAAAGTAAGGTAATTACAACCTCCGTTGTGGAACTTCAGTATGCTGATGATAATGTGGTCTCTGCACATTCAGAGGATGATCTCCAAACTATCCTAAATGCTTTTGCAGAAGCATACGAAAAACTTGGTCTCTCACTTAACATCAAAAAAACCAAAGTGCTTCATCAGCAAGTGCAAGCCAATCCTTTGGTGATGCCATCTATCCAGCTTGGCGGGACAATACTGGAAAATGTCGATCATTTTCTCTATCTTGGCAGCTATCTTTCTGTTACAGCTAACATCGACAGTGAAATCCAGCATCGTCTGAGCTCCGCAAGTGCCGCATTTTCTCGAATGAAACATAGAGTGTTCGAGGATCGGGATATTTGTAAGAAGACCAAAACACTGGTTTATGAAGCCATTGTATTACCAACTTTATTGTATGCCTGCGAAACATGGACTATCTATAAACGTCACTTCCACCTCCTTGAAAGGTTTCATCAACGTTGCCTCCGGAAAATCCTGCAAATTACTTGGGAAGATAGGCGAACAAATGTCAGTGTACTGGAAGAAGCAAAGACTACTAGCATTGAAAAAATGATCCTTCAACGCCAACTTCAGTGGACCGGTCATGTTGTTCGAATGCCTGACTGCCGTCTCCCAAAGCAGTTACTTTACTCCCAACTCAAGGATGGAAAGCGGAATATCGGTGGTCAATATAAGAGGTTTAAAGATGTTCATAAGGCTAATCTAAAAAAATGCAATATAAACATCGAAAACTGGGAAGCTCTGGCCCATGAACGATCTAAATGGAGGTTGGCCTTTCACAAAGGTTCCATGGACTTTGAAGAAGCCCGAGTGCAAGGTGAAAGGGAGAAACGTGCTAAGCGAAAAGCACATCAAATGAATCCTTTACAGGACCATCTTCTATCTGGTAACCTGTGTCCTCACTGTGGGAAGCTGTGTGGATCTAGAATTGGCCTCCACAGTCACTTACGGACCCATCGCTAGAGTCTACACAATCTTCTTTAGAATTTCCTCCTTTTATCCCGGAAGACAATCTTACTCGGTCACGAGTGATCGCCTGATGATGATGATGATGTGTGGTGACACTCCACTTAAATATCCTGTAATCCTTTAATGCTAGAAGAGATAGAGCTAGCTATTTAGAGCAGTGGTTGAATTTTTTGCTCAGAGATATATAGCAAGTATCTTAAATCTAGGACCACCAGCTGGATACATATCTGAACAGAGGTTTGAACTGGACACTTCCAGTTTATACAATATAATCTTATGCACTGTACAAGCACTGCCTCCTCAATGTTTCCCCACCTCCCAATTCCCTTGTCTAGCCAGAGCAGGAAACATATAAGTGCTCTACCTGTATCCAGTATATGTTTCTTGGTGCAGAGATCTCCCTCTTTCTTTCTTTCTTTCTTTCTTCTTTGTAAAGATCTATGTGCATTAACAGAACAGTATAGCTTTTGGTTTTCAAATAAAATGCTCTTGCCTCAGATTTCCTGTCTGTTCTTTGCTCCTCTTCTTTCCCCCCTAGTATCTGTCTTTCTATTCAGCTGCTAAAATACTCTGTAGAAGAGCATTGCATGATTCTCACAATGACCTAGAGAAAGTTTTGTAGCCAGGCAAGAAAAGGTAGAGGCTGTCCTTTCCCTGTCAGCCCAAGGACAATTGCTGTTTGCCCCCAGGTGAGAGATGAGTAAATAATTGTGCTATTGGTGTAACTAGTCACTTAACAGTATGTGAAGACTGTTGATTATTTGATGTTGGGCATTTCTGCAGCTGCACTTAAAATCAATGGTTGATGATTATATAGTGCACAAAAGAAGAGTCCCTACTCTGCAGGCATTAGCTTGGGTCCATATCCAATTACTGCTAGATCTGCTATGGCATTCTTGCTTTTCACATTACTGGTCTGCCTAAGGGCCTTACCACTGAATTAGTGGCCCAATAAGGCTTTTCATTACAAACACTTTGCAAGATAATTTGGGAGTGGTTACATTTTGCTATGATCATGAGTCATTTCCCCTGATTAACTGAGACTAAGATGAATTTAAGTTTCATTTTAAGTCAGATTCAAATCAAATGCAACAGAAGAGTGGCCAAATGCATATCAAACAATATTTTTTAATAACAATTTAATTTTCAGGTTTCACTCTAAATGTGACTCTGTTACATCAACTATTGCCAGTAATATTTGACATAGTTGACTTCTACAACACGCAGGTCTTTGCCTTTGGGGGATGCCTGGGGCTCAGAGCGTTTTTAGCAGGCAATGGTCTCAGAATCTAGTGTCATAAATAAAAAATGCAAAATTAAACTTATATTACCTAGGGTTTTTCTAACAGGCAATATTCAGTTATGCGTTTCTACTATTATCAGTGTTCTCAGCATGCTAAATATATTTTATTTCACAAGATGGATACGTTTGCATGTACACACTTCTTCAGTAGAAGCCACTATGTCAAGCTTCATGTGTACCAGTGTAGAGAATGGTAGCTAGATATCAAACAAGAAGTTCAGTATGTTTACACTGATACAGAAAATCAAACCACTTTAAAAAAGGCTACTCTTGATCTTGAGTCTCCTGCCATGTCTCTTGATCTCTTTCTCCTGCCATGATACCTAAATCACTTTTGCTGGAAATGTTAGTTGTGGGAGGATTCTACTATTCAGAACAATACATTTAGCTAGCCCTGCAAATTGTGAAATATTCTTTGATAATAATAGTGTATCTTTGTTGGGGAGACTGCAATGGAACAACTCAGTTCTGTAGTTGTTCTGAATTTGGACACCCAGGTTGGTTCTGCCCTGGTTTCATTCTGGTTGAAAATCTGGATTCATTCTAGACCTTGTCATGGTCACATCATTTCCTGGTAAAGTTTAGGTTTGCAGTGGCTATTACCCTTTGCAGGGGTGTGGGACCTATTAGGATGGTCTGCCCCAATGGCTTATATAATATGTGAGTGGCTTGGTGAGTGCCTGTGTTGATGCTCTGGTCACTCTGTGGAATATGTAGATGAATCAGGTATTTGATATAATCACTTCCAATCACCCTATCAATTTGGGCAGATGCTGTTTAGCCTTTTGTTAAAATTGGTGGTTTTACAAGGGAGATGAGGGACAATGAAGCAGAGAGAGAGAGAGAGAGAGGTGGCTAGAACAGACTTCCACTGGCCCCTCACTTGGGGACAGGGAGAAGATTTGAGAGTGGGGGAGGAGAGAGGAGTCAGGTAACAGGTCAGGTTGGTCACAGGTAAAAAGGCGGGGACACAGGAAAGGGCTTATTTAGGCACCTGGGTTCCCGCCCACGGTCTCTTTTGCTGCTGTTTTCCAGCTCCCTCCCATCCCGCCCTGTTAGCAGTGTAGGCTCCTCTGGTCGCCCATTAACGGGGGCCGAGTAGGAATTTTGGCTCATTGTCTCAATTGGCCGGGGCAATGGGCGGGTTTCGCCTACTCTACACTGTGAATCAGGGTAGGGAAATTTTTGAATCCGATCTCGATCCCACCAGGGGGATCTTAGTAAATTGGTCGCATTTGCGGGAAGTGCGGGATTAGGCAGTATGGCTTAGGGTTATGGTGATCATCCAGTGGCACCTTTCAAGGCTGACTGACGTTTACCCAAGGCTGACCTCGCTAATGCTGTGAGGCTTAGCAGGAGGGAGATTGGGACGTCTTTGGGGTTTTGCCTTTCTCGCCTACATTGGGTGCCTGGAGGCGTCAAAGTAAGGCGACGATGGTAAGGCCCTCCAGCTCCACATGGAGGGCAACTGGCCGGAGGCGGACCAACCCGCCTCCAGTGCGGTTAGGATGTATTCGCCAAAATATTTAAAATATTGGTTTCTTCCCGGCCAATGGCCGGGCTAGGTTAGTACCGCCCTTCGCCCTTCACAGATCTTCAATTCAATAAATGTGGCCCTGATTTGAAACCATATACTCTGTGTCTGACTCTTCTTTATCTCACCCATACACTCGCAACAGAAGCAGTAAACCTGCAGTGAGTCTAATCAAACACTACTCTCTGACAGTGATGTTGATGAAGAAGCAATTTTGCTACCACTTCATCTTCACAGTGCTGCCTGTCACTGGGTAGCTCAGGGTCTCCTGTCATCTGGCTTGTCTAGAAGTGTGAAGGAAAATTAGGAGGCACGCCATGACATGCTGCAAAGCCCTTTGAGGATGAAATCACTCACATCTACCACAACTTGGCTGCTATGGTTGAGGTCAGTCTGTGGAGGTGTGCAGAAGCTCATCTGGTCCTATATTGATGGATTAATTTCAGTTGTTGAGATCTCAGGATGTTGACAAGATGCTTGGACATGTGCAATGCGCCACATAGGTACTAAACCCTTTCCCCACTTGGCTCATTACATCGAACAGGGAGGGACTGGCCTGCTGTGTCCAGGAAGTGAGAAATGCTTCCTTGACAGAGAGGGCAGTCCCAGATGCCTTAAAATAAATCCGAAAGGAGATGGTGGTATGTTTGCTCCTGAAGAAACCTGTCTTGGATCTGGAAAACCTTAAGAATCATTTGCTGGTTGCTAACATCCCCTTCCAGAGCAAGGTGCTCAAGCACACTTGCTGTGCAAGTCCAAGCTCTCTTGCATGAAGCTGAGTTTGTGCACATAAAGCAGGAAATAAGAGCCGAGACACAGTATGATGGTGCAAATTAGGGCCACATTTCTTAATTTGAGAATCTGTGAAGGGATGAGTGCGGGTGCTAGCTAAACCGGCCATCGGCCAGTATACCAAATGGGCGAAGCATCCCAATCCGAGGAGTGGTGCTGTAACTTGCCACTCCCCAGTTTTACACCATGCGGTGTTGGAAGGCCTCCTCCATGTCACCTCCTCACAGGGCTGTGAAATGCCATGCGGGTGAGACGGAATTGGCCTCAAAGGCGAATCCTATCTCCCCCCAGCTGAGCCGTGAAACCGGACACAGGGAAGCCTCAGGTATCGCCAGTCACCTAAAAGGTGCCATGGGATGATCGCCAAACCTCACCCCACTGCCTAAACCCGCACTTACCACCAATGTGTCCAAATTCATGAAACTACGCAAAACAAAAAAGCACCCAACTCAACAACACAGTGCAGAGTAGGCGAAACACTCACACCACCACCAGGCCAATCAGCAATGGTGAGCCAAAATTCCTACCCGGCCCCATCAATCAGAAATCCCACACTATGAATTGGGAGGGAGGGGGGAGCTGCTTCGGGAAAAGAGGCCCCCACCATCAGCCCATTGGTGGCTTCAAATGGAAACAACCAGGTCCGTCTCCCATTCCTGCCCTCGTGCAAATCATCTCCCCACCAGCAGCTACACGTCGTTGTGGGAAGGGTATTCTGGATCTATTTCAACTGGGCTGTGGGGCCTGGTTTTGGCACTGAAACTGCCTTGGTTGCCCTGATGAATGACTTATGCTGGGAGAGGGATGGGGCAATATGACCCTGTTGATTTTCTTGGACCTCTCATTGGCTTTTGATACCATCCACCATGGCATCCTTCTGGATGAGCTGACTGGGCTGGGAACAGGAGGCATCTATTTATTATTATTAATTCCTGCCTTAACAGTTGATTCCAGAAAGTGATGCTGGCGGACTACTCCTTGGCATTGATGCTAGAGGGTTCAGCAGGTTTTTATCTTCTGCCCCGTGCTTTTTAACATCTAGATGAAATCATTAAGTGAAGTCCTCCAGAGATTTGGGGTGAAGTGTCATCAATATGCAAATGCCATGTTTCTCTTCTTCCATCTAATTAAAGTAATGGAAATGTTTGGGCATAGTAATGGGTCAATAAGCTGAAGCTCAGTCCAGATAAAACAAAGGTGTTAGTGGTGGGTGTTTTGTTTCCTGGGTGAGTGGCGTTTGCCTTATTTTGGTTGGAGTTGCATTCCCTCTGAAGCATAATATCCATAGCCTTGGGGTGCTCCTTCATTCACCTTTGTACCTGAGGTGCAGGTTTCCCTCATGGGACGGGGTTGCTCTTTATCAGCTTAGGCTGGTACCCCATCTGGACAGTGATAGCTAGGCCTCAGTTATCTATGCTCTGGTAACCTCCAGATTAGGCTACTGTCATGTGTTATACATAGGGACTGTCTCTGAAGACATTTAAGAAACTGCAGTTTATTCAGAATACAGCTGCAAGGTTGCTAACTGGAACCAGGATGTAATGATCAGATCACACTGGTGCTTCATCAGCTGCAATGGTTTGTGGCCCATTTCCAATAGTTTGTGGCCCATTTCCAGGCTCAATTCAAAGAGGTAGTTTTGACCGCTTCAAAGCCCTTCACAGTTTGGGACCAGGGTTCCTGAAGGATTATCCACATGTATCTGTCTTTACTTTAAGGTCTTAATCGGAGGCCCTTCTCTGGGTTTCCCCACCATCTGATGACTGATATACAGTGGGTAGCTACTGGGGAAAAAGCTTTCTCAGTTATGGCACTTGTCATGCCCCTGCCCATGGGCAAAGCATTGTAGCTGTTAGTATGTGAGGGGAGGAAGGAATGTGAGAGGAGTGTGGAATGTTGAGATGTCTGCTGATTGGCTGAGAGAGTGAGAGACGGGGTGAAGCCTATGTTATAAAAACAGTGGGCGGTGCTGTTCAAAGGAAGTCTAGAGAAGTCTAGGGAGAGAGAAGAGTCTGAAGAAGTAGTCTGAGGGAGGAGGGAGAAGAGGGGGGGAGAAAGTGGGTTTTTGTGAGAAGGTTGAGGAGTCTGATGGGGGGGGGGTTCAATGTGTAGAATCTATTAACATTATCCATTTCCCTACCCTTAATTGTGAATAAATAAACTTGTTTTCCTTTTAAAAACATAAAAGGAGTGGTCTAAATTAGTTAACCAGAAGAGGTTGCTGGCAGCAGAGCAGATTAAGAGAGTGTGGATTTTTGAAGCGCTGACGAGGTGTTGGGCTGGAGAAGGTGGGCACAGTGTGGAGGTGGTATCTGACAGGTGGTGGTGAGCGGAGGGGCTTCACAGCGCTCCATTCGTGGAAAGCTCTTCCCAGTGAAGTTCACTGGGTGCCTATTCTGATGTCATTTTGACACCAGGTGAAGCACTTTTCATATTCGCCAGGTTTACTGTTCCTGTTAATTTTGCTGCGTTTAGTATATTTTTGGATATTTTAAATATGTGCGTTATCAAAGCAGGAAATTAAAGTTTAAAACTTTCCCACAATTTTGAAATTTGAAGAGCCTGCAGCTCTAAAAAAAATGCCTGGTGGGGCAAAGCAATTTACCAGCAATCTTGCTGGTAGGTTGCTTTTTGCTTCCCAGTAGGTGTTTTCAGGGCTGCAGCCTCATTATATCTCATACTCACTGCTGTATTTGCTTGAGTCCAGGGGATTTTCCTCTCTTCCCTTCCAGTTTACTATTACATAAATGGGGAAGGGCAAAATACAGTATATCTGGCTACTTCTTTCTTAGTGCATAATGCTTCTTGGTTAATGAACATATTGATTGGCCTCACAGATGAATTAGAAAAATAAATAATATAACAGCAGCAAAAAATGATAAAAATTTGCTTAGTAATCCATCAGCATTTTGTTCAAGCGTTATGTATTTTCTATTATTACTGGAGGGGCATTTGCAAAAATATTAGTCCACTTAGCACTTGTCATTTTGTACTGAGAAATCAGGTCCCCCAAAATACACAGGTGCAAATGGTGCATTCTTGTATTAAGTCAGTGACTATTTCAGTACAGGCAGTCCCCAGGTTACGAACATCCCAACTTATGGAGAACTCATACTTAAGAATGGACCGCCATATATGTAAAGATCTGAGTTAAATACAATGATTCATACTTATGAATGCACACACTATACTTTGCAACACTTTGTAACCATTGTGCGGCTTCTGTTCCGACTTATGTACACATTCGACTTAAAGACAGACTTACAAACGGATCTCGTTCGTAACCCGGGGACTGCCTGTACTCAAATCCAGGGGTCTGATACTTCTCTGCCTGGTTCTTTGGAGTATTTGAGAAGGACAACTTAATAATACATGAATGTACTCTTCAAATCTTGTGTGTCTTATACTCAAGTACTTCTACCCAAGTACAAACTGTCAATTATCAAGCAGCCCTTCAATAAAGGATAATCACTGTATCTTTTGAAAAATGGGATGATCTTCATGGTTGTCACTGTCAGCTGCCAGCACTATCATGTTGCTATGATTCTAGACATGTTCTGATTTGCTGATAATATTGATTATTACTGCAATCCTATGATAAAATTGTACTGCTTGAGAGACTAAAGCAAAGCAATCTATCAAGTGATTATCAATGTTCATCAGCTAAAATGAGAAGGAGATGCTGATGTACAAGGTAATCCTTACTATTTATATTCTCCAATGCTTCTAAAACATAGAGGTGTTTCTCCCCCTGTCCTAGATCACCTCTACATTTGTCCTCCCACTTGTGTGGCTTTCTTTGTTGGATGTTTTGAGATACATTGATTTAGCGATATAAACTGTGTTTAATGAAGTAAGTAACGGGCAGCACCATCCAATGTGGCTACCCATAACCTTTTGAACTTGTTGGATTACAGGCATCCAGTCAAGGACAGAAAGAGCATGGAAGAAAAGTTCACCTCCGTGTTTCTCCCACTCACAAAACACTTAGACGGCCATTTTAAATATGTATCTAGCAGCTATGTCTTTTTTCATTTTAACTCTAGAGTAGCTGCAGGGACATGAGCCTATTAGAGGGGCTTTAAAGATCTGGATTGGGGGTCCTGCACCTAATCTAGAGGGGGGAAATAAAAAAAAACATGGGGGCTAGATATGGATTTAAAGTAATGTCTGTTTTGGCCCTCATACATAAATACCAACATATTCTGGTTGTCATCGGTTATTTGGAGGCTGGGAAGCCTCAGTTTTATTATAATACAGAAACTGATAAAATAGCATTAACTTATGTGATCTTATTAAAGTTAACTGGTGCATGCTGCTTAAATAATGGAGATTGTGAAACCACTGACTTTTTTATTTTGAATTTATTACTACTTATGAGACAAGATTATGCTTGAAAATGTATTGTTGGCACTACCTGCATGGTTTGACATGGAGATGTCATGCTGATCAAAATACTTTCCCCCCCTTTTTTTAAAAAAAGGGAAATTCAGTAAAACATCACATTGTAAAATACAAGTGTTAGGCATTCCTTTATAAAATCTCTGAAGGGCTGTTTTGGCAAAGTTGTCCAGGGAAATTAGACATGCACACAGTAATTTCATTGACACTGTGGAAAGTTTTAGCTGACTAATTATGGGAATCCATTAGGACTGTGTTGCGTTAGTCTTGATGCAATGCCATGTATGCTATCTTTATTGATCTTTTTTAATGCATGGAATTGATTATTTTTTTGGCATTCTATTATCTTATTCATTGTCTTTAATACTCATCCCTTCTTAATGTGCTTATTGAACACTCAAGAACCGTAAACATGAACAATCTATTCGCACCTTCCCATTGACTGTGAACACTCTATGAACTCTGGTTCAGGTTCTTGGGATAGAGACAAGATGTGACAACAATCATCAGATTGTCAAAAATGGCACCCCCATGTGAAGTGCACCTCATATCCCCTGCAGTGTGTAGCTATGAAAACACATGATGTGATATCATAATGTTCAGTCATTGTTCTACCTTCCCCAGAAGCAGTCATTAGTATAGAATGTGGGGTTGGGGAGAAGCATGATGTAATAGCATCATGTCATGTGTTTCCATAACAGGAAACATTACAGGACAAAGGAGGGGCATCATGATCTGAAGATGCTCTTTTGGCAGCAATTCCATGTTTAGTGGCATGGCTAGTTCCAGCTCATAGAGTTATTAGTGTTCGATGAAATAGGCAAGGGCTGGAGTATTTCTGCAGGGTTACATTTCCTGCTTGATTTCATCATGGGATCATCCTGTCTTTAGAGTAGACACTCTGTGAATGTAATGCAGGGTATCAATTTTATTTATATTTTATTTATTTCAATGTATACTCCACCTTTATGCCCCAAACATCTTAGAAATGAATAGACTGTGGTGTGTTTGGGCTCAGGTGTGAGGAGGAGAGAAATCCAGCTAGTCCCCTGGGATTCTGACTTGCCCACTGGATTAAAGATTGTGGTGCTAGGACCCAAGCAACTGGAAGAGGTCACTCGTGTGCACCTCTGGGATTGGGTGCATCTATGGGGAGGCAATTACAATTAGACTGCCCCTTATAACATCAGGCAAAACAGCCAGAGTCTGAACCACTGGCAAGTGTCATACCCAAGCAGCAAAGGATAGCAGCTAAGGTGATATTTAGAGACTTCCTTGGAAGAAGTCCAAAAGCATGTCCTAGGTCAAATGAAAGACTGACACCTTATTTTGAGCTAAATGCCCTCTGAGATAAACTCCTGATAGATAGCAAAAATAACTATTTTATAGCATAAAGGCTATCTTAAATAATATTTAATAGCATAAAGGTGTTTTCAACAAGCCAACTTTGGCATGAATTTTCTATAGAACTCTCTATCTTTGTATTAACTTGAAGATTATAAACCCTTCTAGGATTGCTTTTCTTTCCTAATAGTAGTAATGTCTCTTGCTATTTGTGTCTCTGTCCCCACCTCATTAATCACCATGTTAAAACTAATAATTGTCAGATGAAATCATTATAAATTATTTAAAGTCATTATCTGAACAAATGAGTTAATATTTTGCAAGAAATTAACTGATTCGTAGACTATTAATAGATTTTTTGAATTCTTATAGTTAAAGAAATGAACATGTATAAGGAACTTATTAATAAGTTATTCAAGTTAAAATCATGATGGGAGTATTTACATTATAGCTGTAATACATAGATAATGGATTTGATTGATAGCCAATTAAAAATACACTTTTAAAAATATTTGAATAATGAATTCCAAAGAACCCTCAGGAAAAAGAATCTGAACAAACTAGAGGAGGTAGCTTAAAAATAGTTTACAGAAGATATAAAATACCTTCAAAGATAAAAACTTTAGAAGTCATAGAAGCACAGGAGACAGGACTCTGAAGATCATGAACTTCGGGAAGAATCACTCAAAAAGGATCATTTAAATAGCTTAACTGATTCATTCAAACAATTTGAAATGCTAGAACCTAAACTGAACTCTGGGTTCTTGGCCGGTAAAAGGAAGCTAATATTACCTTTCTCTTTAACTCATTAAAAGCATTTTTGGCATCAGAACTAAGAACCTCTGAAATCAGATTAAATCAAACATTGGAAGTTAGAGATAATAAGGGCACAATCCAATGGTGCTGCCCGCAACCCTCTGAACCCGGTGCAGGGTGGGAGGAATGTGGAGGCGATCTTCACCTCTGCGCTCCTCCTGCCGTGCAAATCAGCTAGACGGCTGATTTTGACCATCTTGCTGAGGCACTTTGGACAGGGAGGGAAGGAGACTGGAGTGCTGTCAGGGTATGTCATATCCTCCCCTCTCTGCTCCCCAGAACACTCTCTTCATCCCTTCTCCGAGGTCACTCTTATGACTTTGGAAATGCAGCCAATGTGGTTCTGTCCATGCCAGCTGCAGGGGAGGGGGAGGGGGATCCAAGCGCAGATCCCCAGCTCTGAGGTTGGAGCTTTTTTCTTACATCGGAGCTGGGAATCTGAACGAGCCTATGGCCCTCTAGACACTGTCTAGGGTCCACAGGATTGCTCTATAAATTACAGGTTTGTAATGAAAAAATAGAAGAATATTGTCTAGAAAGAGATAAACAAATTAATACAAAATTTAATGAAATCGACTAAATCACGCATTTGGAACAGAAATCAAGCAAACAAGCAAATAATTTCAGGAAAAAAGAGTATACACTAGAAGTAACTATACAGCATGTCTAAAAAGAAATTAAAGAACTGGAAAGTAATGAGTAAGTTTATAAATCAGATAAATACAAGATTAAGAAAAATTACAAGAACTTCACCATGTGACATGCAGGCATAATATTAAATTCAGGAGGATTCTGGGTGGGAGGAAATGTACAGGGTGATTTAGTAAGCTTCTTCTCTATTACACCTGAAATGTATTTGGGTTTGGAGAATCCAGTTGCAATTGGTATAGAAACAGGAACCAGAACTGGAGCAAAAGCAGCCAAAAAGCTGGATAAGCCATGTGATGTACCTTATAGGAAAACGACTCAATTTTTCAAATGTATGCGTAAAGACGTTATTAATTGAAAATGAGGAGATTTTGGTATTTAGGGTGCAATCCTATAGCTTGGGTCCTTGCTGCTTGAAAGCCCCCATACTTGGAGGCTTCCAAGTTTCCTATGCCCTGCCTGGCTGAAATGGGCAGGGCAGGAGGAGCCACGAAGGCAATCTTTGCCTCCCCGTCCACCGATCTTTGTTTTTTTGCTAGATGGGCTTTTCAGTCCATCTAGCGAGGGTGCTTTGGAGTGGGAGAGAAAGAGGCTGGAGGTCACTCAGGATAAATCGTATCCTGGCCTCCACTCCCCACCCATCTGAACTCCCACTTTCCTCCTCCTCTGAGGATGAGTTTTCAAGCTCGGAGAGGCAGCAGGCATGGTTCCCTCTCTGCTGGTTGAGAGGGGGAGTGGGGTCAGATCTCTAGGTCTCCCTTCCGAGGCTGGAGAACTGTCCCCAACGTTGTGGAGAGGGATCCGAACTAACCTGTGGTCTCTGGGATGCTTATCCAGGGACCATAGGATTATTCCCTTAATGACGCAAATCCAGATTCTAGTCTAAATGAAAGGAGTTCCAATTCTTAAAAAAATGATGATTTTATAATATAAGGTATACTGGAATATTCCATTCTACTTAAATATTTTTATTAAAATGTTTTTTGGGTTCTGGTGCACACGCTTAAAAAAGCTGGATGAATAGCAACTGTACTAGAGCAGCTTCAAAACTCTCCAAGTAAATAAAGAAGCTTTAAAGTAATCATTTTATATCTAATTTTAAATCCCTCTTGTTCTCTCTGCTTATTTCTATCTTAATTTGAATAAAGTATTTGATTACAGGTAAGCGTGACCATAATTTTTAAAAAAGATGAACGTTAAAAGGCTTTACGGTAATTCACCTAACAAAAGGGAGGAAATATGCAAGACTATTAAGACAAGAAAAAAGTTGATCCTTCGTGCATCTATTCATGATCAAAACTGTCTTTTGTTAGTATATATGCACTACATATAAGACAAGTTCAATTTTTCAGGTGGAATATCTCTTTTTTTAAATTTTATTTTTATGTGAAACAAACACATAATATCAAACATATAACAATTAACAAAACAAAATAGACTTCCGGTTTTCTTCTACAGCAAATATAGGTAACAATATTTTTTCTTACTCGATAATCAGAATGAGAAATCTCTTTCTTCCCGTTGTCCCAAATTCACTTATTATTCCATGAACCCACAAACAAACAAATCATTATTTTTCAGTCTCTGCAAAAAGTCAATTAGAGGTTTCCACTCAACAGTAAACGTGGATGTTGTCCTTTCTCTGATTAATGATGTGAGTTTGGCCATCTCTACCAGCTCCAGCATCTTGACCAACCATTCTTCTGTCATAGGCACTGCTGGACCTTTCCATTTCTGTGCATATAGTAATCTCGCTGCCGTTGTCATGTATAAAAATAAAGTTCCATACCTTCCTTCTAGCTGACTGTCCATTATTCCCAATAGAAAAGCCTCTGGTTTCAATTGAAAAGTAATCTTTAAAATCTTTTGTATTAATAAATGAATTTCTTCCCCATTTTTTTTAGCCTTCTTACATGCCCACTACATATGATAAAAGGTTCC
Organism: Shinisaurus crocodilurus; assembly: GCA_021292165.1. Classification (NCBI taxonomy): domain Eukaryota; kingdom Metazoa; phylum Chordata; class Lepidosauria; order Squamata; family Shinisauridae; genus Shinisaurus; species Shinisaurus crocodilurus. The sequence continues at coordinate 206,464,582 of CM037879.1, forward strand.
TTCCTGTTGTTCACATTTCCAGCATATATCTGATGCACTATTATACATTCTAGCCAATTTCTCCGGAGACAAGTACCAACTATACATCATCTTATAAAAATTATTTTTAAGACTAGAACATAATGTAAATTTCAAACCTTTTAACCACATATTTTCCAATTGTGTCATTAATATATTATAGCCAAAATTTTGAGCCCATTTTATCATACATTCCTTCACTTGCTCTTCCTCAGTTTCAAATTTCAACAAAAGCTTATACATTCTTGAAATAAGATGTTCATCATTTAGACATAATTCCCTTTCAAAGTCTGATACACTTTATTCAAACTCATACAACCTTTTATCAACTTTAAATCTTTCTACAGTCTGTAAATAGGAAAACCATTGACATGTATGACCTTCTTTTATCAGTTCTTCTCTTGATATTATTCTACATTCATCTTGTGAGAATTTCAGCAAATCACGATATGTCAACCAATTGTATTTACCGTACTTAACATTTCTCTTCTATGATGGGCTTCTTGTGCTGATAACCACAGTGGTACTCTCTGACAAAACCTAGGTTTATATTTATTCCAAATTTTCAAAATGGCACGTCTAACACAGTGATTATTAAATTCTGCATTCACTTTAGCTTTATCATACCACATGTACCCATGCCATCCAAATCTCAAATCATATCCCTCTGAGTCTAATAATCGACTATTTTTCAATAGAATCCATTCTTTGATCCATACTAAACAACAAGCAGCAAAATATAACTTCAGATCAGGTAGACCCAGCCCCCCTCTTTCTTTTGCATCCTGTAAAATCTTAAACTTAACCCGTGTTTTTTTTCCTTGCCATATAAATCTGAATATATCCTTCTGCCATTGTTTAAATGGTATTTGTGATGTCAGATGGAATCTCTTGAATAAATCAACTTGTTAGCTACTGGACAACTCATGCTCAGTGGAGATCTATGTGGGTTTTCTCTTCTAAATTAGACGAAACTGCACGAACTGTCTCTGTAAGAACTCTTCCAAAAACATTATGGAAGGATATCAAACATAATAATCTAATGGAAATTTAGAGATTTTTACACCCAAAGGCTAAAAATTATGCTTTTTGTTTTCCTATGTATAGATCATATTCCTGCAATGATTTCTTTTTTATTTCCTCTTAGTTTGTCACACAAATAATCAACTCACAAATACATCCTGTGAGCTATGCAGATCATGCTCCTGTGTAACTTAACTTAAAAGTAAACACTTTTTTCTAAATCAAAATCAAGTAAATTGAATAATATGTTTTTGCATAATGAACTCATCAGGAATCCTGAAAATCAAATTGATGATTGCTTCAAATTGAACTGCCTAGCCATAACTGGATAGAATAAAGACTTACGAAGGTGTATTTTTTATCCAAAACGCTTCTGAAATATTTAAAAGAATGAGACATGAAGAGACTCAGTTTTTTTTTAAAAAAAAAAATCAAATTACAGAATTGGAATCTGAGCATAAATGAAAGAAGATAAAGAAATATATGACAAAATTATTGGGTTTTTAAAATTTCAATTATAGTTTAAACAAGTTTACAAGCTAAAAAGATATATAAACTTCTCAAAGCAAAAATGGTTTGAACATGGTAATAATATACCTTCTAAGGGTGCAATCCTATGGCTGCCCAACTTTGTCTGGGGGGCCATAGGATAGGTCAGAGTCCCTGCTGTGACCTTGGAAATCCCTTACGAGGTCACAGCAGGGATTCCACCCACAAAGCTAGTGTGGTTCTTTCCATGCTGTCTGGGATCCAAAGACGGAAGACCTTCAGTGGTGTGTGTGTGGGGGGGATTCCCTGGGGCGGCGAGGGAGGAGCGAGACTCCACTGTCCTCCATGGAATCCAGGTGGTGCCTCAGCCTCTCCTCCCCCTCCCGAGGAGGGGAAAAATACTTAGATGGCTGAAATTGGCTGTCTAAATGTTTTGGAGGGCAAGGGGAGTGCGGCAGCAATCCTAGCCACTGCACTTCTCCCGCCTTCCATTTGAAGCCGGTAATCCTCCAAGTCCAAAGGGTTATGGATGGGGTTGTCCGATACTGGCTAGGATCTATCAAGGAGTATAGAGAAGAAAACTGGTTCTTCCAATATTGTATAAAAGTAGAGTGGCAGAAACAGCACAGGAGATATCATAACAATTTAAACTATTTCATGAAGATCTTTACTGTTAATAAATGCTTCTCTTGTATTAAACTGCAGATTCACCTTAATATCTTGGAAGCATCCATTTCAGAAATAATTGCAACCATCAAGAAACTGAAAAAGAACAAATCACCTAATCCAGGTGGAATTTCTCGAGCATTTTATTACACAATTAAAAACGATATTGTTAACCCATTAACAACCATAGTTAAAGAAAATTATGGATTAAAATCCGGCCACCCTGGGCGATGGACAATTAAAACAATGCAATAAAACAATACAATAAAATATGATAATTAAAACAGTATAAGAATTCTTTTAAAATCCTAACCTACCCCATATTCCCGCCTGAACAACCATGTTTTTAATGCATGGCGGAAGCTCATCACGGAGGGGGCATGGCGAAGGTCACTAGGGAGGGAGTTCCATAACGTGGGGGCCGCCACAGAGAAGGCCCTCTTCCTAGTCCCCACCAGCCTGGCTGCTCTGGCTGATGGGATAAGGAGAAGGCCGTCCGTGGCAGATCTTGTTGAGCGGCCTACTTGATGTTGCTGGAGGCGCTCCTTGAGATAAACTGGGCTGGAGCCATGTAGGGTTTTAAAGGTCAAAACCAACACCTTGAATTCGGCTCGGCAAGCAACTGGTAGCCAGTGCAACTCCTTAAGCACTGGCGTGATGTGATCACGCCGGCAGCTGCCCTTAATCAGGCTAGATGACTAGATGACTAGAATTATGTTCTGAAGTTAAAATAGTTGTTATAGCCAAACTAGGTAAAGATTCTTCACTCCCTAGCTCAAAGGTGGGGAACCTAAGGTCCGTGGTCCAAATCTGACCCTCCTGGGGTCCCAGTCTGGCTCTCTGTGGTTCCCCAGAAGGCCAGATCCCCTTTCTCCTGATTGCCAATCATTTGGTGGTTTTCTACCTTTTGCATGTTTCCCATTCTAAAAGTTTGAAATGCCTCTCCTAGGCTTCGTTACTGGCAGTAAGAGTTTTGAGCTAAAATATTCTGGTATTTTGGCCCTGCCCACCACTGGAATGCAGCCCCTGAGAGCTTCTCCAAAATTGAATTTGGCCTTTGGGCTGAAAGAGGTTTCCCACCCCTGCCTTAGCTCTTATAAATCTATTATATTAGTCAATCATGATTTGAAAATTTGGAATACAATCATTACATAAAGTTTAAATAATTTGATAACAGAGCGTATTGATCAAGATCAATATTCTCTGTTATCAAATTATTTAAACTTTATTTATTTATTTGCAGCATTTATTTATTTATTTACAGCATTTTTACCCCGCTCTTCAGCCAAAAAAGGCTCCCAGAGTGGCTTACAGAGATTAATATTAGACAGTCCCTACCCGCAGGCTTACTGGGGTGGGAGGAGGAAATACAATACAGATTGTGGGAGGAGGAAATACAATACAGATTGTATTGAAATATCACATCTAAATCAAAAGAGCTATTGTCTGCCTGAATGCAGAAAAAGAGATGTATCACATGGACTGGATTTTTTTATATAAAACACTTGATTTAATTTAGGATGACAATTCAAGAATTAGATTTCAGGGATCTACCATAACCTATCCACAACTGCTTACATAAATGGTGCTTCATCTCCTCAATTTATGTCGCACAGAGTTACATGTAAATTTCATCTGTTTTCTCCATTACGTTTTGCACTTTCTAAAATGGAATGTTTAATCATATCCATCAGGAGTAATAGGAAAATATCTGATGTACAACTTGGGTAGACTGAATTTAAGGTATATTTATATGCAGGTGATATAGCTTTAACATTGTCAAACCCGCAGCAGTCTTTTCCCAAACTCATCAATAATTTACATCAATTTAACTTGATATCTGGTTATAAAATAAACCTTGCTAAATCAGAGTGGCTGGCTATTAATATCCCTAAGGAAATTAAAGAGCAATTATCTTCTACCAGTAACATTCAATGGAAAAATAACACTATTCAGTATCTAGGGACTTGGATACATTTTGACTTGAATACATTTGTGGAATTTAATCACAGTAAATTATTGGTTGCAGCAGAAAAGGACATTGCAACTTGGTCTTCATATCAATTATCCTGGCTAGGAAAATTGCCACTGTAATAGTGAACCTTCTGCCAAGTATTCTCTTCTTATTCACCAATATACGGTACCTTTTCTGGTTAAGTTTTCAATAATTAACAAATGGCAAAATTTAATAAAATTCATTTGGGAAAAGTTATGCAGCTTGAGTTGCAAACAAAGAGAATATTTCAGTGGAGGACTTGGGGTCTCTAATATTTTACAGAAGTATGCTGTTAATCTGACTTCTCTACCTGAATGGTTAGTCTGGATAAACTGAATGTAGCTGAACAAAAGCACCTGGGAAAAAGAGATGGGTTTTAAGGAAACGGCTGAATGTCAGAACTGTGGGGGCCTGTCTGATGTCTACTGACAAAGTGTTCCAGAGGGTGGGTGCTACAGCACTAAATGCCATACTGCAAATGTGGCACCCTCAGAAGTGCTCCCTCTGATGATCACATTCACGGAGAATGTGCAAGGACATATGGGGTGAAGTGGACCCTAAGGTAACATGGTCATCTTGAGAGCCAGTGTGGTGTAATGGTTAGAGTGTTGGACTGGGACTCTGGGTAGATTGGTTGAAAGTGTTATTAAAGTGTTATCAGTAAGCATACAGAAGGGCAAGCCCTGCTGAGAAAGAATCAACATGGCTTCCACAAAGGTAAGTCCGGTCTCACTAACCTTTTAGAGTTCTTTGAGAGTGTCAATAAGCATGTGGACAGGGGTGACCCAGTAGACATTGTTTACTTGTACTTCCAAAAGGCTTTTGACAAAGTCCCTCACCAAAGACTCCTGAATAAACTTAGCAGTCGGAATAAGAGGGGAGGTCCTCTCATGGATCAGTAACTGGTTAAAAAACAGGAAGCAGAGGGTAGGAATAAATAGTAAATTCTCCTAATGGAAGGATGTAAACAGCAGGGTCCCACAGGGATCTGTATTGGGACCAATGCTTTCTAACTTATTCATAAATGATCTGGAATCAGGGGTGTGCAGTGAAGTGGCCAAGTTTGCTGATGACACCAAATTATTTCAGGTGGTGAAATCAGAAGGGGATTGTGAGGAGCTCCAAAAGGATCTCGACAAACTGGGAGAATGGGCTTCAAAATGGCAAATGCGGTTCCATGTAAGCAAGTGTAAAGTAATGCACGTTGGGGTGAAAAATCCCAACTTCAAGTATAATCTGATGGGATCTGAGCTAGCGGTGACTGACCAAGAAAGAGATCTTGGGGTTGTGGTGGACAATTTGATGAAAATGGCAACTCGGTGTGTGGCTGCTGTGAAAAAGGCAAACTCCATGTTAGGCATAATTCGGAAAGGAATTGAAAATAAGACTGCCAAGAGCATACTGCCCTTATACAAATCTATAGTGCAACTGCACTTGGAATACTGCATACAATTCTGGTCACCAAACCTAAAAAAGGATGTAGAGTTGGAATAAGTGCAGAAAAAGGCAACTAAAACGATCCAGGGGCTGGAGCAGCTCGCCTATGAAGAAAGATTACAGCAGCTGGGATTGTTTAGCTTAGAAAAAAGGCGAGTAAGGGGAGAGATGATACAGGTGTATAAAATTATGCATGGTGTGGAGAAAGTGGACAGGTAGACATTTTTCTGCCTCTCTCATAATACTAGGACCTGGAGTTATCTTATGAAGCTGATTGGTGGGAAATTCATGACACATAAAAGGAAGTAATTCTTCACACAGCACATAGTTAGACTATGGAATTCACTTCCACAAGATATGGTGATGGCTACCACTTCGGATGGCTTTAAAAGGGGATTGGACAAATTCATGGAGGAGAAGGCCATTGGTGGCTACTAGTCCTACTGTGCTTCCTCCAGTATCAGAGGCAGTATGCCTATGTACACCAGTTGCTGGGGAACATGGGCAGGAGGCTACTGTTGCACTCATGCCCTGCTTGTAGGATCCTGTGGGCAGCTGGTTGGCCAGTGTGTGAACAGAATGCTGGACTAGATGGACCCTTGGTCTGATCCAGCCCATTTCTTCTTATATTCTTAGTTCCCTCTCGACCATGAAGTTTCCTGGGTGACTTTGGGCCAGTCACTAACTTTCAGCCTAACCTACCTTGCAGGGTTGTTGTGAGGATAAAATTGAGAGGAGGAGGATTATGTACCGTAAGCTGCCTTGGGTTCCTCGCAAGAGAAAAAAAGGTGGGATATAAATGTAATAATAATTATTATCCTTAAAGTCTGGTGTAAATTTCAAAACTTCTTAAATCTTGGATTATCCTATATACAACACTCCTATATATTGAGTTTCCTAGCAATTTAAACCAATAATTAGGACCTTTGTACATGTACTCTCAGTTTAAAGAGACAAAGTACAAGTCTGTTGGGGTTTAAAAGAGGAATTTATTTAAACCTACTATTTAAGTTAAAGGATATGCAATGAGCAAATAGGCTAACATAAATAACTCCCTCCCTTCAGTGTGGGTTCCGTATCAGACTTAAATAAGAGGAACTTTCCTCCTCCTAGCCAAATCTTTTTGTGTGAGCTCCCCAGGCTCAGGACCAAATGACCAGCCCTTCACTTACACAAGGCCTCTCCCAGTCCACACCTTTAGGTGCAGAGGGGAGCCTGCCCAATCGTGCCACCAGGCCACGCAGCTTTGTCCAGGTGAATCAGACAAACCCCAGGTGGAGAAACTGTCCTCAAGCCTTCTAACTTCACAACCTTGAAATGGGCAGGTCTATAGAAACCTCCCTTCACTTAAAGATGTATCAGGGTGCTCATCAAATGTTAATTTTGGCTTTCCTTCCCTTAAAACCCACACGATATCTGCCAACCTAATCTACACTGCCAACCACCCTGCAAGCGGCCTCACCAGCAGGTCAGCGTGGCATAGGCAGAGAAGCCCCCCCCCCAAAAAAACCCACCTTGCTAAACTCGGCCAGTTTGGACCAGTAAGGGGGAAAATCCTTCTCGACCAGCAATCAACTAATAACCCATACTAAATGCTGGGTATTTGGGCGGGTGTTGAACCAAAAGGCAAAAGAGTTGACAACAGAGGAGGTGGAAACAGAGGCGTGGCAGTTTGCAGTGTGCAGCTCCACCTCCCTGTGCACTCAGAACCTAGGATTTGCACCTGGCCCTCTCTTGTCTCTGCCAAGGGCCAGGTGCAAAAAACCCCACCCTGCCTACCAATGACGCTGGGGGAAGGGTACTGCCAGCATTTCATCCTGGCACCAAAATAACCTATTAACAATACAAGCTCTTGACATTAATACTCACTTACCATAGCTTAACAACACTTACGTAATTTTTCCTTTTTTAAAAAGATATTAAAAATGTTATTGGGATATTAATGTTTAAAAGATACAGTTAGTGCATGTGTCAATGGAACTGACTTTGTTTTAAATTAACATGAAAACTTTCCAGATTAGAGCAAAGTAACCAATTCATTTTCAATGGAAATGCTTATGTGTTGTATTTTCCTATGCACATGGATTCCTTTTAGTAAAGTGAGTCTTCAATCAGGTTGAAATATTATTGATCTGGTTTTCTTTTTACAGTATTGCCAATGAAGTGTATTAAAAGGACTGCAGGGGAGTCAAAAGAATGAAAGAGGAAGAGATTAAATCAAGTATAAAGAGTGCATGGTCCCCTTGAACAGATCCTCAAGGCACTGACCATTCTTCACTTCAGTGTGCTGTTTGAGTTTAAAGAACTGTAATGCAAACGCAGCCAGGAAGGCATTTGCAGCCATTTAATCAAATCTGTGTCTCATTTAGCCTTTGCCAGAGGGGGGCACATGATCAAAGCTATATTGTGAAGAGTAGGGCAAGAAAATCCCATATAAATTATTTATTTTTGAAGTCTGCAGAAATTGTGTTATTGTTAGCACTACATTGATGGTATTTGCCAGAAGGCATGAACGTTAAAACACTTCGGGTATTATTTTTCCCCTTTTAAAGTTTGAAATGTATATTACAAGGAGAGGAAAGTAATGTCACTGGACTGGGGGGGGGAGGGGAGCTTGCTTTTACTCTTTTAAATACCAAGTTTAGTTTTTCAATGCAGCTGTCTCATATCTGCACTGCTGACTATAAACAAAACAATCTAAATAATTTTTCACACAGTTCTGTAATCTGTAATACAGTTGCTGTACTGGTTTCCATTACTGAGCCGGGAAAATAGGAATTCCTCTGATTAGGGTTTGAAATAAGTGTCATAACATCAAGCAGTGAGTTTGAAGTGGCAATTTTCATTTTGTGTTGAGATGTAAATAAGTTATACAGATTTCTTTGTTCTTCTATATTTGTATGCCTGGATATAATGAAGTATTTACTATCTAAGCTGTGTTAGTAGAGCTTGCCCCCGAATCAGCTACTTTAACCACAACAATGGTATTTTTATTGAGATGATTGCTGTGTGAGGGCTACACAGATACTGTCAGCATCTTATAAATTATTTTATCTCTATAAAGCTTGTTAAATTATATGAGTGGGTTTCTTTACTGAGTGGGGTTTTTTATGATTTGTGATATGATGAGCTGTCAACAGATTTGTGGTCGATGGCAAATGCACAAATTGTATGTGGAAAATGTCCTACATGGGCAGGTTGGTGTTAGTGGGTTTGAATTTATTTTTATAACGTCCTATAGGAAGGGCATACTGCAAAGTACAACTCTGGGGTTCTTTTGAAGAGAAGGGATCGCAACAGGAAGCTATATCAGGTTTATAAGGAAATTCAGTTCCCCCCCCCCCCCAATTCAGAACACATAAAGATTTTGAGATTATCAAAGAACAGTTCATTGGGTTGGATTCAGACCTAACTTAGTTGTCCTTCATTCCCATTGAAATCAGTCAGACTAGTAACAGCTAACTTTTGCATTGACTTCTATGGGACATTGCTTCTATGGAGAGGTGGGGCAGCCCCCTTACATGGACAGTGTTTTATTCATGGAATGAAATTCAAGGTTCCAAGCCATTTTCTTTAACTGACAGTTTTTTTTAACTTCGCAGGATAACCCAGTTTTATTAACCCAGTTTATGGGCTGGTTATGAATTGATTGCTGCAACTGGAAAGAAGGTAGTTAAATTCATGAGAACCAAAGGAACTGAGTAAAATACAGAATTATTAGAAGTGTGTGAAGATAATATTTCTCCTTCCTGTTTCTCTGAACTGCAAGCAAGTTAGTCTTATAAATAGGTTCCCCTGTTTTGTGAGAGAGGTGATGAGTCACTCTGACCTTTCCACTCTGATGCAAAAATGTCTTGAAGAAATAATTATTTTTCCTTATAAAAAGAATACTGCAGAAGCAATGTAATCTTCTAGGACAGTCAAGAATTATAAAATTCATAAAACAAGTTTACAAAATGATTTTGCTCAAATAGATCTCATCTTTTGTGTGTAACTTAAAAGAAAAAATACCTGATGTTTGCTATTGTTGCAGTGGTCCCAATGTGGGGAATTTCTTTTTGAAAAAACATACAAATTGCAATCAATACGGAAACAGAGGTTACAGCACTATAAAACTGAGACTGCACAACAGCAGCCCAAAATATATAAAACAGTGCAATCCTATAAACATCTACTCAGAAGTAAGCCCCATTAAGTACAATGGGATTTATGCCCAGGTTAGGGTGCATAAGATTACAGCCTAATAATCCAATATTAGCTCTGTTTACTGTCCTAAACATAATCGGCCTTCATGCACCATTCAATTTCTGCAAATCGGTGCTTGAAAAATCAGTTTTAAGCAGCCACTTCAAACAAAAAACCAACGGTTAAGAATGTTTTGCTTATAAACTTTACTATTAAACATCACAGCAGCTTTTACATTGTATTGGCCAAATCTAGATCCATATTGACTCTCTAATGATAGCTCTATTTGATTTTTTCTCCCATACCATGATATTGAATGCTGTATTAGCAGCATCAAGTTACTGGTACCATCTGGAGGGGAAACAAAAACAAAAACCAATTGGATTGTGAAATAAAATCTATTTGTTTTTTCTCCTTTGGCTCACATTTTTAGACTAATTTGGGGATGTATGAAAAATGAGTCTGCTTGTCTCTAATGGACAATATGATGCATCATAAGCAATCATGAATTATTCAACAAAACTGGCCACATCCCAGCCACCCTTTTATACTTTATAGGTGAATGGTAGACACCTGCAGAATACATATATAACCAGAATTCACATAACTAAGGTACAAAAGTTTCAATGATCATTACTTCTTTAACCTTCATAAAAGGTAAGGCTGCATAGCTAACTTAACTGGTTCTGTCTTCCTTAGGTGCTATGTTCCCTTTGTGGTTAAGAGAAAATAGTGGTATCTGGTATGATACAACTGTTATTAGAGGCATGGCTGAAAATCATTCTAACTTTATTTCCAAGTAATAGCTTGTGAATGTAGTACAAATGGATCAGCAAGCTGCGAACTTGTGGAATTACAAACATTTAACATAGGAGTAATGGCTGGTGATTTTGGGGTTAGGAACTAGGTCTTGGACAAAGACAAAATACAGGTGATTAGTTACTGTTACTAAAAGCTTTTTTATTTAAAGTACTTATAACCTGCTTTTCAGGACAAATTCCTCCCAAAAGAAAACTAAAACCCTCAAGCAGTTTAAAAAAAAAAAATACAAATGAAACAATCCAGTTATAAAAACTAAGAATAGTCACAGTTGAAAACTCAACTCACAACACATTTAATTGAACATAGATTGAAACAAATAAGTTTTTAAGGTCTGTTTAAAAACCAACAAAGACAAAGCCATTCATAGTTCTTTTGTGAGAGAGTTCCAAATATATGGGTCCACTACTGAAAAGACCCTGCCTCTGGTCCCTACCGGTCTGGTGGATCTTGACAGTGGGCCTGCAAGTAGGGCCACAGAGAACAGCCTTAAAGCCTAGGCAGATTGAGATGAGGGAAGCGATCCCTCAATTGACCTGGACCCAAACCATTTAGGCCAGCACTTTACACCAGCACTTTACATTGAGGCCAGAAATGAATAGGCATCTTCTATGAAATCTATAATGCAGCTGGGTATAGTATCTGAATTCCTGCTCCCAGCCCCTAACATCCTAGTGGCTGCATTCCGTACCAGGTTAGGTTTGCAGACCCACTTTAACGGAGGTCCCATACAAGAGTGCATTACAATAGTCTAGTCTGGATGTAACCAGGGCATATGTAACTGAGGCATGGTTGGCTTCTTCTGAATAGGGCCACATCTGGTGAACCAAGATAAGCTGATACAAGACACTATAATGTGTCCTTCTCTCCTTCCACCCATTCCCAATTCAGTGTTATAAGGGCCTATGTTGTTTTAATTGTCACTGTATGGGTTTTTCCTTTTACAGGCCTTTGAGTTGACAGTTATAGTGTTTGGAATATTGTTCTTACATTTAATTTTATATTCTAACTCAGACGCAGCTAGAGAAAAGAGGAAGCATCATTCAGCAGTGGATAGGCATTACTAGGTTTGTGCATGCTCTACATGGGTGGCCATGTGTTCTCTTTTACAGAGAACAGTTGGCTGTTTGAAGGGCTGCCAGAGGACTGTCCTCTGTTTGTAGGTGTCTTCTGTTAGAAGTGCAGTCCCATGAGGCTGCTGGGGCCGGATCCTGAGGCCAGCCTGAAGGCTTGGACCTCGGCGCAGCTTGCTGCCATGATCTACAACAACGACACGACGACCAAAGACAAAAGCCACACCTTGGCAATATACCTTTCCCCCTCCCCTCCTCCTTTCTGTAGCTCTGCTGCTTCTAGCCAATCAGGATGAACTTCACCTGGCCAGGCAGGGGAGAGGTGACTCATGACTACAGGGCTTGAACCACATTTGCATACCAAAAGGCCTAGCAGACACCGAGGCGCCATCCAGAGGAACCATGCACACCTGCCCCCCCCCCAGCTTCTAGCCGGTTCACACATGAGGTGTGTGTGTGTGTGTGCAGGCTTCTTCTCCACATGCCCTCTTTAAAAAAAAAAAGAAACCTGAGAGGTCAATCCTCTCATTTCATTCTAAACTAACTTAAAAGGAAAAGCCTTTGCTAGCCTTCTACCACTAGCACACTTCTTCTCATTCTCACACACAAAAAACAAAGCGAAAAACATCAAAACACATTAAACAACAATCTTAAGCTTACAAGGTTTGCATTACATCTGTTTGCATACACACAAGAGCTCTGTACAATTCTATGGAAGCTTTAACCCTTCTGTTGCTTGACTGGCAAACTTGGAGGATTACAGGCATCTAATTGAGGGTGGGAGGAGCACAGAGGATAGGATATCCTCCATGCTCCTTCTACCTGCAAAATTGGCCGTCTAGATGTTTTACCTCTCCTCACGAGGAGGAGAGGCTGAGGCGCTCCCTGAATTTCTTGGAATATGGCGGAGCTTTGCCCCTTCCCTCCCTGCCTCTAGGAACGCCCCCCCCCATGGGGGAACCTAACATGGTCTTCTGTGCTCAGTTCCCTGTGGTTTCCTTCTGGCGTGGAAAGAACTGCACTGGCTACGAGGTGGGTGAGGTGCTGCGACCTCAGACAAGACTTCCAAAGCCGCAGCGCCTTCCCAGCCAAATCCTGTGTCCTCCCAGACAAGGTTGGAGAGACATAGGATTGCGCCCTAAAATAGTTATATTACACACTGTGATGTGATATCACCACTACCTTTCCTAGTTTTAAAGGATATCCTGTGAGAGGAGGTTTCATAGATTCATAGATTATAGAGTTGGAAGGGGCCTACTGTGAGAGCTGGACGGACCCGGGTTCAAAAGCTTACCTAGCCAGTGACCCTCAGTCCTAGCAGGGATGTTGAAGAGTCCTTGGTTTCGAGTCACAAGTCGAGTCACGAGTCTTTGGACCCGAGTCTCGAGTCCTTGGTCCAAAATGGTGACTCACAAGTCACGAGTCACTCCCAAAGCTGACTCCACGAGTCCCTATTAAAATCAATGGGGGTTTTCCCCAACAAAATAAGGCTATTTCAGATGTGTGGCTTAAATAAATTCTAGGCACAAGTGTGCCTTTTTATTTCAAAACTCTGCAACTGATTTTGGCAAGAACAGACCAGGCAGACAAACCCAAAATAACCAGACAGGCAGAAGAGGCAGGGAACCCCAAAACAGGCAAGCAGAGGCCTTTGTCTTGGACAATTCAAACTGTGGAACTGGTTAAGAAGAGACCAGGCAGGCAGAGGAGGCTGGGAACCCCAAACAGGCAGGCAGAGGCAGCCAAACCCAAAATGTCTGAAAGGTTGCATTTTATGAAAATGATTTTAAAAAATAAACTTGCTGTACTTCCTAAAACCTATCCATGTTGCATTTGAGGAACACGATTTTGGAACACGAGTCCTTGGTCTCGAGTCCCGAGTCGAGTCTCGAGTCCCATTAAAAATATTGGGACTCGAGTCTGACTCGAGTCAGAGGGGGGACTCAGTCCGACTCACGAGTCGAGTCCTGGAGTCCGAGTCCCCATCCCTGACTAGTCACGCAGACAGAAGGAGGAGATAACAGCAGTTAACAAAGATCAAAGAGTTTATTTGTAAGACCCAATTACATGGGATTAAGGCAAGCAATGCAGGCTTATCTCTTACGCAGAAGAGATGCCCCCATCTCGCTACATCATTGCAGATACAAGTCCAAGTGAGAAGTGGCAAGGCTGAAGTGAAGTGAAGTGACTGACTTCAAGTAGAAGTCCAGAACAAGAGTGAAGCTGTCAACAAGTGTCAGTCTTTATACCCCTAGACCCTGTACCTATAAATAGGATATTACTCACCAGTTATATAACCTATTCTTCACAACATGTTGACTGCAACTTGTCACATGATTACTGACTCATATCACCTTGAGACTATGTCTGGTGACAATAGACCTTGTGTACTTCACCTCAAGAGACATCCTCCATGTCAGGTGACAATCCTGATGTCAGGTGACAATCCTCGTTCTGCCCATGCAAAACCTAACACCTACAACTATATTATTAACTGTAATGGATAGGATCAAGGAGACACTGATGTGTCTAAACGTGTGTTGATCCATCATCAAACATTTAAAAATTAGAATGCGACCAAAAGCTGAGCAGTTGTAGATGTATCAGCATGTAAAATCCGAGACCAATTGATTCTTAAAATACACTGATAGATTACAGAATCAAGCAACATTTTCAAACTCAATTAGATGTGTTGCTGAAAAATGCAGAAAGTCATTTTTCTTAGGGCAGATTTTATCAAGTTCTTCTCAGGGATGTTGAAGAGTCCTTGGTCTCGAGTCACGAGTCGAGTCTCGAGTCTTTGGACCCGAGTCTCGAGTCCGAGTCTGAGTCCTTGGTCCAAAATGGTGACTCATGAGTCACGAGTCACAAGTCACTCCCAAAGCTGACTCCACGAGTCCCTATTAAAATCAATGGGGGGTTTTCCCAACAAAATAAGGCTACTTCAGATGTGTGGTTTAAATAAATTCTAGGCACAAGTGTGCCTTTTTATTTCAAAACGCTGCAACTGATTTTGGCAAGAACAGACCAGGCAGAAAAACCCAAAATAACCAGGCAGGCAGAGGAGGCAGGGAACCCCAAAGCAGGCAGGCAGAGGCCTTTGTCTTGGACAATTCAACTGTTGAACTGGTCAAGAAGAGACCAGGCAGGCAGAGGAGGCTGGGAACCCCAGACAGGCAGGCAGAGGCAGCCAAACCCAAAATGTCTGAAAGGTTGCATTTTAGAAAAATGATTTTAAAAAATAAACTTGCTGTACTTCCTAAAACTTATCCATGTTGCATTTGAGGAACATGATTTTTTCTAAATGTTTGCCCCCCCCATTCTGGAACGGTGAGATCTCATCACAATTCCACCCGCACTGAACACCCGCTCCACTGGTGTTGAACTTGCTGGAACCAGAAACACACTCAGAGCAGCCACACAGAGTGATCTCAGGTCCTTCTTCTGCCTCTCCCAAGTACGCAACACATCAATCAAAATAAATCTTGACACACTGTTGGGGCTGCACTCCTGGTAGCCGTCCATAGTGGCTGAACAGCGGTACTCCTCGCTTCCATGCGCTCTTCGCTGGCAATCACGCTCCTCTCCACTCCTTCTGGCACAGCCCAGGGATGTTGAAGAGTCCTTGGTCTCGAGTCCCGAGTCGAGTCTCGAGTCCCATTAAAAATACTGGGACTCGAGTCCGAGTCGAGTCAGAGGGGGGACTCAGTCCGACTCACGAGTCGAGTCCTCGAGTCCGAGTCCCCATCCCTGGTTCTTCTCAATAGTTTCTAGGATATAAGTGTTAAATAGACTTATCACTGACAACATGACCATACTGTATCAAACAAGACAAATATCATACATGCTCAGAAATTGCTACAGTTTTTACAAGTAGTAAAAGAGAAGTTAATATTTCTAATTTTATAATCCTATCATTGACCTGGTTCACACGTCATGGCAGTGTTCAGTGGCAAATTGTGGGTTAAACAACCCAAATTTATCCTACAGTGTGCCCTTAGGTTAATTTGGGGTTATTTAATACAAAAACAACCCAAAGTGTCCAGGTTCAGATGTCATGCTAACAACCTACAAACAGGGCATTCATAGGTTATTTCTGAAAATCAGAAGTGCTTTGCTTGCAGTACTAATCCCTGCAAATCTTGGGTTAAGTAACCCACAATTTGCTGCCACATGATGCCGTGATGTGTGAACAGCCCCATTATGATCCTCTCCCACATCTGTATTTCATTTAATATCCTAGAAGGGTATTATCGTTGGTTGTGATGATTAAATGTAATTCTCTGGCTCATTTAAGAACAGATGTTGTAGAAAGGCTTAGAGGACACAGGAAACTAGAAAAGAACTGCATTGTCTTTCTTAAACAAGAACAGGAGATCAACAGTGAACTGCTGACTCCACCCTGATACAACTATGCCCAGTGCTACCTAGTGACTAAATTATAGAATGGCACCATCCACATATCTCTTTCCCCCACCTTCTCTTTGAAGTTTAAAGAACCATGATTAAGTAAATTGGTGCTCTTAAGCCATTTTGTATTTAAGATAATCAGTCACCCACCTCTTAATCTCAATGGCTGCTGAATAAATAAACAGGAACCAGTGATAATCTGAGTAGTAATATTGCTGCTGGTTTTACAAGATGGGTTAGGCAAGGTTTCAGCAGATGAACCTGTGCTTTCAGGTCCTAAAACAATGTCCCCAGACACTTCTTCTATTTCTCCCACTGTTTTCACTAGGCCCATTCTACTTTATAACTGAGGAGATTATCCAGTTTCTAGTTAGGTTGTTTGTGTAGTAAAGCATCCAAGACAGTGCAAGATACCCCCTGAGCTGCATAAAATGTTTTCTGCATTGTGCACATGTGAGAGGTTCTGGAATTCTGACATCAGCTCCTGAATCAACTACAGTCCCACAAATAATTACATTTATTCTCCAGAGAGGGTTGGTCTCTTTTCAAAATATGGAGCCTAAAAAACCTGGCTGTGGTCCCTTCTTGCATCATCTGTTGGATACAAGATAGCAAAATGCCCTGCTTTTGAACATCCACTGTGTTGTGCTCCTCTAGCTAGGCAAATCCTTCTAACATTATATACTTTCCCACATATTGTGCATGCTGCCTGAAAAGGTGGGCATTTTTGCTCTAGAGAGCTTTGAAAAATGGCTGGACTGCTTTGTCTGGGCTTTCTTTTGTGCTGCTTTTGCAGTGACATGAGGAGAGAATTTGCCCTTTTCAAAATGGCTGCTGCTAATGCTTCCAGTGCTTTGTGGAGTAGAGGTTATATCTTGCATTTAACACTCAAGTTATCTCTGTTCCCCAATCTGGATTTTGATTAACTCGGATTGCCATGCCATCTCTATGGCTTTCTGCAGGATTAAGTCCTTTCTTAGGTTAAGTTCTCAGCAGCATTCTTTCAGAAGGCTTTTTGTCTAGAATTACAAGCACTTATCTCTAAAGTGTTCTCTTTTTAAACCTGCAAACTTGCAGTGTTCAGCCTATTCTTACAAGGCTGTAACACATGGCTCGGCAGTTTTTTTCCAGGATTCGGAGCTCTTTGGCAGAAGTAGGCATTCTCAAAAACCACATTCTTTTTGGAGATGGAATGGGCATCAAACTTGGCCAAGACAGCCTCATAGTGGTGGTCATGGCTTTCTTCAACTAAGGTAAAGAATTTTTAAACAGTGACATGTTTTCCCCCCATAACATAAAAGTGTGAATTTACTTTCACTATTCCTTCCTCCTTGTGGAATTTTGTCGCTAGGCAAAAGCATGCAAATCTCCAGGGCATACTGCAGGATTATTAAAATGTCTCTGGTGCAGAGAGCTGTACCATTTTCTCTGTATTGTTAGGAATTTGTGGGTTTAAGAAACCACATTTCTTTTCCTTTAAAACAACAACAACAATAATGTGGAGGAAGGGGGGGCTGGCTGATCCGCCACAACCCACCCTTTCCTACCCCAAAGGACCCAAGACCCCCAGAGATCTCAAGGTACCAGACTGCCAGCTTCTGCTGTCTGCAATCCTACTTGAATCTCTGTTCAGGGACTTGCCTTTCTGACTGTAACCTGGATTTAGTTGCTGGAACCACAGAGCAATCCACAAACACCATGTGGGGTAAAAAACCAAAGAAGGTTTATTTCAGGTAGCATTTTATAACAAGAATAGGGAAATGAGAGAAGCACACAAAATAGAGAGACACTTTGGTACAAAGTAATAGAGCTGCAAAAATAACAAAACCTGATTCTTTATATCTCCCAGGCACACACTCTGTTACCTGGGGGTCAGTTCTCTTCAGGGTTGGATTCAGCACAGCCTTGCCGCCCGGGGGGACTACTTCACCTACCCGAAGGTCCGAGATGGGTAGCCCTCCACAAGGCTTGCCTTTACCAAAGCCCTCATTCAGCTAATTTCACCAGGAGCTACCTGGGGTCGGATCCTGAGGCCACCCGAAGGCTTGGGCCTCTGCTTGGCTTGCCGCCATTGCTCCAACAGCAACCATGCGATGACCCAAAGACAAAGAACAAAACCCACACGTTGGGAAATATACCTTTCCCCCCCTCCCTTCCTTTCTGTAGCTTTGCTGCTTCTTAGCCAATCAGGATGAACTTCACCTGGCCAGGCAGGGAGGGGAACTCATGTCATGACTCATGACATTTGCATCTGAAAAGCCGTAGACCGGACTTTCAGGTGCCATGTCCCATCCGATACTTTATGCACTTTTCGCCTCCTCCCAGCCCCCAACCGGCCTTACTTGGTTTTCACATGAGGAGGCGCGTGTGAGTGTGTGTGTAGGAACCCTCAGAGGCTCTTTTTCTCCACAAATAACAACAACAAACCAGCATTTTGCCTATAAAGCAGCTTAAGTTCTTATCTTTAATCCAGCCTTCCTCTGGCTGACTGAAAGGCAGTGGCAGTTTCAAACCTCAGTCCATTTGGTGCTTGCTCGCTTCTCTCTGCATCTGTCCCTCTGCAGTCCTGTTCCATTTGCAAGGCCCACTTGTTGTAACTGGCTTCTCTCTCTTTCTCTTCTTCCCCCACTTTCATGCCAGAAAGGAAACACACATTTTATCCTCCTTCTGAAAACAGATGCTTGCTGCGCTGTGCTCTGAAACAGTCCTTTATCAGAGTGGGTGCAAAGGGCAGAGAGAAAGTTTAAGGGCATAATCCAATTGAGACTCAGCCCCCAAACTCAGAGGATTATGGGCATCCAGTGCAGAGTGGGAGGCGTGGCGGAGGCAATCCACATCTCCCCACTCTTTCTGCTCTGCATTTTTGGTAGATGGCCGGTTTTGGCCATCTAGCTGGAGTGCTTCAGAGCAGGAGGGAAAGAGGCTGGAACGGGCTCAGGATACCTCATATCCTGGCCGCTCCCGTCTCCTCCCCTCCCTGCCCCACGTACGTACGTGTGTGTGTGTTCGTGTGTGTGTGTTCGTGTGTGTGTGTGTATGCATGTGTGTCTGTGTAAGTGGCGTGTGTGTGTATGAATGGGTGTGCACGAAAGGAATCTAGGGAAGCACATCAGGGACTGCATGCTAGTGGTGGGGGTGGTCCCGTTTGCTTTGGGCTGTGGCCCCACCCACTGCTGGCATTTCGCCCTGACATGGTTGCACAGAGCCATGGGATGAAGAACATTCCTCATCTCTGGCAATCTTGGAGGCATCAATGGTGGCTTTAAAGTTCACTTCTCAATGTGACATTGACACTATCTCAGGTACTCCATTTTTTTACACCAGCCGCTGAATATTGCCAGTTTACTCTTTCTGTTTCCAGCCCGAAAATGTAATAGTCTATGCTTAAATTTCTTAGGCTTCTTAGAAGTTGGAAAAATATATATAAACAGTGTCTTGCTAGACGTTTTGCAGGGTAGGAATAGGAGGAGCAGTAGCAGGTATTTATACATGTAGATGTAGGAAAACTACTTAGGATTGTTTTCTATGTTATATTTTTAAATTTATTTCATTTCTGGTTTGGCTGTTGTATCCTTCCATTCCAAATTACCTTCGAACTGAAATGAGAATCCATCTGATTAGCTAAATGGTTTCTGTGGGATGGGCACAATTTTTAATGTCTGGAAAACTGAATATTGCATTGATGGATCAGCAAATCGCTTTCCCCCTGCCCCCAGATAATACATAAAATATGGATTGGTTACTTTACAAATATTGATCTGCATTGCTTCTACAGTACGTAATTGGTTTTGTTGAAGGCCATAGTACTGTATTTATAGCAATAATATTTTAAAGAAGGTGATGTATGACCAAATAATCAAACAAGAGCTGCCAAACAGGAGATCTAAGTTCAATTAATGATCATTGGCAAAGAGGAATCTGTAAATAATGCTATTGATGTTCTTCAACAGTACTTCTTGAAGTGGTCTGATTTTTATTTTATTATTTCTTTCTTATATTAATTTAAATGCTTTCTACACCACTTTTCCGTCCACAGGGGACCATCAAGGCAACTAACAAACCAATAAAAATCACAGTAATTAAAACAATCCATATTAAAATTTTGCAATATTAAAAACTAAAACAAATCAATACAGTTCAAGGGAAACATCCACTGGAACAAGATAGTCTTCACCAGTCTTTGGGAGTCCATCTATGATCTAGCCCTGCTACAGGGAAGAACTTTCAAAAAGTGAAGTGCCATTAATGAGAAAACCCAAATTAAAATAAAACCCTATTATGAGTGAATGCCAACTTTGCTGCACTCAGAGCAGGGTCCCATGTTTAAACACAGTGTAGGCAGGGCAGGGATGGGGGAGCTTTTCTGACCCAAACACTGCATTCTGTGGGCCACATGCTAATTGTGAGCGCCTCCCCTGCAAAAGTGGGTGGGGCTAAAGGAAAATGGGGAGAGGCCATCCCTCTTCTCCCCCCCATGCATACACACACATGTATTCACACAACTCCACACATAACACACACACACACACACACACACACCAATTCTCATGCATGACATGCTCTCTTTCTTATATACATACAAGCCTAATTGCTGTCTGTGGGGGTGGTTTTCATGGTTTTGGGGTTACAGTGTGTGGGACAGAGAGGGTTAACTCTCTGCCCAGCTGCAACCCCTAGCAAATTTTCCGCACCCCACCCTGTGTGCCAATGGAAGCTTTTTTTCTCAAGCCTGACATCTGTGGGGCAGGGTGAAGATGGAAGTTTGCGGGCCAGTTGGGCAGGTCCCAGCAGGCCTTGGGTTTGCCACCCCTGCTGTAGAACCAGTGGTTTGTAGTAGTCAGATTATTGACTTAGGACTTGAGGTAATAAGATTCAAATCCTCACTCAGCTATTTATTTATTTATTACATTTATACCCTGCCGTTTCTCCCCTCTTGCAAGGAACCCAAGGTGGTTTTTACATGGTCTTCCTAGTCCCCATTTTATCCTCACAACAACACTGTGAGGTAGGTGACTGGCCCAAAGTCACCCAGTGCGCTTCATGGCCGAGTGGGGACTAGAACCCTGATCTCCCAAGTCCCAGCCCAACACTCTAACCCAGTGGTTCTCAACCTTTTTTACCCCATGCATCCTCTTCACCATATGTCAGAATGTCATTCCCCCCCATTTCCAAGATTGTCTGAGTTAATCTGTGCCATACAATAAGGTGTGATGTCCTGTAGATTATGTACAATCTGTAGAATTGTAATTTGTAGAAAGATCAGTATTCCAACAGTTTGAGTCTGTGGTCCCAATTCCCCCTCCCTGAAACCCTAAAATTCCCCCCCTGGGGGGAATTCCCCCCTGGTTGAGAACTCCTGCTCTAACCACTACACCATCAAACTTTTACTGGGTTTCCTCTTGTCGGTCACTGTCTCTCAGCTCAGGTTACTACACAGGGCTGTTGTGAGATAAAAGGATGTGTCTGTGTCTGTGTGAAAACCTTTGTATTCCACCCTGAGCTCCTTGGAGGAAGGCTGGAATAAGAACATAAGAAGAGCTGTGCTAGAGCAGACCAAAGGCCTGTCTAGTCCAGCATCTGCTCCTACCGTGACTTCCAAGATGCCTATGAGAAGCCCACAAGCAGGACATGAATGCAATAGCACCCTGCCACATGTAGTTTCCAGCAACTGGTATACAGAGGCATACTGCCTCTGATACTGGAGATAATATGTAGCTAACATGACTGGCGGCCATTGATAGCATTATTGTCCATGAATTTGTCTAACCCACTTTTAAAGCTGCCCCAGGTGATGGCAAAATGGAGTAATAAGCAAACTGAAAATGTTTGTAATATTCTTGAAACCATAGGAATGTTTTTATGTCCAGTTTCTCCAGAGAGAGAGAGAGAGAGAGAGAGAGAGACCTGATTTCTCACAAAGGCCCCTTGGATACATGCTGGGAGTGGGCAGGAGGAGTGAGTTGATAAGCCTCGGCAAGCCTTGGAGACAAGCTGGTCATCTGTCAGTAACATCGTGGGTTATTCAGCGAACAACCAACCCACTGTGGCTTAATCTCAGGGTGGCTCAGCATGACGTGTGAACCTGCTCAGAGAGAGAGCTGCAAACTGCTGCACCTTATGATATCTAGGCACATGCATCTTAGCTTTTGCCATCTGAGAATTAGGAAAAAATGTAACTTGAAAATAGAAACCACAATTTTTGTAGTAAGCAAAAACCCCTACCCTTTCCCTAAAAAGCATTTTGTTCCTTCTAAAAGGGAAAATATTTCATAGGAATTTTTTTTCAGTGTTCCCCCCAAATTTGCACATTTTTTGTTGGAAAAAGTGAAAAAAATTATCAGGATCAAACCCTTCCAATATCGCTATTTTTCCAGTGTCCCCCCCCACCCCCGGTCCTTAACATTTGTTATTCTTGTATTACGTGGCTTTTATGTGTTTCCTTTTATTTATTTATTACTATGTTGTTAGCTATAATGATAAACTAAAGGTCACTAAATGAAAAACCCTTTTACCATGCTTGATTAGTTTATGGCAATCCTGCTACTGGAAGGGATTCTGCAATGTGGTGTGAGTGGAAACATCAGTTCGCTTGCATTCTTGTTTCCTTAATTGCATTTTATGAGCATTATTTTTGGTTTTCCATTGCAAAGTTATCTCTGCATGATTAGCCTTTATTTTCCACAAAATAAGAAACAACCAATCCCTAGTGTGCATTCTAATGAAAGAAAACCTCCTGTTTTAGAGATGAAGGGTATTTCTTAGTCATCAGTCAATCAAAGTATTATGAATAAGGCCTTAGTAAAAAATCCAGTAAATATTAATACTTTGGCACTACATTAATATTTAGTATTGAACACATCATGCCAAAGACCTTTACGAAAACAGCACTAATTTTAGATGCTTCATTTCTCATCAGGTACACAATATAGGTTTCTTCTATCTTCCACTCAAATCTCATTTTCTTCCTCACTATAGATGCGACAGCTTCTTTGCTGACTCTTTGGTTTGTTGTGATGGACTGCTGGCCCATTTGTAAGTTACTTCACCTCACTTAATTCAGCTTGCATAGTGCTCCATTTTGCCTTTTCCTTTATGTTATGTGTCATCTTAGAGATTGAATGCATTTACGTGAAGAAATTCAACTGCAGATACAGAACTGTTGAAATCTACATACATACAGCTGTATGTGTATGCGTGTTAAAAGAAAGAAAGAAAAGGATTTGCCAAAAGTGGACAGTGCATTACACATCTTTCTGATTATGACAACAGTTTTAATTGCTTTTGTATGTATGACAACTAAGCAAAGTGCAGTGAATCTTTTGGATTTAATCTTGCATCCCATTACCAGATCGCTGTATATATTTTATCAACACACACATTATGCAACTCTGCATTTGCCTGAGCATCAATATTCGTACTAATCCATATTAATGAAATTATACAGTGCAAAGTGTAACTTAATTATGGTGAAAGAAGGAATGATGCATTTGCAAAGTCATCTTAATGTACTTGCCAGGACCTCAGAGGTTACTAGCAGCATCTGTAAATTACCTACCATTGTGTTAGTAGTGATTAGAATTAAAAACTGCTGTAACTAGCAAGTAGATGTGTATCATTTTTATTCTGGAAACTGAGAATACTTATTGACTAATAAATGTCCAGAAAAAGTTGAAAGAGAGAGTAAATCTTTTGTTCATTACCCCCCTCCTTTTTCTTTTTCTACCATGCACATCACATCGCCTACATATTGGTTTTTCTACTAATAGAAAAAATACAGAATAAAAAAGCCCCTCCTACTTGTTAAGACTATCTTTTAAAGAATGATCAGATAATTGGAATTGTTGATGCCCTTCATGCTATGAGGTTTTCATAGCCCAACACATCTATAAACAGACACTTGAGCTAGGCTAAACTGTGAGATATTTCAGGTTTAGGCCACAGCTATAGGCTTGTCCTTTGTTAGAATTCATCGTGGAACCCCATATGGGTTGTTCAAATCAGAATATGTCAAAAGTTGGCATGCACAGCAAATCCCTTTAAGTAAGTTTCATAGTTGGTCCCATTACACGGCATCATCAGATATTCATGCACTAATCCATGCTAGACCAAGGATCTTGGACTATTTTTGCCTACCTGGTAAGGTACATAACATTAAATCCTAAGAACCATAAATGGAGTCTTGCTCATGTAATGGGTCTTTCTTCTATCTCATCTCAGTGTAGCTTGTTTGTTCTGAAAAGCCACACCTGAGTGTTAGCAAACCCTTGTAAATGACATTTTATGCAGCTCGGGGGCCTGCAACATTGTGTGTCTGTGTGCGTGAGAGAGAGAGAGAGAGAATTGATGGAAAATGGAGACAAATACTCCCTTGTAGTCCACTAGGACTAGTTTCTTCCGCTAGCACTATGGCACCATTGGGTCCAAGCCATATATTTTCCAGTCCTTTTATCAGTCAGCCTTTTGTGAGTATATACAAGAAACGGGTTCACCGGTTGCTTCATAAGATTAATGTTTCTTTTGTAAATGTATCATACCCAGCTGTTATATTGACTGGAAAATTTGTACTTTAGCAGATACATAATGAAAGCTGCCATTGAGTCTTTGGCTAAGTAGGGATAGGGAATTAGACTGGAAGACAGGAGGAGGGTCACCTGTCTTCACACAGAATTGGGACCTTTTTTTCTCATTAAAAGCTAGATGGCAGCAACTGAATGTGCAGCCACTGCACCTCCCACCATGCTGTTCCAGCTCCATTGGTTCCCTGCCAAATGTCTTCTGCAGTGGGCAGAAACAGAACCCTACTTGATGCCATGGGTGGCAGAAAGTGCCAATTAGAACAGTTGGGTTGGAGGCTTCATGGCTGCATACCTAGAGTAGCACTGAACTTTTCAAAAGACAGTCACCATCTGTATGAGAAGACTTGGCAATGATGATGGGTAGAAGTACAATGGATGGGACAGCTAGAAAAATATAGGGTAGTCACAGCAAGAACCAGTTGTGTGTGTACTGCAACTCCAAATCCCTTCCAGTCTTCTGTTGAGTGGGACTGGGAAAGCAAGTGCATGGCATGATGGATGACTGCTATTGGCTTTCTCTTGTACCAAGAACAGTGTGGTCACTGAACAACTGGGCTGGGATGTACAGGCTCTAAGACGCCACTAAAAAGTTGCATTCATCTTCTCTCATCCCAGTTGAGTAAGCAGTGTGATTGACATTGGATCCCCTGGTACGGTATATGTTTCAGAACTAGAGGCAACTAGTAATAGCAAAATTGCATTTTGGATCTGTGTACGTGTGGAGAGCAGTTTTAAGTCAGAGTACAGAATTCGACATTCATAGCTACTCCATTTCATTTTAGATTAATAGAATACTATGTTTCTTCTGCTTTACCAGGAATGAAATAGTTGTGAACTGTTCAGTAAATATGTAAGATATGCATATCCCTCGCTTAGCTATGCTGCTGTAAGGAAATTTAAAACATACCACTCTTGCAAAGAATGTCGAACATATTCATTTAACTGTGTCACCTTTTACAAAAAAGATGTCACCACTGCAGACACTTACTGATAGCACTTCTCTGCCTGGCACATTAGAGTACTCTCATCATAAATTGCTCTATTCATTTTAATGTATTCAGTTTCTACTTAATGACTAGCAAACATAATTTAATTAAAGGGGGGCTAATTCATGAATAATAGAATAAATATAAATCTGTACAGGCAGCCTTGTCTGATTCCTCTGCGTGCCATGACAAAATTTATTTACATATATAGTAAGATCCAAATATATAGCTTTGCCAGTCTGAGTTTGTCAATTTCATTTGTTGTTTAGATGCCAGACCACAGAAGAAAAGGGCCCAGTCTTTCTGTAAATTAGTCTACCTTTAGATCAAGTCTTTGAAGTAGTTTAAGTTCTAGAAGTTTAAGTTTTTGCAGAAATTTCTGCCAATTGAGCCAATTAGAAAAGACACGTAGCATAGAATTTCCAAGAGTGTACCAGTTCAAATGCAGCTGGGCGGAGGAATCTAATCATGAAATACTCCACCCAACATCAGAAACTCCCAGCATAGATCTACAGGAAGTTATTGAGATTGTATTTTTAATATATTTTTTATTTTTTTTATTTTACATTTATTTATCGCCCATTTGGCTGGCAAACCAGCCACCCTGGGCGATGAAATATAGTTGGACATACAATATAGATGGACATACAGATAACTAGGAAATGTTGTTTTAGTTGTTTGGATATTTTTATTCAATTGTTTAATTGCCTATTCATTAAAGTGGAATACAAGTTGTAATCAGGCTGATTCAGATTTTTTTAAACACTTTTTTAAAAATCTGTTTTTTTCTATGTGTATTGTTCAGTAATGCATCCTTCTTCATTTGTTTAAAAATAAAGAAAAATGCAATAAATAGCAACTTTCGAGGAAACAAAACAAAAATCTGCATCTATGCAGAAAGTTAGCATGTCAGGAGATATGTTTAGCCATTTCCTAATGAGGTAGTATATCCTGGAGGGCTCTATCATATGCTTTTTCTGGCTTGGCTCAATCATGTGAAAGCAAAAGTTACTCTATCCTTTTGTTGAATGCTGCAGAGTACTATCTGGATACTATTCAGAAACTTCAGCAAATGCAGAACATGGCAGCGAGGGGGTTAACTGAATATATTTATTTATTCTATTTATACCCCACCTTTTTTCCTGAAAGGAACCCAAGGCGGCTTACATAATCCTCCTCCTCTCCACTTTACCCTCACAACAACCCTGTGAGGTAGGCTAGGCTGAGACTCCGTGACTGGCCCAAAGTCACCCAGTGAGTTTCATGGCCAAGTGGGGACTAGAACTCAGATCTCCTGAGTCCTAGTCGAACACTCTAACCACTACGCCACACTGGCTCTCTATTATATTATCATAGAATCATAGAAAAGTAGAGTTGGAAGGGGCCTACAAGACCATCAAGTCCAACCCCCTGCTCAATGCAGGAATCCAGGTCAAAGCATCCCTGACAGATGGCTGTCCAGCTGCACCTTGAATGCCTCCAGAGTGGGAGAGCCCACCACCTCCCTAGGTAGTTGGTTCCATTGTCTTATTGCTCTAACAGTCAGGAATTTTTTCCTGCTGTTTAGGTGGAATCTGGATTCCTGTAACTTGAGCCCATTATTCCGTGTCCTGCAAACTGGGATGATTGAGAAGAGATCCTGGCCCTCCTCTGTGCAACAACCCTTCATGTACTGGAAGAGTGCTATCATATCTCCCCTCAGTCTCCTCTTCTGAAGGCTAAACATGCCCAATTCTTTCAGTTTCTCCTCATAGGGCCTTGTTTCCAGTCCCTTTATCATCTTTGTTGCACTCCTCTGAACCCTCTCCAGTTTGTCTAGATCCTTCTTAAAGTGTGGTGCCCATAACTGGACGCAGTACTCAAGATGAGGCCTAACCAGTGTTGAGTAGAGAGGGGAATTATCACTTCATGTGATTTGGAAGCTATACTTCTATTAATGCAGCCTAAAATAGCATTTGCCTTCTTTGCAGCCACATCACATTGCTGGCTCATATTCAGCTTGTGATCTACCACAATTCCAAGATCCTTCTCACTTGTAGTATTGCTGAGCCCAGTGTCCCCCATTCTGTAACTCTGCATTTGGTTTCCTTTCCCTAGGTGCAGCACTGGTATTCAGATATCTTCACAAACTTCCAATTTGTTTCTGGCCATAGTTTAAAGTGCTGATGGACTGATTTATAACAGTAAACTATATTGTTATGTTGGCTATAAAATCCTAAAGAGCCCGGGGCCAAGGTATCTGAAGGATAGCTTCTCCCACTTGAACCTACCCATATTTTAAGATCTTCTTCTGAGGAGCTTTCCCAAGTTCCCTCACGTGCTGCTGTCTTTTTATGATTGCTGCAACTAATGTTGTGTTAGTTTTATTGTGAGCCACCTTGGAAGCATAATGCTAAAAGGTGAAATATACATGTTTCAAGTGAATAAATAAATAAATGAAATAGTTACATTTTTATATCCAAAATATAATACCGTAGTGACTGACTGAATCAGTTCTCAGATCAGTTTCCAGAGTGGCAGGAATGCCTTAGCAATTTGACAGGTTGGGGTTCTAAGAGCTATCATGAATATTCTTTATGTTCAAGTATATCCTTTCTACTGTCCATCTGTTCCATTTACTTCTTCTTCTTCTTTTTTGATTACATGTATATGCCATACTTTTAGCATAAGGAAGTACTCCCAGGAAAGGTTTTACTGTGCAATGTGCATGCAATTTAAATGCCCAGGATTCCTAGTTTCCTCTAATATCGAAGACTATGAGGTAGAAAAGAGAAGACTTAAAAGGATATAATGAGGCAGTCTCCATACATCCCCATGAAATGGAAAGAATGCATATAGCACATTAAAACGTTAGCTACATACACTTGAAATGTTCATATACAGAAGATTAATATAAGCAACCCCAGCTCAGTACTATATAAGCAAAAGACTTTCTAAATAATAAGGAAAAAAAGCATCTACCGGTAACTAGTATGAAAAAAAGTCATCTTTGGATCTGTTTTCTTCAATACATTGAAGATATACAACCTTCCAAGTAACTGGATGCTAAAAATACATTGAAAATCGGTTTCAAGAGAGCCTCTGTTTGATCCATCACCACAGGTCTGAGTACCTTGCCCAAGATGGAGACATTTGCCACTGACCTATTAAGATCTTCCAGATCCAACAAATTCAGGAGTGGTCATACTATTGCCTCTTTTAAAGAGGCTGGGACTACTCCCTACTCTCTCTTACCATGGGTGCTTCCAAACGGGAGGCTCCTAGCGCTAACAAGCAAAAGGCAGTGTGCCGCTATTCCACCTTTTCTTTCTTAACATTTCTTTTTCTAGTAAGAAAAAAAGGCAGAAGAAGTGGTGGGAAAACATGGTAGGGCTACAAATTGAAGATGACATAATCTGGGCCCCATGTAAACTTCTGTGAATGATTGCACAATAAAACCCGTGTCTGGAAGTACCCAATGAGTCTAAATCTCAATAGGAAGTGATCTCACCAGAACAAAGGAAAGATAAAATCCCCCACTTTCAGAGTTTTGAATCATTGTCTCAGTTTAAACTATGAATCATATTTCATGTTTCTATTCCAGACATAGAACATTAATCCCAATCATTAGATAAGAATAACAATTTGTAAAATGATATTTTGTTTCCAGAACAATAAACAGTATTTTTACCTCTTACGTTCAGCATACTAATGCTGTGATACTAACTGTCTTTACTTATACATAAGTTCATTTCTGATTCATCCAGATCTAAGCACTTTTAAGGGTGAGATTATACATTATACCGGCAAGCACAGGTTATCCAAACATGTTTCCCAAGCTAACATGAATCCAGGGATGAGAGTGGGGGAGTTAGCTGGGGAGAATTGGTCAGATGGAATACTATTGAACCTGCTAGTTCTCTCCTACAGTTCTTCCAGCCCATGCCACTTTCCTGTAATAGATGAACTTTCTGGTTTGGATCCAGATTTAGTCATACTTAGTGTTGCCCTGTTGAAATCAATGGGGCTTAAGTTAGTAATGACGAAGTTAAGTTGCATTGATTTCAGTTTTTTTAGGCACTGGGGAACATTTTGGGACAAGCCGGGCTTGTAAAAGAAGGATGAGCTCCACTTGAAACTTAATGGAACCAGACTGCTGGCTCAAAATATAAAAATAGTGGCAGAGCAGCTTTTAAACTGAACCTTGGGGGAAAGTTGACAGGAGCTGGGAAGCATCCTGTTCTGGATAAGTCATCCCTAGGGGATGACGATGAACAAGTTTCTGATTGCCCAAAGGTGGAAGGGGAGGTAATAAGCCATGCGCATATGGTGAAACATGATAGCCAATCAAATAGGCCTAAGTGCCAAAACAGAAGTTGCACATGCTAGAGACATCTGGAGAGGGACACCGTGTATAGGTGTTTCTATGCAAATGCTAGAAGCCTCCAAGCCAAAATAGCAGAGTGCCTGGTTTTAAAGGAGAACCTAGATACAGTGGGCATTCTGGAAACATAATTTCCATAATTTCCTAAACAACAGTCTCCAATTTACCATTTCTGGGCAAGGTGATCAAGCGGGTGGTGGGTGCTCAGTTGAAGGCACACTTGGATGAAGCCGATTATTTAGATCCATGCCAGTCGGGCTTCAGACCTGGACATGGGACGAAGACAGCCTTGGTCGCCTTGGTGGATGATATGAGGAGGGCTTTGGATAGGGGCGAATGCTCCTTTCTAGTCCTCCTCGATCTCTCAGTGGCTTTTGATACCGTGGACCACGGTATCCTCCTGGACTGCCTGGAGGGGTTGGGCGTGGGAGGCACTGTATTGCAGTGGTTCCAGTCCTTCCTCTCTGGAAAGTACCAGAGGATAGTTCTTGGGGAGGAGGCTTCGGACCCTCGGCCACTCACTTGTGGAGTGCCGCAGGGTTCCATCCTCTCCCCGATGTTATTCAACATCTACCTCAAGCCGCTGGGAGCTATCATCAGGAGGTTTCAGGTGCGGTGTCATCAGTATGCGGATGACACGCAGCTCTACCTCTGTTTCAAGTCCTCACCAAGGTTGGCCGTTGAGACCCTGTCCAAGTGCCTGGAGTCAGTGGCTGGCTGGATGGGAAGGAACATGCTGAAGCTGAACCCCGACAAGACCGAGGTACTTCTGGTGGGGGACAAGGGGAGGTTAGGGGATGTTGACCTGGTGCTGAATGGGGTACATCTACCCCTGAAGGACCAGGTCCTCAGCTTGGGGGTCATTCTAGACTCCCAGCTGTCCATGGAGGCTCAGGTGGCAGCTGTGAGCCGGGCGGCGCTGCATCAACTCAATCTGATACGGCAGCTGCGCCCCTACCTTCCTAATCACCTGCTCCCATCAGTGGTTCATGCCTTGGTCTCCTCTCGCCTAGACTACTGTAATGCGCTCTACGTGGGGTTACCCTTGAAGACGGTTCGGAAGCTACAGCTGGTACAGAACGCGGCGATTCGCCTGGTTAAAGAATGACTATCAATGGCTACCAGTCCTTATTGGATATATGCTTCCTCCAGTGTCAGAGGCAGTATGCCTATGTACTCCAGTTGCTGGGGAACATGGGTGGGAAAGTGCTGTTGCACTCATGTCCTGCTTGTGGGATCCCCTGGGCAGCTGGCTGGCCTTTGTGTGAACAGAATGCTGGACTAGATGGACCCTTGGTCTGATCCAGCATGGGTCTTCTTATGTTCTTATTTCAATGGATCTACTTTCAAAATGGTTAAATATGGATCCCACCCATTGCTTCCTAGCTCTGCTGAAGGGAAAATTAGAATTTATTTATTTTTAAGGTTCAGGGGAGCATTTGCAGGGGGGAATTGGCAAGTGGATGAAGGCCTAAGTAAGAACCTTCCTACCAAAATATTCTCCCCTGCAAATGTTCTACTGATCCCCACGTTTGTGTTACAATGGAAACACAGGATTGTAAACATGTATCAGTGCTTCATAGTGTGTGTAGGGAAATGCAAATAAGCAACTGAATTCTCTGAATTCCACTTCAATGCTCATTCCCAGTCATGTCCATATCTGGTTGTGATCTTCAGGGGTTTGTGTTTTTTAAAAAAATGAAAATATGTATTTTTGTGTATATTTTTCCAAAGCCTTCATGGAAAATGTGGTTTCTGAGGAGGGATTTGGGAGAAGTAAGAGAGGTGGCACCATGCAGGTGTTCTGGGAGACAGTTCCAAGCATATGTGTGTGTGGCGGGGGGAGAGAAATTAATAAAATGAACAACCCCCTCCCCTATGGTTGATATTCCTAATTTGATGTAGTTTGTTCTAGTAAGCTGAAAAGTCACGATTTATGCAAAACATGTTTTGTACATCTCCTAAGAAAATGTTTACTGTTTTGTTTATGTACACAAATTGCAGTATGCCTAGTTTTTCCATCTTTAAGCAAATGCCAAAGAAAACTTAGATAAGACTTCTAACGTGGCCTGTATTTTTGTATTATAATACAATTAGATCTAAATGCGTATATGAAATGTCACAATGACCTTTCATATTCCTGTTCTCCTTTAGAAAAATCTACTTATTACCTAATCCTGGGTTTCCTTTCATTCTTTCTTGTGCCCAGTCCCCAGACATTCAAGCACTATTTCTCAGAAAATAATACACCATAATATATACTGCCCTCTCCCATTCTACTACAGTCAAGAACAAACCTTTGCGGGGGGGGGGGGCATTTCAATTGGGAGAATATGGAAATAAAGTGAGGGGAGGCTAAGCATAATTCAGATACCCGCTCTTAAGTACTGTACATTCAGTATGTTGTAAAGTGGTGGTTTATTTTCTCATGGTTCCAGGAGCATAACAACAGTAAATGTGTTATCACTGTAGCATCAAATGTTACTCTTAACAGCAGCAGCAACAACAACAACATTTGTGCCTTTGGCATCTAAACCTAGTATGCATAATTTGTTTTGAGCTATAAGTGTGTCTGAGGAATAATCAGTCCAATGTGGTATGAAAGCCAGTGTGGCGTAATGGTGAGAGTGTTGGACTGGGACTCGGGAGATCCGGGTTCTAGTCCCCGCTCAGCCATGAAACTCACTGGGTGACTTTGGGCCAGTCACTGACTCTCAGCCTAACCTACCTCACAGGGTTGTTGTGAGGATAAAATGGAGAGGAGGAGGATTATGTAAGCCGCCTTGGGTTCCTTGCAGGAAAAAAGGCGGGGTATAAATATAATAAATAAATAAACTCTGCTTTATAAACAAACTTCCAAGTTTTGTTTAAACAAAGGCACTTCTACAGAGCTCTCTCAGGCTGTGGCCTCTCTCTCTTCAGGCCAGGAGCAGTGGATGTTGCTCTTAACTACTTCCTGGTTCTTAACAGGACACACAACCCATTCAGGCTGAATCTAATAGTTCTTTCATATGGTTACATCCCTTCTCTTTTGAGAAAGAAAAATTAGAATAAGACATAAACTAGAACTTTATAAATAGTATTTCAGGTGTGTAGGTCTCTTAATAACTCGCCCAGCTCGAGTGTGTCTGAGTTCAGTGATGACATTCTGTACACAACGTTCATCCCATCTTTGGGATGATGTTATTTCATGTGGCACATGATCTTTTGTTTCTGGCCAACCCTGTGATATCATGAGTTTTAGTCTCTGGAGGAGGGTATAATCTTCCTCTGTTCATTGGTGAATCTCTCTCAGTCTTTTCTCAGATCTGGGTAAGTACTGTACCATAATGATGGATTTTTCTTCAGCTTCTACTAGGTCTCTACCAGGGCACTAATTGATCTGTATATCATACATGTGTTGTAGACACTTCAGTGCACCAAGTAAGGGTTTTTTCCCCCTTATATTTTGCAGAGGTTTGTGTTTAGTCTAGATATCTACTGTGTGTGCATACATGTACTGGTGAAATTTCTCCATTCGAGAGAGTACTGCAAGTACCTACCGTATTTTTCCATGTATAAGACGCCCCCATGTATAAGACGCCCCCCACTGGGCAGTTTTGCAACCGCGCGGTTCTCTCCTCGGCTTACTTCCGTGTATAAGACGACCCTCAATTTTTAGTCTAACAATTTTAGGAAAAAGTATAGTCTTATACATGGAAAAATACTGTAATTCTTTTTAAATTTGGGCATAGCCCTTTTCTGTCTGATAAGGCTGTGCTCGCAAATGCAACCGGCGGTCCTTGTTCAAGCATGATCATCCCTAGACCTGTTTCTGCTGCATCATACTGAAGTGCTAATGGCTCTTCTGGGTTGTAATGCTTCAAGATGGGGGCTCTTGCAATCATCTCCTTTACCTTTTGGAAAGCATCTTCATGTCGCTTCATCTGCACTCCCACAGTGTATCTTGATGTGTCAACTGCATCAGAATCTCAGTTCTCTGAGAGGTGTTTACATAACTGAGCTAAATATAGTTGGTCATTCCCAGAAATTCCTGGACTCCTTTGACATTTTGGGGTCTTGGCATGTCTCTAATGGCTGTTACTTTGTCTGGATCTTTTTCAGGCCCATTGAGGTCAGTAAGTGGCCAATATATGGTACATCTGTGATCCTCAGTCTGAGTTTGTCCCTATTCAATTTGATATACTTTCTCTGCATCTTTTCAGAAATGCTATTAGTTTATGATCATGATCCTGCTGGGCTTGCTGTAGGTCGTCATCACCCTCTCCCACTATCAGCACATTATCAGCTATTGCCCGAATTCCTTCCAGATGCTCCAAAGCTTGAGACAACCTCTTTTTAAATACCTTGGGGGCAGGACTGGTGCCCATTGGCATGCTTAGCTAGAGAAATCTCCCCAAAGGTGTGGCAAATGTTGTCAAATAATTGGATTCTTTATCAGCTCAATATGCTAGAATCCACTTTTTTGATATCACAGATGGAGAATAGTCTTGCTTTTGACAGATCTGGCAATATAACTTCAATAGCAGGCAATGGAAAATGACTTCTCAGTGCTTTATTTAAGGGCTTTGGATCTATGCATATTCTGAGTTTCCCTGATGGTTTTCAGATCACCATCAGACTGTTAATCCAGTCTGTACTTTTCTCTACGGGTTGAATAATTCCCCATTGTTGCAGACTTTGCAACTCTTCTTTCAGAGGCTGTACTAAAGCTACCAGTACTTTCTTCTTTGGGAACTTACGGTAACTGGCTTTTCACTTGTATCAATCACTAGTTTATAAACTCCATCTATCTGCCCATCTCCCTCAAACACATCCCTGCATTCCCTTTGAATCCTCTCTTGATTCTAGCTTCCAGCTTCATCTGAATTTCCCGTTGCTCCACTATCCACTGTCAATATGTCCTGGAATTGTGTCTTTATCAGTTTCGTAGCCTGGACCGCCATAAGGCTTAACAATGGTACTGCTCTTTGGTAATCTACAACCAAAGACTCTAGCCTGTATTTCTTGTTTGTCTTTGGCTTAGAAATTTTGAGTTTGTATTTTCCCACTAGTTTTGGTGTGGTGTGATTATACATTCTTAAAAGCTGATTAGTCTCTTCCAGTGCAATATTGGGATTCACTAGGCGGATGGGGATAATGTCGCAACTAACACAGGCCTGTGGCTTATGCTGGCTCAGCTTGTTTGAGCATGGAAAGCTAAGCAGGGTCAAGCCTGGTTATTACTTGGATGGGAGACCCCTCCTCTAGTTTCCTGCATTGAGCAGGGGGTTGGACTCGATAGCCTTGTAGGCTCCTTCGAACTCTATGATCTATGAAATCTATGAAAACCAGAGTCTAGTTGAAATTGTAATGCTTTATCCCCCAGGCACGTATACAATTCTTTATGTTGTCCTGTTGGCTTTTCCTACAGCGTGTTTACTACTTCATCTGTTACCCACAGAATGTCTTCACATTCACTGTCATTCTCCATATTTACAGTGTGCACTCTAGCTTTGGGCTTTTCTGTTTTGATAGACACTTGGATGCATAGTGCTTAAGTTTGTCACAGTTGTGGCATTTCTTCCCATAAGCTGGGCATTGTGGGCAACTCTCTTTTTGTCCTTCATGTTTCCCCTCACACTTACTTGCATTGTTCTGTGGTGTTCACTGTTGTCCTTATATCAGGTTTCTCCCTCTCTTTCTTTTGTACTATACAGGTTCCACTGTCTGTCCTTCCAGAGCTCTAATCCTGTCTTTGGACAACTTAGCTGCCCTGCAAATCTCCAAGCTTTTCTCTAAGGTCAAATCTGCTTCTCTCAGCAATCTCTCAAATGCTTGTGTGTCCTGTATTCCACGCACTATCCGGTCCCTTATTAAGGAGTTTTTGATATCTCCAAAATAGCAACTGGCTGCTAACATCTTTAAACTGGTGCAATATTCTTCAATGCCTTTCCCTGTTGCTTAGTTCCACATGAGAAAGCTGTATCTTTCTACTGTTTAATTCTTTCTGGGGTTACAGTGCTCATCAAGACAACCTTATATCAAAGTACACTGTGCTTGGGAAATGTTTGCACACAGTGTCTTATTTCTCTCCCACTTGCTGCAATCATATATAGAAACAGTTTCATTTTCACAGACTCCTCTTTATCTGCCATTGCAATGGTCACATATAGATTAAACTCCTCTTTCCAGATTTCCCATGCCTGGGCTAAGTTTTGAGCTTGTAGGTTTCATGTGCTTTGTGGCTTCAGGCCCTCCATTTTCTCCCTCTCTTTCTTTCTCTCACCCACTTGTTTTTTTGTTTTCTTTTGTTTTGCTATTTTGCCAGCTCACAGTTTGTTCTTCTTCTGTCTAGGATTCAGTCACTGCTGCCATCATGTTTCAGAGCTGGTAGATTGCACCCCACAGAACCAAACAGACTCTGCTTTATAAACAAACCTCCAAGTTTTATTTAAACAAAGGCTGTTCTACAGAGCTCTCTCAGGCTGTGGCCTCCCTCTCTTCAGGCCAGAAGCAGTGGGTGTAGCCCTTAACTATTTCTTGGTTCCTCTCAGGAAGCACAACCCATTAAGGTTGAATCTAATAGTTCTTTCATATTGTTACAATGGTGATGTGTAAATATTCTTTTCTGTTTAAGGCAGCCATTGTTTCATATCCCATGCTCCTCATGATGGGGGGTCAGGCATCCCATTCCAGGAAGACCAAATATAATGTGTATTTAAAAGGCAAGTTATTCATCAGAAGGAGGAGTGGAAAACCTGTGGTCTTCAGCCTAATTTCATGCAGCCCTCAGCCTACTTTCAAAAGCCCTCTCCATGCTATCAGTTGAGACCTCTGTCAAGAGTGATCCATTCCTTTCCTATCAGACTGCTGGGTGAGAGGAAAGAGGGCAATGGACGGAAAGGGGGATGGCAAAAAGAGAGAGGAAAGGAGGTGGCAGAAAGAGAAAGAGGCTGACCTACCCACCACTGGTGTCAGCCCCGCCCACCACTGACATGTGGCCCCTGACAGATTACCTGCAAAGGAATGTGGCCCTCAGCAGAAAAAAAAAAATCCCCACCCCTGATCTGAAGCTTTAGATTTTTTGATTTTTTAAAAAAGTAATTTGGTTTGTCTGCCAGGTTGTCTGCTAAGGTAAAGATCAATGTCCACCACTTTGGCTGTGCCAGAATGTGCAATGCTTGTGTAGAGACTGAAGTTTGAAGGAGCAGCACTTTCTCTGCCTTCACACAATCCCTCTTAAAAGAGTTGGGAACAACCATAATAGATCAACACTGTCTTAGAGACCTTCAGCATAGTAACAATTTGTAGAATTGGAGGATAGGAGATTCTGTTTAGATTTTCTTTTTAAGTTCTGGCAACTTCTCATGAAGACCAGCTATAGCATCAGCAGAAAAACTGCCAAGACTTTGCCAACTTTCTATGCAATTGTTTTTAAATTGACAGAAGGAACACCCTACCAAATAATACCAGCAGCCTCTGTGGTGCTTTCTATGCCCCATCCCATTCCCAACCTGGGTCCTCTAGGTAACATTGGATCTCTTACAAACCTTGCTTTACCTCAGGGGAAAGGCAAAACAATCCTGGATCTTTTAAGGTGGGAGGAAGTGTTAATAGCCCTGTCTCAAGATGCTCAGCTATTTTCTCCACATGGCAAATTGAGGAATGTGTGAATCAGCAAAATTTGAGCTCATCAAGCTTCTCAGAATTTTATCTCAAAGTTCATTCTAACTCATGTCTCTGATTACAAGCTTTGTTTTTTTTTTCCTTGAAAATTCATGTGTATTTTCATGCAGTTTTCCAAATGTATACGTTAACTGTGCACATTTCCCTCCCGTATTGCAAAAGTACACATTTTTCACGAGCTTTTTCAAATGTATGCATTTTTTGAACAGATTTGGTATTGTCCTGCAAATTGCAATGTCAGTTCAGAAATGTATGACCGCAATTACACTTGGGTCCACATTCATCACCGGGAGGTGTGAACTGAGTAAATTCTGGACAGCAATAAACCAAAATGAATTTCACATACATCCCTAGGACAGAAGGAAGCTCAGGTAACTGGCATCCGAACTGCCAGTCTCCCTGCCTCTAAGTGAGCATGAAGAGCTTTCATTCATGCCTTGCCAATGCTTTGTCTGTCCTATAGGCTATAAAGGAATATATCCTACCCAACTGCCTTGTTCTCCTTCCTGTAGTCCTTTGGTACAAACTACAAAGACAAAAGTGAACAGAGTTAAATTGACTGCACACGTCCATGTGAAAACTCTGTATTATAAAAATGCTTAACTGCTACATTTATTCTCTTTTCATGCACAAGCATTCAACCAAATATATTGTTTACAAGATTGGTTTCTGGAGATATACACACACACACACCTCTGATCAGTGAGAATATGTTTTTTATAACTAGTACATGTTTGAAAGATGCTTTGCAATTGCACAAATATTAGACTTAAAACAGTGTGGCGTAGCGGTGAGATTGTTGGACTGGGACTTGGGAGATCCGGATTCTAGTCCCCGCTCGGCCATGAAACTCACTGGGTGACTTTGGGCCAGTCACTGACTCTCAGCCTAACCTACCTCACAGGGTTGTTGTGAGGATAAAATGGAGAGGAGGAGGAGGAGGATTATGTAAGCCGCCTTGGGTTCCTTTCAGGAAAAAAGGCGGGGTATAAATACAATAAAATAAATAAATAAATAAATAAATTGTCCCCTATACACTATTTGCGCAATGGTTATTGTATATAGAGGGGGGGGGGAGAGAGACAGCAGAAATATATTCATTTATATTATTTGAAATTAGTTTTAGACTGCCTTTAAGGGTAGAAGTGACCCTTTTTTATGAAAAATAATGAGCTAGAGAATCTTGAGACCAGTTCTTCATTGCATAGTTATCTCAACCTGGCCAATTCACTGAAAATGAAATTGAAGCAAGTGCTGGAGAAGAGAAAACGTGTGCATTTACTTTGAAGTCTGTGAAAAGGCAGTCAGTCAAGGCCTGCAGAGTTGGTAGAAGCAGCCACCAAAAAGTAGTATTGTATCTCTGACCAATTTTAATTAAAAGACTCAAAAACTAATAGTGGGGCTGATTTAATTTTAAACATTTATCCCACTACCAGCACAAATTAAAGTTATCATTGGAAAATTTATGGAAGTGGTCAGTGATGTCTTTCTGAGCCTAAGCAGAGTCCTAAATCATCTTGATTACCAGAGTAGAAGGAGATCTTACAAATTAAATGCCTCAGATAATCTGTCCTCTCAAGAGCATCTATGCGAGATTGCCACTCTGAATAACCTTTCCTCTCAAGCCAACTTTTTCATCTAGACATTCTTAAGAAAAGGAGCTATAGGAGTAGACCAAACAAACTATGATGGGCAATTTAGATAGCACTTTTCCTTTCCAAAACTCCTTCCAGGGTTGCCAAGGACTTCAGATAAGTCTACATGTTGTTTCATGGTGGCACTCCCTTCCTCTCAGATGGTGTGTTTGACTTTATTACCTCAAATGATATGGTAGCAGATGCTGGGATTGATTCTAGGTTTTGAGATGTCACCTTAGGAGATGAATTTTTTCTCTTTGGTGGGAAACAGTCATGGCTGCCATTTGAATGGGGAATTGCATAGACCCACATCCATCTGATGTTAACCACTTACAGAATATTTGGCGGCTGCAATCCTATACACACTTGCCTGGGAGTAAGCCCAGCTGTAAATACACATACCATTGAGCTGTGTGGTAAATACACATACCATAGTACCGTGTGTCTTCCTTCAACATAAACTGGTGGTGTTGGTTGTGATGATGTTATAAAAGATCTGAAGATTAATTTGAAATCATTTAAGAATGCATGTCAAATAAATACAAACCATCAAGTAGACATGGCTGGTTATAATGCTCATCATTCACTTCAGAAAATAAGTCCAGACCCATTTCACCTGAGGGTCTATGAAGATTTCATTTCCATAATTAAAAACAATGACAATAATGCTTTTTTTGTCTTTGTTTTTAAATTGCTACTGTCAAACAGAACAAATGTACTTAAGATAAATTTAGGCTTTTTTCCACATTCATGAAGCTTACAGAATAATGAAGTGTGTGCTCATAATAAATAAATATCATGACATTATTTTCCAGTACTTTATTTGGATATATGATAGTATAATAATCATAAATCCAATGTGTATATATAGTTATACAATTAAAGATGTGCAGGGTTGTAACTAATCTGCTTGCAACTCAATCTAATCATACAATTGCTTCTTGAAAGTACATATATATTTTCTTTGTAATTACTCTGGAAGAAAAATAATTATTGAGATAACTTAATTAAAAGCAAATAGTTTGAAGCACAAAGAAACTATTTAAGATGGAAGTTGGTTCTGTGTAGC
The DNA here is from genome assembly GCA_021292165.1 of Shinisaurus crocodilurus. Taxonomy (NCBI): domain Eukaryota; kingdom Metazoa; phylum Chordata; class Lepidosauria; order Squamata; family Shinisauridae; genus Shinisaurus; species Shinisaurus crocodilurus. The sequence continues at coordinate 206,504,997 of CM037879.1, forward strand.
ATATTGTACACTCTTTGTTAATTGGCTTGAAGGGATTTTTAAACGCATGTTTGTTTTACTTATGTTCACTTCCTTATGGAAATTAAGAACATAAGAAGGGCCATGCTGGATCAGACCAAAGGCCTGTCTAGTCCAGCCTTCTGTTCGCACAGTGGCCAACCAACTGCCTTTGGGAAGCCCAGAACAGGACATGTATGCAATAGCACCCTGCCACTCATGTTCCCCAACAACTAACATACAGATGTATACTGCCTCTGATACTGGAGGTAATACATAACCAACATGACTAGTAGCCATTGATAAACCTCATCCTCCATGCATTTGTCTACTCCCCTTTTAAAGCCATCCGACTAGGTAGCATCTTGTGGTAGAGAATTCCATTATTGATGATTGCATGTAATTTTAGCATGTGTGATTGACAACATTTATATTAGGTTAGTGTTAGACAAAGGCTCTGTGCATGAGTGGTTCCCAACTCCAGGAGATAGGTGTATTGCCCGTTCTGGGATTGCACGCCTTCTGAATGATCAGGTTCATAGTCTGGGGGTACTCCTGGATCCATCTTTATCACTGAGGGCCCAAGTGGCCACAACAGCTCTGAGTGCCTTCTACCAGCTTTGACCGATAGGCCAGCTACAGCCTTTCCTGGATAGGGATAGCTTGATTCAGGTGCTAGTAACCTCAAGTCTGGATTACTGCAATGTGCTCTATGTGAGGCTACCCTTAAGGCTGGTCCAGAAGCTGCAGCTAGTGCAGAATGCAGCAGGTTGACTTTTGTTGGGTGCTCCCCCGTCTCAGCATGAAACACCTCTGCTGAGTAAACTGTGCTGGTGCCTGTTCACTACTGGGCCAAGTTTAAGGTTTTGTTATTTGTGTTTATAGCCCTAAACAACTTGGGACCAGGATATTTGAAAGAGTGCCTTCTCCCAGTCTGCTTGGTCACTGAGGTCATCAGATGAGGCACTCCTGGTGATTCCGCATGGATCTGCAGCCCGTTTGAAGTCCACTTGGACTAGAGCACTGGCTCCCTCTATGGAACTCCCTGCCTGTTGATGTCTGTCAGGCAGCAACATTGATTTGTTTTTGGTGCGTGCCGAAGATATTTTTATTTAAACAAGCCTTCCCTGACTAACCAGCCACAGTTTTAATGGTTTTAATTCTGTATTTCGATGATGATGAAGATGACGATAATAATGATTTCGATTTCTCCCCTTTTTAATTGTTCACTGCTCAGGTATTTTATTGGATGTAGAGCAGCATATAAATGGAGGAGGAGGCAGCATGGTGGGTGTGACGGGGGTTTGGCACCTGTGTGGCAGACCCCCATCACACCTGCTGCTGCGGCACACCGTATCTGCCACACACCCTCTTCCCTCTTGGAGGGGGCAGACCCCGGTGGCGACGGCAGTGGGGGGAGGGGGAGGAAGCATGTAGGAGCGGTGGGCCCCGGGAGCTTCCCCGCGTATTTCTGCCAATGCAGGGCATCAGCAGGAGCGTGCGGGGAAGCCAATGACAGCTGGGCCAAGTGCCGCTTGGGTGCTTGGCTAACTGTCATTGGCAGAGCCATGTGGCCAAAACGGCAGCCCTTCTTGGCCGCTCTGGCCACGGCGCCCTGTGCCTTTTAGGCTTGCGGGTAGGTTAGTGTGTCATCCAGGTTCAGACAGCACACTAAATATATTAGGGTTAGTGTTATCCTACCGTGAGCCATAGCTTCGTAGGGTGGTTTAGAAGCCACACCAGGTTCTAATGCACCCCGCGGGGGTCAGACGAAATGCTAAACCTCAGTAGGGATTAACCTTATGTGATGCATACCACTTCCCTCTGAATTAGGAAGCTATTAAATATCAATAAATAACTCAATCTGCACAAGATCTGCTCAGGGAGTACCAGTGCCACCACTCCCTATTTGCCATATTCCCCTGGCTGGGCCGGGAGTACCCTTGAACTTTATATATCCGGACACAGTCAGCAGGGTAAAGGATAAGATATCATGGGGGAGGTCTGTGAGGAAGGAATAGTGCCACAGGATCCACTGAATATTCAAAATGGGGCTTACTTATTCATAGGCAAAAAGGCAGGGTTTACAGACGGAAAACAAAGATTACCATGCAGAATGGTAATCCTGCAGAATGGTAATTGTGTCAAGAGACACAAAAGAAAGAAAATGGATGCAGTCCCTAGCTACACTAACTTTAACCCTGTATGCATTTAGTGGATAGTACAACACACACGTGTGACACAAGCCCTGTTCTGGCATTCCTAAATTGGGAATAGTAAACACATGAGGAGTGGCAGTGGACTAGCCACCCCCTGTCAGTTGTTGCCTTTGTTGCCCTCTGCTCGTTGAGGGCAGCTTTCTGAAGAGGAGGGCCTCCTGCATACATGGAGGCTCTCCACACAGTTGAGAATGCTAGAAAATCATAGACCATAAGCATAGATCGAATCCACCACCTTCTCTCTCCCAATTTAACTGTCTGCTCCTTTACTGACAAGTTCTGGCTGTCAGTCCAAAGGGTCAGTGGGGTTGTGCTCTTCCCCCCTCCCCTTACCTCCCTGATTCTGTCATGGAGGAGGGGGCTCCCTGTTTGCAGAGAGCTCCTTAGGCCCAGCTGTCAAATCTGCCAGATCACTTTATTACACAGTGCCTTTAGCAGTGAGGGCACAATGCCTGAAATGCAGCTGGAGGCCAAGTAAAGGAGGCAGGAGCAGCTTCCGCACTGAGGTTTGTGACAAGGCCAGACACCCCCTTCCTGCTTCGCCATTGGGCACCTGCCTACATGCCCACTCATCACTCCTCTTTCTCTTCCATTCCTACTCCCCAACCTCCACTCCTCTATATTCTTGCCAGGAGTCACTTAACTTATTGGGGGGAGAAGAGACCTACCCCTTTTCCTACATTGCACCTTTAAGAGCAAGCTCCAAAAAGGCTTCAACAGACTTAACTGTCCAAGGCTAGAGGAGTTGGCATTTTCTTGAGGAAAGACACCAAGGAGAAACACCCAAGGACTAAGAAGGACTTAGCAGCTGTGGGCATTGTTTCTCCTCCTGTATATGGCAAAGACGAACTGTGGGGGGATTAGTTACCTGCCTGGCATCAGTCCATGCTGTAAGTGAAGGTGGAGAGAATTTTCCTAACAAATGAGCTATTTCCCAGTTGTTTTATGTTCTGTTTGGAGACTACCAGTGTTATAACTAGGATACTTTTTCTTATTAAACTTTTGAGTTAAAGCACATTCCTAGCTGCTGTCTCTCTGAGTCAATGGACCAGGGAGGATTTATTTATTTATTTATTTAATTTATACCCCGCCTTTTTTCCTGCAAGGAACCCAAGGCGGCTTACATAATCCTCCTCCTCTCCATTTTATCCTCACAACAACCCTGTGAGGTAGGTTAGGCTGAGTGTCAGTGACTAACTAGCCCAAAGTCACCCAGTGAGTTTCATGGCTTAGTGGGGACTAGAAACCGGATCTCCTGAGTCCCAGTCCCAAAAGGTTTTGATGTTCCTTTTGCCACAAGACCCGCTCACAAATGCAAAATGGCTCTTAGGCCCTGTCCCAGCTTTGGCTAGAGGTACTCCGACAGCTCCTGTTATTGATTACATCACCTCCTGCAATTCCTGCATTGAGCAGGGGGTTGGACTCGATGGCCTTGTAGGCCCCTTCCAACTCTACTTTTCTATGATTCTATGATTCCTGTCAATAACTCTTCATAAATGAGCAGCCTCTTAGGTGTTGATTAATATCAATTCCTCCAAAATGCTAGGAGCAATTAGGTAGGTCCCAGGAGAATTAAATGAAATGGAACAACATTAGTCCAAGCACTTGCTAGCCCAGATTTTATTTCCCCTAAAAATGCTCCTCTCTTAGCTAATAGTTATATTTAATTAGGGGGACTCTTTTTGGACAGGTTTAGTGTGCATTAAGTAATAATAATTTTGTGTCTTGTTCAGCTTAATGAGTAAGAATGGCATTTGGAATCTCTTGTGCCATCTGCATAGATAGATAAAGGTGTTTTTGAAAAGTATTTAAAATGAAAAATATGGATTGAAGCTATTTTGCTTTTTTATTTCCTTTTTAAAAGGGAAAACCCAGCTTGGAATGTGTACTTGGCAAGGTGATTTATTGATATACAAGATACTTGTCATTTTCCACAAAAATGCATATGGACAATTACTAGCCCTAGAGTTTAGAGCTGACAGCATGGAAGGACAATCTCATTATATCACTCTGGAAGAAAGCCTGTTCTCTGGCTGGGTGTTCTGCTGAATAGCTTCTAGTTGAAAGAAAATATTTCCAGGCCTGGGCTAGGTAAAAACAAAAAACCACCCTCCGCCATCCTCTTTTTGTATGTATATCAATGATTCATGGAACTAACACAAGATAATGTCCTTGGATTTGATTAAAATTCCAGAATAACTTAAGACATTTATATTATATACACAAGCTTCCACCCACCTCATGTGGAATAACTACCATCACCTGGTACTCATACACCATTGTGCTCACACTTGCTAAAGCGATTGGCTGTGCAAACTCAACATATTGCTCTCATTCATTCACTCTCTCAGTAAAGAGCAGAAAACCCCAAAACCCCACCTATCAAAAGACTAATCTGAAATGTAGGTAGGGATGGTATTCTCATCAGAATCAGGGCTCCAGGGTAACTAAGAACCTTGCTTAGCCATAAGCATGTCTACCTAGAAGTAAGTCCCATTGATTTCCTTCCTTGCACCCCATACTGACCTATCTACTCTAAACTCTTTGGAGGAAGACCAGATAAAAGTGTACCAATAACATTGTTTGATGTAATATATAAATACAATTCAGAGACCCATCTCTATGGACTGTCGAATTACATGTAACTCCTTGCAGAGTGGTGGTACTCAGGCTTACTACTTGATTTTACTTTTTGTATGAACTGGCCCTTTACAAATATATATAAAAGGTGAGGATAAAATGGAGAGGAGGAGGAGGAGGAGGACTATGTAAGCCGCCTTGGGTTCCTTGCAGGAAAAACGGTGGGGTATAAATATAATAAATAAATAAAGAGCCTTCACCCGCAGTAGCTTTCTCTCCTCTTCCCTGCTTGTGTGCAGCCTATGGTTTGCCTAATCAGCTACATAATATCAATACCATGGGTAAGCAAGGACAAGTCCCAAGCAGCTGCTAGCTAGTCAGGAGGAGCAATATTGTAATACAAGTATTAATGCGAGCTCCATCGTAAACATAGGTAGTTGCGTGAGTTAAAGACGGCATTGACATCAATGGTTTTTACTTCCAAGCATGGTTTTAGCCCAGTTCTGTGCACACTGCTTTGAAGTTGGTCCCACAAACTCCAAAGGGGCTGAATCTTGAGGAAATCTGAACAGGGATAGAAGAATTTCAGCTTTCTTGGACATGCCCAATGTTGCTGTGCTGTCTTGGTGGTGAGTTAATTATCCTTTCACTATCTGGCAGGACCGGCATCTGCATCTTTGCTGAGGCAACTCAAGGGCCCGAGCCAAGAAATTGAAATGCAAGGGCCAAAAATGGTGCTGGCCTGTGAGAGCTCCTAGCCTCCACACATGTGAATCTGGCTGCTGGCACTGAAGAAGCACGCACCCATAATGAAATCCATGCATACAGACCAGTTTTTGTTGATGCCAAAACTATGTGCTTCTTGAATGTGCTGTAAGAATTGCCCCTCCCATTTGCACGTGCCGAGCAATTGGCCACTTGGTGGTCAAGGCAGCCCTGTAACACAGGAAGCTGCCTATTTACTGCTGCAGACCATTGGCTCATTTAGCTGAGTAATGTCTTCACTGACTGTCAGTAGCTCTCCAGGGTTTTAGACAGGATTCTTTCCTAGCCTTCCTTGGACATGCTTGGAATTGTTCCTGGGACCTTTTGCATGTAAAGCATGCGCTCCACCACTGTGCTACAGCCCTACCCCTGCATGCTCAAACAACATGTTAATTATGAATAGACCTAAATAACCTCTCTATCTGCAATAGTTAACTCTCGTTCTTTATTAGTTTCATTAACATTTTAAGTCTTCTATCTTGTATGTTGCAGCTGTTCCTCTATTTAATTACTAATTGGAAATTCAGAATCATTAACAGTTGGTGTTTTGATTCTTTGGCTTCTTTCACCTGTGAATGCTGTGAGACAAATTTAGAATCCTCCTTTCTGTGCTGTGTTGTATTCTATTTAAAAACAGGAAAGTTGATATTTAGTCACTTGTGAGTTGCTTGAGAGAGGCAATATGAATCTTAACAAGTCCTGATCAACATGACTTAAAATGACCCACTTTTTGATGTCTTAAAAGTCCCCCACAGAAGGTATGCGCTCTATTGTTTCTTAAGCTTTTGCTTATTATTTTTTGATATGGCATTTCAGACCAACAAGGCACCTTTTAATTAAAATCTCCAACAATAAAATGCCATTAAAACAAGCTAAATTAGTAGTAAAAAATAACACACATACCGGTATCTTGTTTATATGGGTATAAATAATGTTACCTCGTTTATGTCAGACCTGCATTCCTGAAGGCCCTTCATGGAGTTGATTCTACAAAGGGTACTTCCTGTTTCTGCAACCTGTAGAGTCAGTGAAACTTTGAGCTGTCAAAAAAAACTAGTCTTTCATGCCCCTGTCAAATTTGGTCCTTTTCCTGTATGCTGCCAACAATGCCGGCGTTCTGGTAAACCTTTTCTATTGTAAAACATACAGAAGAGGGCACTGCTACAATTCTCTTTTTGTCTTTCGGAAATATCTTTTCAGTCTTTGTTTTCTTTGGCACACATCAGCTTGTGGTCCCTCCCCTCTCCCCCCACACCCCTCATTGCTTAGATCTCAGAACATTACAAGTGTGCGGTTGTTCACTACAGAATCCCAAACTGCAGTTTCCAACAAAATGTCTCCAAATGTAAGTCTCAATATTTCCAAATAGCAGCCTTTTATGGTGATGATACTGCATATCTTTTGGGAACTCCTATAATGTTATACTAGTATTCATTTGTTCACCCTGAGGTAAGTTGTACAGTGGTTCCAGACAGTGCTACCAATTAGAAGGCATTGTGTAATTATGCCTTTCCTTAATGGGTTTTTCCGCAGTATGAAAAAAGACAGAAGAACTGGTGGGAAAACATGAAAGGGTTGCAAGTGGATAGTGTCATCATCTGGATCCTCCATAACATTCTGTGAATGAGGCAGAGCAATGGCACATTAAAATCCTTACTTGGAAGCAGCCATGCACACAAGACAACCTAACAAACCTCTTGATATGTGAGTGTTTTAAACTGCATCCTCTGCAATACACCTTATTTATTTATGATACTTATACCCCACCTTTTTTCCTGCAAGGAACCCAAGGCAGCTAACATAATCCTCCCCCTCCTCCTCTCCATTTTATCCTCACAACAACCCTGTGAGGTAGCTTAGGCTGCGAGTCAGTGACTGGCCCAAAGTCACCAAGTGAGCTTCATGGCCAAGTGGGGACTAGAAACCAGATCTCTGGAGTCCCAGTCCAACACTCTAACCACTACGCCACGCTGGCTCTTCCAACAACAGCCACGTGTTGGCTGTTCTGAGGGCAAGGGTCCTTCAAGAGATGTTCTAGAAAGAGCAGAATACAGTGTAGGGAGGGCATCCCATTGTGCATAGGGAGTGAAACAGAACAAGCTAGAAGGTTAAGTAAAATTGAGGTCTCTTGTATTCAATCACAATAAAGCATTTGTTGTTCAATTTCCAGCACTGCTTCATAATTCAAGAACAATACAAGTGACACCTCCATTACAGTAGCTGTTACATTGCACCTGTAGGTTTTCAATCATTTTCTAATATCTAGTTATTTTTAGTTAGACAAAAGGGTCCAATTTTCATAGACATAATCTTAACACTAGCATTATAACTAATTTGCTCTTGTGCAGCATCTGCCTTACATGTTAATTAATACTTATAGCAGTTCCTCAATAATAATAGTAATGCTGGTAATAAATACTGTTGTTATAGCATAATGAATTTAAATAACTTGTCAGTGTCAAGCAATGCGTCAAACTAAAAGCTCATATTTCCTTACTGCTGATCTGATGCTTTTAACCATAATATATTTTGTCTTAATGAGGTCAATGATAGATTGTAACATCCTCCCTATTGTGCTAATAGAAGGGATTATGGTAGAAATAAGAACAGCCTAACCCCCAACACTGGATAAAGGGGGAAACTACTGAACTCATTGGCTTGTGGGATCATTTTTCTCAATGCTTTCAGTATAGTTGAATAACTGACCACTCAGCAAAGCAAAGATCCAGGAACTTTTTTGTATTTTGTTGGTCCAGAGCAGAGGTGGGCAAGTTGTGGCTCTCCAGATGTTTTGGCCTATAACTCCCATCATCCATCACCATTGACTATGCTGGCTTGGACTGATGGGAGTTTTAGGCCAAAATATCTGGAGAACCACAGCTTGCTCACTCATGGTCTAGGGGCCTGATTAATACTTAGGATGAGAATGCCCTTAGTTCAAATCTTGAAGAAGGCCTGCCCAGAGGGAACAGAGATTTCCAATTCCAAAGCCTTTGGGGCATTTAAAATTAGTTGCACAGTTCCTTGAATCCTGGCCAATTTAGGGATGTCAGCGAAATCCACAAAGGATTCAAATGAGCTTGGATTTGTATGAATCCAACCTGTGGATTCTGCAGTGAACCGGCTTTTTCCAAGTCACATAGACTTGCGGATGGGTTTTTCACTGGGGGGGGAGGGTTCGTGAGAATTCAGTTGCGCTAATGCACACTTGCATAAATGCACTAAGCTGCATTAGTTAATGTGCATTATCACCAGTGCACATTAGTGTGAGTGTAAATTAGCAGAAGTAGAATGAAATTCTGGTTAGAAAAAAACCACATTCCGTCAATGAGTGGATGCCGGAATGAAAGACGCCTGACAGTTTGCGAAACACAGATGGAATGAATTTAACAAAATCTGTAAATCCCTACTGTTGTGCTTCATCTGTACAGATCAGCAGTTGGAGAAGTAAGATATGGACAAGGCAAGATGTGTTCCCTATGCATTTGTATATTGTTTACCTTACTGGGAGCAAACTTCATATTTGAGTTAACTGCTTATAAGAAGGCATGTGTAAGAAGAGAGGAGAAAACCACTTTTTAATATAAGTACTGTATTTATAGAAGTCAGCTAAAGATGCTTTAGAAACTAGATGCTCTAGTTAAAATATGGATAAAATACAGGGGCAGAGCAATCCTTTGGCCCTTAAAGAGCATCTAGGGGGGCGTAGGATTGTTCAGATTCCCAGCACCAGGGTCAGAATTGCTCTGACCTTGAAGCTGAGGATCCACTCTTGGAGTGCCCTCCCCCCCCCAGCCGGCATGGAAGGAACTACACAGGCTGCAAGAAGGGGTTTAGTGCGTGTTCTGGTGGGAGGGGAGGACACCACTGCTGCCAAGATATTATGTATCCTGGTTGCGCCTCAGCCTCCTTACCTCCCCCTCTGAAGCGCCACAGTTAAACACCCTAAATGAGCTGAATAGCTGTTTTGCTGCGCAGAGGCGACCTTCGCCTCTGCGCTCCTCCCACTCTGCATAGGATGCCCATAATCCTCCAGGCTTGGAGGGTTACAGGCATCCCCATAGGATTGCACCCTAATGGATTATGTGTTGCACAGAGATGACCTCAATGCTTATTCAAAATGTTTCAGCACCTTCTCATTGTTAAGTGTGTGTGTGTGTGTGTGTGTGTGTGTATGTATGTATGTATATATACTGTGTGTGTGTATATATATATATATATATATAGAGAGAGAGAGAGAGAGAGAGAGAGAGAGAGAGTAGAAACATACTGGAATACTAAACACTCTACAGTTAATGCAACCATCTAGTATCCAATTGTATGTGCTTATCTCCCAGAAATTCTATATTTAGTATGTATGGTTTAAAATTAAATTGTTGTTTTCTAAGTTTTCTCTGTCTATCTGAGCTTCAAACCAAAAGTTCAGTTTTTTTCTGTTCATTTTCATTTGTCAAATTACATTTGTTCAGTGGCACCTATCCCAACCCATTACTGCTAATTTACTTACGTGGCTATCTCTTATTTGAAGTTAAGAAGCCATCATATCAGTAGTGCAAACAGAATCTATTCTTATTTTGCATGTATTTGTTTGTTTGCAGTGGTTACTCAAGTTACTCAAATTGTTTTGCTTTTTAGGGTCCTTTATATTTGACTAATCAATCAAATGGTTCAGTATCTTGACTGAAGATGGCTTAAAGTTGGTTTAAGATTTTGCTTTGTTCCAATCCTGGTAACCATAGTTTTCCACTTCAGATGTAACTGGAAACTTAGGTTAATTAATCCAGGAAGTCTTCAGTCATGGTGCACTGAGGTGTGCGTGGAGGGGAGGTACGGAAAGGGTGGTCCAAAGAGAGAGTAAATGAACACAACACTCATGCATATCTTGGCTTAATAAGCTATGATGTGCTCATCCAAATCATGTGAGTAATGACATATGAGGGGTATTTTTCTTTTTAATTGTTCTTCATCACCAACATGGCTAGAAAGAATGGCCCAGAGAAGTGAGAACATTTCAGTGAGTAAGCTCCTAATCTGAAGTTCTTTCTGAAAACTGGTCCTATTTTCTAACAACCATTATGAGTCTGTCCTTCTCAGTTATTGTTTCCCAGTTCAGTATCATATTTAAGATACTTGCATTTAATGCTATAATGGTACTGGTGATGAGAATATTATTGAATCCAGCTCACTGTACTGTACAAGCACATTTGTTTACTTTCTAGTGCACAGCGCATTTAGACTGAGCTATCAGAAACTGTTTATCATTATTCCAGTATTTTACCTATGGAAAGCTTTGCTATTTTAATTAATTTGAAGAGAAAACAAAATTGGTTTTATAATGTTCTGTTTCTTTCTCCCCTTTCCACACACCCACAAACATGGTTTAGTTTTATTTTGGTTTTTAAAAAAATGTAACTTAGCATCATGAAATATATTTTATATGATGGAAGCAACTGGAGTTCCTGCCCACAACAACTGAATATTGCAATCTCTAGGACTATAAGTCGTATTCTCACCTGTCTACCAACAGACTATCTCTGCCCCCCACCTGCCCAAAAACTAACCCTATTGTCCCAAGGATCCTGGGCCTCTCATGGCCAGGTCTCATGGCTTTCCTTCTCTTCTTGGCTCTTCCCCAGTGCTACTACCAACAACAAGCATTAACTCAGAAGAACGTCTGCTCATGTTGCTTCTATCATATGCCAGTTACACCTCAGGAGTAAATAATTTAAGTCTTTCTGGAACTGTTACAGATCCAACAACACCTTAACAGGAGGTACCTATTTTAAATCAAACATGCGGAATGGGATAATCCATTATCAGTTCCACTTCTGATAATTATACCATGATCAAAGCCTACTGTAGTTCATAATATGCAAACCAGTGGCATGTCGGAGAACTTCTACAATCATGGATATATATGCTAACTGAAGGCAAAGCCTAACAGCCCAATCTTGTACATCTTTGAAAATAAGCTTTACTGAGGTCATTGGGGCTTAGTCCCAAGTAACTTGCATGACTTTGTAACCTATCAGCTGTGTAAACTAGTTCCAAGGGCTAACCTCAGGAAGGCATTGTATAAATCAAAAATCTGAAGCATATTAAAATGGAGATTGTGGGAAAGAAGTAATGAGTGAGGTGATATAGTTGGCAGGGAGCAAATGGTTCATATTAAATTAAGTAAAGAATGCATTTTAAGGTTCAGGAGAGTCTTTAGCTGAATTTTTCTAATGCAAAGACTAGGCAGAATGCTAATGAGATAGCAACAATTGAGTAGCCTGGAGTGTGAAGCAAATATCGTACTAGATAACCACAACTGTCTGTCTTGACAATTTATGTAAGATTTTGAATGTGGAGGAGTAGACATTGAGTGTGCAGAGCACTCGTCGGGTGTGCATATGTCCTGAAAAGACAACCACTGTTGCTGTAAGCATCCTTTATTACCATGAGCTTCAGTGGCATGCACCCAATCAGTGCTATCATTTCTCAAACCTCATCACCAATTTCTCCATCCAATTATGTCAAGCAGTCAGTGCAGTCTCTGGAAAGTAAAAGGCTCATTACTTAATTTTTTTATTCTTCTCCCAACTTCTTTACAAGAGAGCTGCTTTTGATCAAAAAGAGATAATTAAAGAATTAAGCAAGTTTACCTCTAATGGACTCCCTGTCGTCTTCCCACCACATTTTCGCCAAGCAACCATCTATTTTGCATGATTGTCTCTCATACTTATTAGGAAGCTAATTAAGCTGATTCTGTTTATCTGAGAGTAAAGGAAATGGAAGGTAGAAAAGGAGTCTGCAGCTGTGACAAGATGAGCATGGGACATTCTTTTTACCTGGTTGCTTTCATATATCACATGCATCAGCTTTCCAATAAGCCTCACCTTGCATGCAGCCTGATGGTATTTTTGCCATTTTAAGTTACTTTTTGTACAGTGAGTGGTTGGGCTGGGAGATAGCTGATGGTTCTGGAAGAGGCTTCATTGTCCTTGACAACAACAGTAAAAGTGATTAGTTCAGCTTCTTAGCTGGGTTTCTCTTCTGCAACGCAGCTTGACTTCATAAATGCAACAATTTTTCCTCCTTTTTTATGCTTTCTGAATACATTCCTTGCTTGCAGAAGAGCAACACATTCTTTTGCTTTGGTTGATAAATATTTATGCCTGAGAACAGCAGAAATCCTTCTTTTGGATGCTTTCCCATTTTTATAGTGTGCTGGCTTTTGGTCTGATCTTTGTATTTAGGAAACATTGTTTATACCTGCATGCTTTTCTGAGTCCATTCCGTATTGCTAATGGCTCTGCAGTTACAGTTGCACAAGAACTGTATATCTTATTGCACTGGTTTTAAAGAACACACCTGATTCTTAAAAGCAACGTAAAAGATGGTATATTAAAATACTAAAATGGATGATTATGTTTCTGGGTCTTTTCTTGGAAATTTCACAATGGCAAAGTTAACTCACACGTGATCTGAAAAACTAGCTGTATTTATTAAATAAAAGATTAACATATTATTGTGATATGTTTTGCCATCCCTTTCCAGAACTGACCTTCTGTGCATTCATGAATGAATGTTCATACCTTTTGAAACAGTGGATCACATCTAACATCCATAATATTTTTTATTTGAAAAAAATAGTTCCTCATAGTTTGAAAATGATTCTGAATGTTCCTGTACCATATAGTCTGGACATTGAGGAGTGGGAGATGAAGTGAAAACATACCATCTTTTTGTAGTTGGTTCTTATAGAAAAACAAAACAAATGTATTTTAATGTTCTGGTGCTGCTGCAGAGATTGATTACGCTAAGGTGTGTCTAACTTCATTGGGATAGAAGCTTTACCATGGGAACAGCTAGTATGACACAGTAATAATAGTAGCTGCTATTCTGCTAAAGTGGTCGTGCTGTTTTCATATATTAATGCTGTTGTAAGAAAATTTCGTGTCGTGACAGTTTTAAAAAGTGAAAGAAAAAGCAGTGCCGTTTGAAATAATACCCTGCAACTGGCACTGCAGTGAGGTTTCTTCATTAGTTTGATTTACAGAATATTGCTGCTTGCCATCAGTCTCCTGATGCAAATTGTTCCGGTTAGCATATGTGTGTTGGTTGTGCACTACACAGTCCTTAGCAGTTACCCACATGACAACCCTTCTGTAGGGTCCAAGTTGACTTTGTGCAGCCTGTGTGCTTCTTTGGGGATCTTGAGAATACTAGCTTTAGAAGTGAAGTGACCTGCCTCCTGGAGTTGTACTGATATGCAGTGACTTGATTGCTGATACTGGTGGTGGAGGACAGGTCATGTCAATATAGTTGCATGACTTTTGTTAAGTCAAGTTTTAAGAGATGTGCGCACAGACGCATACAGCACTCATGTCTAGGAACACACCTGCAGAACTCTGATGATGATGATGATGATGATGATGATGATGATGATGATGATCGTGGAGAGTCCTCTGTTTGTTTGTTTTTAACATATGGGTCTAAATGCAGACCTTAAACCTAAAACATCTGTACTTTTAGGTACAATTTTTGTACTTCTTTTGGTTTGCCTCCTTCCCCCATCCTTTGCTTTTTTCTACTATCCAGCCTGATGAAGAGTTCTGGAGAATGTGAAAACTTGTACCCCATTTTGTGACATTTTGGTTGCTTGCCCAACTGTGGTCATAATCATGGGCTTTGTCTTGCATCCAGTCACAGTGGGATCAGGTGTTAAACAGGGATGTGTTATCGCCCCAACATTATTTGCCATTTTCATCACCATGGTTTTACATCTTGTCAAGGGGAAACTTCCCACTGGTGTGGGAATTATATATCGAACAGATGGAAAGCTTTTTAATCTCAGCAGGCTGAAAGCAAAAAGTAAGGTAATTACAACCTCCGTTGTGGAACTTCAGTATGCTGATGATAATGTGGTCTCCGCACATTCAGAGGATGATCTCCAAACTATCCTAAATGCTTTTGCAGAACCATACGAAAAACTTGGTCTCTCACTTAACATCAAAAAACCCAAAGTGCTTCATCAGCAAGTGCAAGCTAACCCTTTGGTGATGCCATCTATCCAGCTTGGCGGGACAATACTGGAAAATGTCGATCATTTTCTCTATCTTGGCAGCTATCTTTCTGTTACAGCTAACATCGACAGCGAAATCCAGCATCGTTTGAGCTCCGCAAGTGCCGCATTTTCTCGAATGAAACATAGAGTGTTCGAGGATCGGGATATTTGTAAGAAGACCAAAACACTGGTTTATGAAGCCATTGTATTACCAACTTTATTGTATGCCTGCGAAACATGGACTATCTATAAACGTCACTTCCACCTCCTTGAAAGGTTTCATCAACGTTGCCTCCGGAAAATCCTGCGAATTACTTGGGAAGATAGACGAACAAATGTCAGTGTACTGGAAGAAGCAAAGACTACTAGCATTGAAAAAATGATCCTTCAACGCCAACTTCAGTGGACCGGTCATGTTGTTCGAATGCCTGACTGCCGTCTCCCAAAGCAGTTACTTTACTCCCAACTCAAGGATGGAAAGCGGAATATCGGTGGTCAATATAAGAGGTTTAAAGATGTTCATAAGGCTAATCTAAAAAAATGCAATATAAACATCGAAAACTGGGAAGCTCTGGCCCATGAACGATCTAAATGGAGGTTGGCCTTTCACAAAGGTTCCATGGACTTTGAAGAAGCCCGAGCGCAAGGCGAAAGGGAGAAACGTGCTAAGCGAAAAGCATGTCAAATGAATCCTTTACAGGACCATCTTCTATCTGGTAACCTGTGCCCTCACTGTGGGAAGCTGTGTGGATCTAGAATTGGCCTCCACAGTCACTTACGGACCCATCGCTAGAGTCTACACAATCTTCTTTAGAATTTCCTCCTTTTATCCCGGAAGACAATCTTACTCGGTCACGAGTGATCGCCTGATGATGATGATGATGCCTGTGAGAAAGTAGAGGCCAACTGTCTGTTAATAACCAAGGAACTAAATAATATTTCTTGTTTGAAATGAAAAGTGTTGCTGACAAGTTATTAAAAGAATAGTGTCAATTAGTTTTCAACAGAATTTGCAAGACTATGTCTGAATTAGTGTAGTAGTGGGCAGCAAAGCTATATATCAATTACTATTACATAGGGCAATTGTACATAGGGTGTGCACCAGTGCACAATTGACACAGCTTGCTGTGCAAGCATCTATGCTGTGTAGGGCCAGTGTTACTGCTGGCTTCCTTTGCACTACACTATTACTAAGGGAAGAAGGTGTGCGCTGTACTTCAGCCCTTTTACTGCATAGACATTAAGCTTCTGATGGTTTGAATGAAACATGAGACTTCAACTATTGCTGCTCATTCAGAGTGGCAGCCATCAGGAGTAATTCATTTTACATGAACAACATTACAGCAGTATAAATGGCAGATCTTCAGTAGGACCAACATTTATGTGTTCTTGCTAAGATTATTTCAGTTGTAGCTGCGGGTAATTGGGCTTCCCTTCTGATCAAATTTCCAGGGATGTTGGCATGGTTTTCACACAACTGTGTTGAGTAAGAATGCTGCTTATAAATTTCATAGATCATAGAGTTGGAAGGAGCCTACAAGGCTATCGAGTCCAACCCCCTGCTCAATGCAGGAAACTAGAGGAGGGGTCTCCCATCCAAGTAATAAACAGGCTTGACCCTGCTTAGCTTTCCACACTTGTGTGTCCAAAATTTTGTATGACATATTTGTAGTTTTAGACTCACAAGCAACATTCTTACTCAACACAGTTGTGTGAAAACCATACCAACATCCCTGGAAATTTGTTCAGTAGGGAAGCCCAATTACCCACAGCTACAACTGAAATAATCTTAGCAAGAACACATAAATGTTGGTCCTACTTAAGATCTGCCATTTATCCTGCTGTAATGTTGTTCGTGTAAAATGAATTACTCGTGATGGCTGCCACTCTGAATGAGCAATAATAGCTGAAGTTTCATCTTTCATTCAAACCATCAGAAGCTTCATGTCTGAAGTAGTAAAAGGGCTGAAGTACAGCGTACAGGGGTCCTCAAACTTTTTAAACAGGGGGCCAGTTCATTGTCCCTCAGACTGTTGGGGGGCCGGACTATAGTTTGAAAAAAAATATGAACAAATGGATCAAGTAAAAAAAAGGACCCGGGTCCTTTTTTTTACTTGATAGGGGTGAATTTTTTCCCCCTTAAATGGAAAGTTATTTTATTTATTTATTTCATTTTTATACCGCCCAATAGCCGAAGCTCTCTGGGCGGTTTACAGCAATTAACAAGACAGTCCCTGCCCACAGGCATGCAATCTAAAAAGACACGACAAACAAGGAAAAAGGAATGGGGAGGGAAGAAGGGGGAATATTAATGAATACTCCTGGCAGGGCTGGTGGTATTTACATATATAGTTGCACAATTGTTTCATGCCTAACACGAATATACCGTACTTTTGTTTTTGCCATCACACATATGAGCATACTCTGCTTCAATCCAAAGTAGCATTTTTGAAACATTAGAAATCTGACTTAGCTACATCAGCTCATACATAAGAGGTAAAACACCACCACTAATTTTTCCATATTATGGAAAAGAATTAAAAGAATCGGCGCTTGAAGCGAAAGAGTTAAAAAAAAGTCTGCTTCCGCTAATCGGCTGGGGGGCCGGATAAAAAGGCAAGGCGGGCCGGATGTGGCCCGCGGGCCTTAGTTTGAAGACCCCTGGCGTACACCTTCTTCCCTTAGTAATAGTGTAGTGCAAAGGAAGCCAGCAGTAACACTGGCCAAACACAGCATAGATGCTAGCACAGCAAGCTGTGTCAATTTATTTATTTAAAATATTTATTCACCGCCCATCAGCCAAAAGGCTCCCTGGGTGGTTTACAAAAAGGAACAGGATAAAAACAGTTACCGGTATCTTAAAGACAAAATAACATAAAATAAAATACAAAACAACATAAAATTACACAATAAAACCAAGCAGCCAAAAAGAATCAATTGTGCACTGGTGCACACCCTACGTACAATTGCCCTATGTAATAGTAATTGATATATAGCTTCGCTGCCCACTCCTACACTAATGAAAACATTAGATACATTGCAATTATTTATGTTATTTATGACCTGTATTTATTACAATTTATCTAAACAGGGTTGTGCGATTTTCTAATTAAACAAAATGCCAGAATAAGGCTTGCAATGGAATAGTCTGTATTTCATGCTTACGTTTGAGGAACATATTGGACCTTAAGTCAGAATGGGGCAACATATTTAGTAAGGTTCATTTAAGGGAAAAATTGACAGTTCTTAAAACCACATGAGCAATGACTATGGAATAGCTCCTCTGGGGCTTCTGCTGAAGTCAACCAAACTAATTCCACATTACATAAAGACTATTAGATCAAACTATTTAGCCCAAATGTCTTAGCACACTCAGTGAATGCTGTTTCTTACTCCTTCTGCTTCTTCACCCCAATCTTTTGGTAATTCTAAGTTGCATGAGCATCACCTTTCATAATTTGCAAGAGGGCTGTGCACTTGCAAAAGAGGCTTTTAGGGATAAAAGCACTGTTGGAAAGTCATCTGCTAGATTTCCTCATTTATATTTAACTGTTATCAGCTTTGAAAAGAGTTTCTAATTTTAAACACTGCTGCTCCCCCTCCCCCCTTTTCTTCTCAGAAAAGCTTTAATTT
Source organism: Shinisaurus crocodilurus (assembly GCA_021292165.1). Lineage (NCBI taxonomy): Eukaryota > Metazoa > Chordata > Lepidosauria > Squamata > Shinisauridae > Shinisaurus > Shinisaurus crocodilurus. Next base: position 206,523,243 of record CM037879.1, read on the forward strand.
GCTTGGGTGCATCTCTAATTTAGCTGCCAACGCACTTCAGCCCTGGAAAAGGCTTTGAACTTGGAAACAGGCTGCCTCTTCTCTCTCCTCATGACCCTTCCTTAACAGGAAACGGGGCATATAGCTAAAATGTACTACTTGTGCTTTACAGACATGAGAAAAAATATGTTGGGTAAGGCCAATATTTGTCTTCAGCCAGTAAGCTTGTATTTTACATAAGTTGTAGAATACTTCCACATGCAAGTGCTGTCTATATCTGTGAAGGGAAGGATAGGGCCTCAAGTTGTTGTTGCTGTATTTAAATTGAAAGGAATTAAACATAGGAAAATGTACTGCAAAAGGAGATATTTGGCATAGTCTGCTACACTCTTCGTTGTGCTATAGGCAAACTGTTTTTTTGCAGGTACAGAGGTAATTATTGGTAATAAACAAAAACTTGCTTGTTTCTAGAGAGGTCACTGAAGTTTGTAATTACCTGTTCAGGAATACAGTTTTGTCAGTCTTGTTATGCTCAGCTGTATTACAAGCCATGCCATTCCTGCCGAAAGTTATTTTCTAGCTCAGAATATAAAATGAGATTCTGCAAATGAACAATATGAGTTTTTATTGCCCCTCAAAATATCATCTCACCCTCACTCTGTATTTCTCTTTTTTTGTCCAAATCCTCGGCACCAATCACAGCTCAGACAGAACTGTGAAAAGGCTCTCTCCCAGGGAACTGTGCAGTGTGTTGGAAATTGGGAAGTAATGTAAAAGGAAGGCTGAAGTAAATACCACCTGTGTATGGATTCTGCCTAAGCTTCAGCTCATTTAGGTTTCAGAACTTCCAGGGACTTGGTCAGTCATGTTCAGGGATTCCACAGCCCCCTTGTACACAGGCTCAGGAGCTTTCCCTGGACTGTGCCCTGTGCCAAATAATTCAAGAACTACACGGTCCCTTAGACACTTAGAATTCAGTTTTCACTTTCATGGCCTTGTCTGAGCTGTCACTCATACCTAGGTCTTGGAAAAAACTAGATGAATTTTGAGGGATAATTTAAAAATATACTGGGAGAAAATTTGATTTTTGACCATGTTGCACCAACATTAGGAACTGAATAACTCCTGAAAACAAGGAAGCTTGCTATGAATATTTGCCAAAATAATGTCATTTTATACATATATAATAACCCATTTCACACACAACCATCCCATGAACCTCTGAAAGCAGCAGTACAGATAGCAGTGCCTTCCCTGTCGATCTTGACACCAGGACTGATCTATTGGGGAAGGTGTGTGAAGTCTCACCCCTCACCCCCACATTGTGATTCGAACTCTCAGCATTATTATGGTAAAATACCACCTCCACACTCTATTAATCCCCTCCGCTGCCACCAACCCCCTCCAGGGTAACCAACTCAGACCACTCCTTTTAAATTTTTAAAAAGGAAACAAGTTCATTTATTTACAATCAAAGGTAGGGAAATAGATAATGTTATAGGATTCTAAACTCTGTAAACTCCCCCCCTCTCTCACCCTCTCTCTCACTCACTCTGTCTCTCTCAGACAGCACTACCCAATACTCCCCCTCTCTCCCTAGACTCCACTCAGACTTCTCTCCTTCTCTCTCTCTCTCTCTCTCCCTCCCTCCCCAGACTCCAGACACCACTCCCTCTTCTCCTTCTCAGACTCCTCTCTGCCAACCCACTCTCCCTTTGAACAGCTCCGCCCACTGTTTATATAACAGTCTTGACCCCTCCTTCTCACTCTCTCAGCCAATCAGCAGCCATCCAACATTCCACACTCCTCTCTCACTCCCCCTCCCCTCACATACTAACAGATATAACGTTTTGCCCATGGGCAGGGGCATGACATACTCCCTCCCAAAAAACACTAACGGAGAACCAGGCATTACTCAGATTCCAGGTTCGCAGTGTCCAAAAGTCTTTGGTAAGTCCATTTAGGTCACGCCGTCTAGCTGCTGCTTCTTCGCTCTTCCGTGCCCCTTACTACCTGCTGGGCTGATGTCCTCTGGTTCCGCCTCTCCACCTGCTGGGCTGATAACTTCAGGTCTAGCCTCTCCACCTGCTGGGCTTATGTTCTCTGGTTCCGCCTCTCCATCTGCTGGGCTGATGACTTCTGGTCTCGCCTCTCCACCTGCTGCACTGATGTCATCCAGTCTTGCCACTCCTTCGCTATCCTGGCCCAAGGCCTCTGCGCCACCACTCTCTTTGTCCACCACCGGCTCTGCTTCTTCTTCCCTTATTGTCTGTAGCAGGGGACTATTTATGTGATAGGGTGGTGTCTGAATGGGTGGGTGAGTTGCAGCGTCTGTAAGGTGCCGGTATATTGCTGTTCTACCAGGCTTGTTACTGAACAGCTGCTCAAACTGTCCCAGAACTCCCATTATCCCCCCCTTTGTGATGTCATCCACCCTCTTGTCCCATAAGGATTGGTTGATTCCTCCCTCCTCCTTGCTCTCTTGCACCAGATCTGGCACTTTCAGCTCAGATCCGTCATATAAAGCCTCCACTTGCTGCACACTGTTCTCTCTTGCCCTATATGTCTTTAGCATATTTACATGGACAGATTTGGCTTTGTCAGTGGTGTTTTTGGAGATGGTATAGGTTAAGGTGTCCAACTTATCTCTCACGATATAGGGTCCCTCCCAGCTGGCTTGCATCTTATCATGACGCCTAGGCAGGAATGCCATTACTAGATCTCCAATTTCATATTGGATCTCCCTGGCTCCCCTGTCATACCACCTCTTCTGGGTCTCTTGGGCTGCCCCTATATTCTCCTTCACCACCCCCATCATTTCTTCTATTTTCTCCCTCAGTCCCACCACATACGCCACCACTGAGGAGTTTTTCTTTTCCAGCGCCCCTCCCAAGATGTTTTCAGCAACGCCAAGGGGCCCCTCACTGCTCTCCCAAACATCAGCTCCAAAGGGCTGAATCCAGTGGACTCTTGTGAGACTTCTCTATACGCAAAGAGAAAACATCCCAGCCACTCATCCCAATCATTTATGTGGGTTTGCATATAGGATTTAATCATCCCTTTTAGCACTGCGTTAACTCTCTCAGTTAGCCCATTTGTGGCTGAATGGTAAACTGTGCTTTTTCAATGCTTCACCCCACAGCACTTCCACAGACACTGCATTACTTCTCCCATAAATACAGTCCCTTGATCCGTCAAAATTTCAGAGGGGAAACCGAGTCTCATAAAGACACAGAGCATTGCCTCGGCCACTGTCTGGGCCTCTACATTGCGCAATGGTTCTGCATCAGGGAATCTGGTGCCGTAATCCACAATATCCAACAGGAAATGCCGACCCTTCCGGGTAGGTTTCCTCATTGGCCCAACCAGATCCATCCCCACTCTGTAAAATGCCTGTCCCACTATAGGCAGGGGTTTTAAGGGAGCCTTCTTCTTCTGCCCACTTTTCCCTGTCCTTTGGCATACCGGACAAGATTGACAGTTTAGTGCCACTTCTTCTGACATCCCAGGCCAATAATAATGCACTGACAACCTTTTCTTTGTCTTCTTGATCCCAAGGTGTCCCGCACAGGGTATGTCATGTGAGAGCTGTAACAACCTTTCTCTAAATTTTTGAGGGACTACTAGCTGCCTCAGTACTTCCACATTTCCTCCTGACTGCTTAGGCCACCATTCTCAGTATAACAGGTTGTTTAACCAAACAATCCTGTATCCCTCTGTGTGATTCACCTCCCCTTGGTCAGCTTGGGTTCTTAAAAGCTGTAAACTTTCATCACTCTCTACAGCTTGTCTGAACTCGCTGTCAGGGCTCAATGGGGCCATTTGGAAAATGTTTGAGTCAGGCAGGCCTCCCTCACAGTTTGCCACTGTATTCTCCTTTATCTCTCCTCTCTCACACAGAGCCTTCCTCTCTTGCTCTCTTGTCACTACTAAAATCTGAGCACCATCCCCCATCAAGTCTCGCCCAATTATGAGAGGAGTATCCTGATCATCATTCACTCCCCGTTCATGAATATACTCCTTTCCTCTCCACACGATTTTAGCTTTCACTAGAGGAATTTCACATGGCTTGCCTTTCACACCTCTTATTGTTACTGTCCTTTCAGGGTTTACATCTCCTGGTTCCACCCAATCATTCCTTATGAGGGAAATTCTAGCTCCTGTATCCAAGAAAGCTAACACCTTCTCCTCATTCAAAGTCACAAACTCATAGAGATCAGAATCTAAGTCCTGACCTCCTTCGAGTTCTACCCGACAAAACTGTATTTTCTTGGCTTCTTCCACCTTTACAGTTTTCACTGAGACACTGGGACTTGTTTTTGTTTCATTTTCTACACAGTTGTATTGTGCATGGCCCCACTTTGAATACTCCCCCTCCCCTCACAATACCCCCCCCCGCTCTCCCTAGTCTCCACTCAGACTTCTCTCCCTCTCCAGACTCCGCACACCGCACACCACACACCACTCCCTCTTCTCCCTCTTAGACTCCTCTCTGCCAACCCACTGTCCCTTTGAACAGCACTGCCCACTGTTTATATAGCAGTGTTGACCCCTCCTTCTCACTCTCTCAGCCAATCAGCAGCCATCCAACATTCCACACTCCTCTCCCCCTCCCCCTCCCCTCACATACTAACAGATATAACGTTTTGCCCATGGGCAGGGGCATGACAAGGTGCTCTTTCAAAGCCCTCCATGGCCTAACACTTAGGTTAAAGCTACTTGGCTCATTTATCGAACACAAACATGGATTCAAAATGCACAAATTGATTTGGGGAAGAGTAAATTGGTAGAGCCGTATCACCTTAAAATCAAGCATAATATTCCAGCAAGCCTTCCATGAGAACTGTACTCTTTGTACTTGTAGGGAAATTAGCTACGTTCTCAGAAAGGCTGGTTCTGGAACCAATCTGATGCTGAAGACATGCATGAATTGTCCATTCTGCAAGGGGAGGAGTCAGCTGGGGCAACAGTAGGAGGGGATTGGGCTGAGACGAAGTCCCTAACACTCCTAAGAGAAGGAAAAGAAAGGGAGGAGTGTGTTAGGAGGAGAGTTTAGGAGTGGGGTGGAGGGAGGAGGCTGGAGGGAAAGGTAGACTATGGGGGAAGCAGTTGTGATCTGGTATTCACTCACTATAACTTGATAGGCCAGAGGCAGGGGTGTCCCTGGAGCTTACACCACACATACAACTTTATACACACCTCTCTGGTGGCCCCTTGCCTATGAAAACCTCTGAACCAGCTTGTGAGGTAAGACAAACACTCTGGGGAGTTTGTTTTGCACACAAGGGGGCTCAGGAAAGGGACGCCAGGGGACGCACTAAACCAGACGGGCCTCAGCCGTGTTCCTTGCCACTGGAACCTCAGGGCAGGCTGCACAAAAATGGCTGGAGCTCTGACTAAATGCAAGTTAAAGATTAGAGTCAGACTGCCTGAACACCTATATTTACACAGGAAGAGGGGATGGCAGGGGTGGAGGGGACATTTGTAGAAGAACCTCCCAAGAGCTATATACCTTTCCCTGGATCTGAATGACCTGATCCTGCAGACTGGAAACTAGGGAGCATTGGACTAGCTCAGGGAAAATGTGTCCCTTTAAACTGAGACTTGGAAGGGACTGGTGCTAATGGTAAGGTGCAACCCTTACCAGCCAGGCTACTACTTAAACTGAGTGAAAGCTTAAGCTAGGAATGACAGTATCCAGTATCCCTTTCAGGAGTCCTGTCCTCCCTGGAGCACTATTCAGTTAAGCGGAATATTGGGAGTTTGCCTTTCCAGAACAAGACTGGCCAAAACCTGGGTAGCAGATTCAAGAAGACCCGTGTACCCCAGTCTGAGAGCAGGGCATTTGCTCATCAAACCACAGCAGTTAGCAATCAGGAAGACTGTACATATTGCTACTAAAAAAAACCTTGCCTTTTTATACTGTTTGAACAAAATGATTGCCACCATAACCAGTATGACACCTCAGCTAAAGATTTGCAAAATTTGTCTGTGTGTTGGAAATGGTGGTGCTTGTCCTAAGATAAAGGACTCGATTGCCTTTCTGCCAGAGTAATTCCTGACAGCAAAGAAGTTCTTTATGAAGATGGCTTTCTCAATGATGCGCATGACACCTTGCAATATTCCACAGAGAAAGCATTCTGTGTGTGAAGAGGTCCCCTCCCCCTTCAGATTATGAGTTACTTATGGGTGTTAGGGCAAATGAGATTTGTTAGCCTCTTAACACTCTGCCTCCTAAGTTTAACACAGAATTTTACTTTCTCTTTTATTTTGGACAGCCCATATCCTCCTAACATTATTGAAATCTAGTTAAGAATTTCCTGGTAGCCATGATTTTTTCAAGTTTTCCAAAATATAACATGGATACTCAGTACAGTTTTTGTTTCTGTGAGGGTTCCACAGCTGTGTGTGCAAAAATGGGAAGACAAGTTTTCAAAATAGTGCTTATTTGGGGACCCAACCCTACAGTACAATTTAGCTACAAAATCCCCATCCAGGCCTATCCAAAACCAGTTTGGAAAAAGCATGTAAGGTTGTTTCTTTGTTTTTCTCCTTGACCCCTTTCCAAGTAAATATTTTTCAAAATGTTTAGTGCAGATAAATACTATTTTGTGGGTCTTCTAGATGGCTCTGACTTCAGAGAAATTCTGCTACAGTTTTTGTGATTCCCTCAGTCCATGACTATGACACCTTTCAATTCATGCTTGTGCAGACTGCATGTATGATTTCTCTAGCTAAGTGTGTGTTCTGGGGGTGTCCCAGAAATTGGGGGGGGAGTACTTGTTCTTCTCTAGGACACTTCTAGCTATCCTGGTTGAGAGCTACAGAGTTCATCCTTGAAACTCAGGAAGGCACCATCCCAAAGAGGCACCAGTTGCAGTGATTCTTGTCCCAGTGTTTTCAAAGCCTCTTATTTGTCAAAGTATTAAGCAACAAGATAATTCCAATCAGTCAGATTTGGTTTATCTGTGTATTTATGGTCACCACATCAGTTTGGATTTTTCAGGACAGCTTTCACTTTGTGAAAGGGGCTGGTGATAATTATTTTCTTCAGACAGGTTTCCTTCCTGAGGCACTGAAAATTCTGGTGTGATGTGTAATAACAGAACATTTTGTGTTACTATGCTGAAAGTCCCCCTAATGAATCATTTTGAAAACAACAGCAAAATGTCTTCATACAAAGGGAGAAGTACTAAATGGCTGTGGCAAGTGTCCTTGAGGTCTTTTCAGTAATCAAGAGTGTTGCTTGGGTGTGTTAGTGGAGAGAATTCAGAAAATACATCATTAACCCTCATCATCTATCTAACTGCAGAGCTCACTTGAGCATACAGAAGGTATTCAGCTCACTCACTGTTAGCAGGGGATTTTTTTATTAGGTCCTATCACAGGGTACCCACATGCCTGAGAAATTCATTTTGCCATCAAGCAGCATGTGTAAGTCAAGCATTATTTTCTTGCAAAGATTACTGCAAATGGATATAGATTAAGGTCTACTTTCTGTGAAGAAGAAAATTAATCGAAACGGGATTAAAGCTATACGTTGCTTTCATTCTGTAGAGGTGCTTCACTGATTTGTTAAATAATGGATTATTTGATGTACTGTAGTGGTACTGATGTAGGTCACTTTCATCATTGCCTGCTTTAGACTTGAGGAGAAAGAAGAAAATCTTGGTGTTCAGTGGATAAACAAAACTTCTTTTTTTTGCTTTGGCATATTTTGGTTATTTTAGAATTTTTAACATAAACCATGGTTCAAGATAAACAAAAATGCTGTATGGGTGTTTGGGGCAGAGGTGCATAAACACACAGTTCTTTCCATGACGTTTTTGCTACAGCAGCCTCCATTGCAGCACTAAATTACAACTGTTTGGTGAAGGTACCTACAGTATCAGTCAGTCAGTCAGTCAGGCGATCACTCGTGACCGAGTAAGATTGTCTTCCAGGATAAAAAAGAAAATTTACAAAAAGGAGATTTTAAAAGGAGAATTCTAAAGAAAATTGTGTAGACTCTAGCGATGGGTCCGTAAGTGACTGTGGAGGCCAATTCTAGATCCACACAGCTTCCCACAGTGAGGACACAGGTTACCAGATGGAAGATGGTCTTGTAAAGGATTCATTTGACGTGCTTTTCGCTTAGCACGTTTCTCCCTTTCACCTTGCACTCGAGCTTCTTCAAAGTTCATAGAACCTTTGTGAAAGGCCAACCTCCAGTTAGATCGTTCATGGGCCAGAGCTTCCCAGTTTTTGATGTTCATATTGCATTTTTTTAGATTAGCCTTAAGAACTAAACCTCTTATATTGACCACCGATATTCCGCTTTCCATCCTTGAGTTGGGAATAAAGTAACTGCTTTGGGAGACGGCAGTCAGGCATTCGAACAACATGACCGGTCCACTGAAGTTGGCGTTGAAGGATCATTTTTTCAATGCTAGTAGTCTATATGGAATGAATGAATCTATCATGTTGTGAAAGTGAAGATGGAGCGTTAACAGATAATCCCATTGGGTAAATACTGCATCAGCCATGGTTCCAGATATTAAAAAATCCAGATTGATAATGCTAATTACACACCCCACCCTACTAATAGCCAGAGTGAGGCAGCTGCTTCAGGTGGCAGATTTTGGGTGTCATGAAAGGGCAGCAAATTGTTGGTTATTTAATTTATTATTATTGTATTTTTACTGCCAGGAAAGGGTGGTGGGAGGTAATTGTGGGATTTTCTGCCTCAGGTGTCAAAATAACTTGGCGGCCTTGGGAACTCTCCCTTGACTTTTGACTTGAGGTAGAGGGTATATGTGCCATTCGTTGTAGTCATGAGCCAGCCCTGGCTAATTAAAATTATGCAATTCTCTATGAGATACAGTAGTATTAGTAGTAGTGTATAATCCCCTACTCTAAACAGTATTTTAAATTTAGGATATTTAATTTAACTCTTCTCATCTGGGGAAACATCTAGGTCAGAATGCACCTGGGACATTATTCACCACATGATTGGATTTATCATTCTCTGTCTCATAATAAATATAACACTTTGTAAATAATGTGTTTATTTTTGTTTGTTTTTTAAACAGTTTAGGTTTGTTTTAAATGTTTGATTATTTACAGATCATAGGAAACTGATTGAAAATGCATTGTAATGCATTGTTCTGGACTTTTTATTGTTTCTTGGACTTAGCGTTAATCATTTCCTTAAGTCCGAAGCATCAAAATATTCGAAGTACTTTGTTTTTCATAGATCTGTTTACTTTGAGGGTGCAGCCATATCCCATGTGTCATGAAAACATCTGACTTCATGCCATATAGAAGGCATTTTTTAAAAAATAAGAAAAACATATATCCCATACAGTACTAAATTTTAGAAAGATCCAAAAATTAGGGATTTAGCTGAATGTTGAAGAATGAGGGTATATTAAAAAGGATGTCAAGAGTAATGTAATATCTGAATGGTCCTGAGCTGAATAGCCATCAGCATTTCATAGAATCATAGAAAAGTAGAGTTGGAAGGGGCCTACAAGGCCATCGAGTCCAACCCCCTGCTCAATGCAGGAATCCAGGTCAAAGCATCTCTGACAGATGTCTGTCCAGCCGCACCTTGAATGCCTCCAGACTGGGAGAGCCCACCACCTCCCTAGGTAGTTGATTCCATTGTCTTATTGCTCTGACAGTCAGGAAATTTTTCCTGATGTTTAGGTGGAATCTAGGTTCCTGTAACTTGAGCCCATTATTCCGTGTCCTGCAAACTGGGATGAACGAGAAGAGATCTTTGCCCTCCTCTGTGTGACATCCCTTCAAATACTGGAAGAGTGCGATCATATCTCCCCTCAGTCTCCTCTTCTGAAGGCTAAACATGCCCAGTTCTTTCAGTCTCTCCTCATAGGGCCTTGTTTCCAGTCCCTTTATCATCCAGTCCCTTTATCATTGAACAACCCTTCTCCATTTCATCTAGTTCCTTAATCACATTCTTATGTAGTTCCCCCTTCAAGGAATTACATTTACATTGCCTGGCAAAGAGTAATTTCTTAGTAGAGGCATAAGCTAGTACCAAATTTAGTTTAAATTATAGCTATTTGGATTTACCCAGATTGTGCTCTGCCTTGTAATTTATCCTGAAACATAGTTCCTAGACTTGAAAAACTCTGTAAAGCTCATTAAAAAAAACCCTAATCCATCAAAAGACACAGGTTTAACAACAAGCAGAAAATAAATATCTTAATTAACTGTGTTGCAATTATTTATGTTTTTAAAATACATTTAAAGGTCAACAGGAAGAACTTGTAGTACACCACCTGCTGTATAGAAAGTGTGGTATTCTAGTATTAGATTTTTTCAAAGATATTTCAGATTAGGAAACCACTTTTGTGGATACTGTGGTAAACAGGAATAGCCATTTTCATTTTTAAAAGTACGTAAGTTCTTGTCACCTAATGCACTTTATTCCAAACAATACTTACAACATAATTTGGAGACAAAGACCATATTCCTGCCCCTGCTAGTGGTGTGTAGAAGGCAAGATGTGAAAGATCTGTATGCATACATTGTCAGAGGAGAGCAGTGTTATACACAGTCACACCCAGCCCTGCTGCCCTGTGCTGAACCTTCCACACACATTACACAGTAACCATTGTTCTATAGCAAAGCAGTTATAGTCTGTAGTACAGCAAGATTTCATAGATCATAGAGTTGGAAGGAGCCTACAAGGCTGTCCAACCCCCTGCTCAGTGCAGGAAACTAGAGGGGTCTCCCATCCAAGTAATAACCAGGCCTGACCCTGCTTAGCTTTCCACGCTCAGACAAGCTGAACCAGCGTAAGCCACAGATAAGGCCCATCTACATCCCACTTGCTTTGACTTAAATACAAATGATGCTAAATTGGAGCACATCCAAGGTCAGAACCTAGCACAGCTGCTCCTGTAAGTAGGCTATGGTTGGTGGAGCACCCATGCTGGGAACATATTACAGCTCTTACCACTAGTGTCCTCTCTTCTAGGCCGTGTCCTGGAAGGCTGAGAGAGTGGTAGGTCAGCTGCACAGTGCACAGCTGGTATTAGCAACTAGTGAGTTCTCTGAAGATTACTGCCCAGCAATCCAATCACCCCATCTCTTATGAGCTGCTCAGTTGAAGCCTACCTCCCCATAAGGAATAAGGATCAAAGCAGACATCACATTGAAGACGTAGCGAGTAACTACATCTTCCTTCACTTTAATGTGAGTTCCGGGCCCCTGATCTGCATCAGGACCCTAGCATGGGGGGGACAGGGGACTTTAATCATTTCTCCCCTTCTGTGTCCCCAATCTGGATTGGGGGGCCTTGTGTTTACACCTCAGTAAAAAAGAACAAAGCCGCTGCGTCTTCAACATAATGTCTGCTTTTGCCCTCAAAACCTTACATGCCTCCTAATGTGAGCTGTAGTAGAAAATGGAAGACACAAGTTTGAAGTTCTACACAAACTGCCTCTAGCACTGAATGGCTGAATTGTGGAAATTCTGGAGTCTCGCTGTGTTCTTCAGAACCATATCCTTCCAGCTTCTGATCCAGGGCACTGAGGTGAGAAACAAGACACAACACAACACCTGAGAACATGGAAACATTGGAAGAGCCCTGCTGGATCTGCCAAAGGGCCCTGTGCCTTGGACCTGGTATTCAGCGATATACTGTCTTGGAACATGAATGTTCCATTTAACTCTGATATCTAATAGCCATTTATGGCCCTCATCGGTATCGCCAAGCACCCCCTGCCCCGCACTCCTACCTCTTCCATCTTCTTCCGAGGAGGAGCCGCTTCCTCTTCTCCACCCCCTTCTTTCTGTGCTCCTGAGCCAACGTGAGGCGCTGATTCTCTTCAGTCAGGCAGGCACTCGATTTTCTGCAGCTTGTGCAAAATCAGGTCCAAATGCCTTTGTTGTTGGTTTGTTTGGAAAGAAAAGAACAGACCGTCAGGGAGAACCGGTTGGAATTGCTCAGCCGGGTCCCCACAAGACCCTTCTTCCTCTTCCCCTGGGTTACACAAGGCAGCACACGGCGGGGAGTGCAGGAAGGGTTTTTGTTTAAAGTATTTATAAATCGCCTTTCTGCTGACAATACAATAAACGCACAACAGAATAAAAGCAGAAAGAAAACATTCTTTCCAACAAGCCAGGACAATGTTACAACCCAGCAAAGGCTCTTATAAAACCTTGTGAGGATGAAGCCAACCTGACCTCCCTCAGAAGGGAGTGCTGCTGCAGAAAAGGCCCTGTCTTGTCCACCCACCGTGTACATTTCCTTGGAGGGGGAAAAAAGGCAGGATATAAATGTAATAATATTCAATTCTGTTTACTACAGTCAATGACCAGTATAAAAATAAATAATAATTACCAATAAATGTTTGTTCTGGCCGGGACCTGGTATTCAGAGATATTCAGACATGAATGTTCCATTTAACTCTGATATCTAATAGCCATTTATGGCCCTCACCGGTATCGCCGAGCACCCCCCGCCCCGCGCTCCTATCTCTCCCGTCTGCCCCAAACTAGCAAAGCCCCCCTACACACACACACACACACACAATCTCACAGTTCTTCCCTTCTCATTTGCATTCAAGAAGCTCAGAGGGAATTCTCAGCCTCCGTGGCCGTGCCCCATCCCTTCCAGGCCAGTCTCTGTTGATGAAGGATTATAACAAGCTTCTAAGTTAGATAGAATTCTTCAAGAGGTAGAAAAGAAAAATTATGGATTCTCAGCTACATAAAAAGCAAGATTATCCACCAAGGAAAATATTTAAATCCCCTCAGAGAGGCATAGATCTAAACACAAAACCTTTAGGAGTTCAAAGCTATCCAATATACAATCCTTTAAAAGTAACCATTAACCTATTAAAAGTTCCAAGGCAAGCACTAGCGTAATGGTATCACCATCACAATGGTTAAAATCAGTGGAGAATACCTTGACTGTACCATTCATGCGCAGAGTTGGAACACAGTACCTTTGGAGTTATTGCCTCACAACTGTGCAACTCCTTTTCACTAGAGGTCCATCAAAGTCTGAAGCTGAGTAGCGTGGTGGCATTTGAATTGTAATAATGGGGGTACCCTCCTGCTCAGCTGGTAGACAGTCTGACAGGGGAGTGTCAGCCAGGCCATCAGGAGCTCCCAGATCTTCTCCATGGAGGCAGGGCACTTGTTGTTCCTCAGCAGCTGAAACAGATGAAGAAAGTAGGAAACCCATCAGTGCCTGGAGCCCCCTAGACAGGGGCTGATCTGGGTGCTCCACTGCTCCAGCCCTGACCATATCAGCTCACCACCACTCTGCACATCACTTTTCGTCTGTCTGTCTGTCTGTCTGTCTCTGTTTCCCCTGCTCTTTGAGGTCTTGCCTGGGTCCCCTGGCAGGAGCTCTGGGTGTCCAAGACCCCAATGGGAGCAGGGAAGAAAGGCAGCAGGCTAGCCCAGGAACCAGGCTGATTTCCTGGCCTGCACCAGAAGTCATGGCTGGGGCCCTGTGACCCTCTGACTGTGGAGCACACCCTCTCCTGTACAACACCTCCCCAAGCCTCATTGAGCCCGACGTTCACTATGGCCCTCCCACCTCAACAAAGAAGGCCACCAGCGCCCTGGAATGCTCCTTGGGATCTCCATTCTCCATGATGGAGCTCAGATGCTGCATCAAGCCATGCAGTGTTGAGGGCTGTGCCATGAGGAGGCTCCTGCAACACACAAGGAAAGTCCTCAGAGAGACCAGGAGAGGGCTGACCCTCTAGTACCCCTTGGAGAAAACGTGGCATGCTCCCTCTGACCTCACCAAGAGGGCCACTCCGTGGAGGCAGGTTTTAGGGTAGCACAAAGAATTCCAGCAGACCTCACCCACCATCACTTCTGTTACCACCTTCTTCAGCAGCATCCAGGTAACCTGCACTGATTCTTAAAAAGGAACTTTTTAACATATGTGGTGGACATGTAAGAAAGCTAAAAAAATTGGATACAAAATCATTTACTAATTCAAAAAATTCTAAAGATTAACATTCAATTGAAACCAGTGGCTTTTCATTTGGGAATAATGGATAGTCAGTTGGAAAGAAGTCACGGAACTTTATTCTTATACATGACAATGGCAGCGAAACTACTATATGCACAGAAATGGAAAGGTCCAGCATTGCCTACAACAGAAGAATGGTTGGTCAAGATGGTGGAGCTGGCAGAGATGGCCAAACTTACATCACTAATTAGAGAAAAAAACAACATCTACGGTTACTGCTGAGTGGAAACCTCTAACTGACTTTTTGCAGGGATTAGGAAAAAAATGATTTGTTTATTTGTGGTTTTGTGGAATAACAAGAAGACAAATTTGTGACAATAGAAAAAAAGAGAACTTTTCTGATTATTGACTAAGAGAAACTATTGTTACTTATATTTGCTGTAGAAAAATCTGGAAGTGCTTTTTAGTTTTGTTAATTGTTAATTAATGGTTTTATATTTCATAGATTTCATAGATCATAGAGTTGGAAGAAGCCTACAAGGCTATCGAGTCCAACCCCCTGCTCAATGCAGGAAACTAGAGGAGGGGTCTCCCATCCAAGTAATAACCAGGCCTGACCCTGCTTAGCTTTCCACACTCAGACAAGCTGAGCCAGCGTGAGCCACAGACCTGTTGTTTGTGTTTGTTTTTATAGAAATAAAAAGCTTTTAAAATTGGGGGGGGGGGAGAAGAGAGAAATGCCCATGCTGGATGGAAAGGGTGAGAGCTATAGTCCCATGCATTTGAAGGGCACAACATTGGGGTGGGCTGATTTAAGCTTCTCGTCAGCAGGAACCCGACTTTTTGGACTTACATTCTCCGTCGACCCCATAGGGAGAACATGGTGGCATTTGAATTGTAATAATGGGGGCAGAGCATTGTAAGATGCGGGCAGATCATCCTACCTCAGAGAAGCCATGAGATCTTCTTCTGTAATGACATCCACATCGACGACACTGGGACATCCCTCTTTTGATTTCTGCGAAGGAAAAAGCTGAGCTGAAAAGCACCCAGGTCAGGCGTCCCAAAATGGCCCAGGATCACTCCACACCTAGAATTCTCTTATCTGACCAAAAAGCTGACCCCGGAGCCCAGTTCCCCCCATACCTCTTTGGGGCTCGACAATCAACACTCACTCTCAACATTTTTGTGTCCTTGTCAAAATTGCTCAGGCACAGCCAAGGAGCAGCAACTCTGAACACAAGCAAGAGCTGCCCAAAGGTGCAACGAACTCCAGAAGTTCAAAGAGCAACAGCGGAACTTTCAGCCTGCTTCAGAATGAGTGGGGCCAGCTTGGAACCTTAGCATCATGGCGACACTGTAAACATGCACAGCACTGGGATCCAACTGCCCCATTTAGAATCTAGACACATTTTGAATCACTTTATCTCCATGCCAAGAAAAGCCCCACCAAAGGAAGGGAGGTGGGTGGCTACTAAGAAGAGAGCCTTTTCTGCTGGGGCATCCTGGTTGTGGAATGAGCTTCCCAGAGGGGCTCACCTGTCACCTGGACTGTGCTCTTTCTGGTGCCAGGTGAAGACCTTATTTTCTCAGGAACTTTAGTCTTTTAGTCTCTGTTGTTTTAAATCCTTTACTGTATTTTAAATCTCTGTACTGCTCCCAGGTTTTATTTTGGCTTTTACTCCTATTTTGTGCTGTAGATTGAGATTTTAAAAAATTTATACTGTTTTTTATGTTGTATTTTATGGTTTTAATTGTTAAGAACCACCCAGAGAGCTTCGACTATTGGGCGGTATAGAAAAGTAATAAATAAATAAATACATAAATAAAATGCTGCACATTGTGCAAAACAAAGACATGCCTCCATTACAGGTTATCTAATTTCTAGTGCCGTGCTAGCTGACATTGTTTACAGAACCTTCTTATCTAGTTTTTACCTAGCTCCCACATTAGATGTGCATTCTGTGTTCATGAAGATTAGTTTACTTTATTCAGAACCAGTGAGGCGCTTCTTAAGAAACACAGGTGTGTGGTTAGGTTTCTGAAAAGCTTGAGCTTGGAGATTTCAAGAAGGATTTCCATGTACTGATCAGCTTAATTCTGGAGAAAAATAAGAATGAGTTTTCTTTATAATTGTGTTTGATTAAATGGTGGCAAGAAGGTAGAATGAGATGCAGTTTAACATTTTATTCATATTCTTTTAGGCTGATTTGAAATGATAACAAAGTCACTCATAGCAGATAAGTATTGACTTCTTTTGTATAAAAGCAGGAGAAAGAAGTTTTCCTTTTATATAAACATAAACCATATTATGAAGAGTTTAACTTTTACGCAGTCTTCATTTGGAAAGTTGAACAATGTTTTCTAAATACTGTAGTGAAATACAATTTAAGCACAAATGTTGTTGTGACTGTGCAACTTTTGACTCATCCAGTTGATATTTACGCATACATACTTCTTCTCTTTTTTGTTCCTTAGGGTGCAATCCTAGGGCCCTCCAACCTTGCCTGGGGGTGGGGGGCATAGGATTGGTCGGACTCCCCACTGCAACCTTGGAAATCACTTCCAAGGTGGCTGTGGGGAGTATGAGCGTGGAGCTCCCCCCCCCCCCCCCGTAGATGGTGTGGTTCTTTCTTTGCCGGCTTGTGATTGAAGCTGGAAGACCAACTTCGGTTCTGGCGTGGGGAGGGCGTTCCCAGGGGTGGGGAGGAGCGAGGCACTTCCGGTTTCTGCAGAATCTAGGCGGTGCCTCAGCCTCTCATCTTTGGGAGGAGGTGTAAAATATCTAGACAGCCAAAATTAGCCATCTAGATGTTTTTGAGGGTGAGGGGAGCGCAGCGGCAATCCTATCCACTGTGCTCCTCCCACACTTAATTGGGTGCCCGTAATCCTCCAGGTTCGGAGGGTTACGGGCAGCCACATAGGATGGGGCTGTTAGTCAATTCGTTTTTAATCCCAAACTTTCACTGACAGTCGCTTTAATTCCAGAGAGCTAACTGCGTACTGGTTATATTTCCTTGATTATTACTGATTTTAGCAGTTACTAGGGGCCAATGCAGATGCATCTGACCCTTCAGGACTGTAGCTCAGTGTTAGAGCATATGCTTTGCATACTGAAGGTTCCAGGTTCAATCCCCAGCATCTCCAGGTAGGGCTGGAAAAAACTCATATCTGAAATCCTGAAGAGCTGCTGCCAGTCAATGTAGGCGATACTGAGTTAGATGGGTGCTGCCGTTTTAACTACATAAGCGCAAGTACTCTCGACTCAAAATCTGTGTGTGTGTGTGTGTGTGTGTGTGTGTGATTTCAGCAATCTATTGCATCACATCAATAAACATATGGGAACATATTGAATTTGAACTCTATCATCAAAACTAAATAATGGGTCTTTGTATATCAGAGGTATGTGTTTATATTTGTGTTTAACCCTAACCCTATAAAAGAAAGAGCTAGGTAGAATGCTGATCATTACAGCTAGAAGGGAAGTGTTAAATGCAGAAAAGGAGAATGAATGACAAAGAAAAGTGTATTCTCTTACTTGTTGTACATTGGGGGGGGGGATGGCTATTTAATTATAAAGCTGCAAGAAGACAAAATATATTTCCCTTTTTCAGTAAGGCATTACTAGCCAGAAATATAAGGACAGCATAAGACTTCATCTCCGCACTCCAACCCATTACACTGTGTTGTGAAATTACACTGATGCTAGTTTTGCAAAGGTGCTCTTGAGTCATCAAGTCCAGCCCTCACTTTTTGTATTATTGGTTCCTTTTCATTCAAGTCCAAAGCAGCTGCTGCATTCTTTTTTACTCTAGTATAAGCACTGGGTTGGGACCCTAACATAGGGTGTGGGGGAAAGGTAGCAGGGGGACTTGGGGATCCTTTTCTGATACCAGGGTCCAAATTCCCATTCAGCTGGGTGGCCTTCGGCCAGTCATTATATTTCTCTGCCTAAACTACCTCACAGGGCCGTTGTGAGGATAAAATGGGAAGGGGGGGGCACCATGTATGTTTTCCTGAGCTCCATAGAGGAAAGATAGGATTAAATAAAATACTTATTAAAAAAAACCAACATATTTTTCACACAAAATAAATCCAGAGTTGGACAGAAGAAGAACTCCTGTATTTGCTGCATGCTCCTTCTTTCTCCATTGCTTTTGTTTTTTTAAGGGGCATAAATGGGGTCTTAAGAGAACCAGGCATCTCCAGACCATGGGTAGACTTATTATCTCTGTTGCTCTCAGAGCCATCTCAGTGTAGAGCTCCCCAGCACCTATGCCTTTCCTCAATGCCATTGTGATAGCCCTGACTGGTAAATGGTGCATGCGTGAGTGCCTCCTTTTTGGACACCATCAGTTGATCCACTGATATTTAAAAAGTAGATAGAATTCTTCCTTGAAACAAATGGTGTGAGATTAAGTTGTTACACTTTTGCTTTAAAAGCATTGTTATTTGCTGTTTTCAAATTTGGACTTACGGTAGACTGTGAGTGTTCTGTAAGCAGGAAGTAGACCCTGGCCAAATATATTGAAACAGTTATATCTAAAAAGCAACTCTGCATATATTGTAATATAAAATCTCCAACTCTAACATCTCTAATTACAACTTTTCCTGAGAGGGAGGGGGAGAGAGTGTTGCGAGAACAAAAAGAGGCATGCATTCACAGCTAACCACTTGTCCTCTGGTAGCATCTTTAAAAAATTCCTGCGTAGAAGCCCTATCTGCATCATAGCCCTGGGATCTCCCAGCTACAGGGAGAGCTGAATGCTGACACTCTTTTTTCTTCCCTGAATACACTCAACTCACTGCATGGCAGAGCTCCCGAAAGAGCAATTCTCCACTCAGAGCTCTCACATGTGCCATTTTAAGTGACCACTTGTATCATAAGCCTCTCCATTCATGATATACACAACAGTGTAATGAACAGTCTCATGCACACATGCACACACACACCTTCCTGTTGAGGTGGAGCAGGCTGGGATGCACTCTGCATATTATTTACATATGAGTAACTGCCAGCACCCGCCCCAATAGATATTCCAAATCTGGACACATGACAGTCCAGACCTGCAGAGCTTTTAGAGGAAAGGGGCAGAGTTGAGTCCACTCCCCTCCTAGTACTTAAGTAGCATTACAGCAGAGCAGTGAGCAGTGGGGTGAGACTGTCCAAATATAAGCTCATTAATCAACTCCAGTGTTCTAATGCCAAGCATGTATTAAAAGGATTGTGGTAATAAAAGATAGTAGATTGCATAAAAAGAGCATAACCAGTAATTTTCTAACCCTACATGGTTACTATTTGATGCTGGTTCAGCACTTATGAGAAATGACAGCTTCCTTTATGTGCACATGGGACCGCTCCGGGCACTAAAGCCAGCATTCAGGAGGCTTCAGGGCATGCAGAGATGGAGAGAAAAGAAAATACAATGCAATCCCATTTTTAAATTGTGTTCCAGGTGGGGCTAAGATCGACAAGGGAGGCAACCCAGGTGTTCAAGGTAGAGATGTCAGAGAAATCTGCAGCAGATTAAAATGAGTTCAGTTTCTATGAATCTGACCTGCGGATTCTGTAGGAGACTGGCTTTTTCCGAACTGCATGAATTCCATGAACCTGGACCGGTCTTTTACTTGGGGGGGGGGGTACACATTAGCTCAAGTGCACATTTACAAAAAGAAACTGTGAAGAAGAAAAAAGGGACTCTGCCAACCGGTCCTTTACTCCAGACCAGAGATCAAGGTGCAAGCAGGGCCGGCGCTACCGCTAGGCCAACTAGGCGGCTGCCTAGGGTACATGGCTAAAGGGGGCACAGAAATGCTCCGCTCCTGTGCCTTCCTTCCTCCCTTCTGTGGAGGCCGGCGGCGGCGGCAGCAGCAGCAGGAGGAAGCTCGCTCACTCGGCCGACTCTTCCTCGCCGCCGGTGCATGGATTGCTGGGCGACAGGGACTGCTGGGCACAGGCAGCCGCACCAGGAGCAGCAGCAGCCGCCGCCGCCAGAAGAGGAGCGCGGCGGGCAGCCAGCCCCTAGCTCCTCCCCGCCGGCAGCGCATCCCCCAGGAGCGAGTGGGCACCTGGGCTAAGCTAGATGCCCCCGGCCATGCCCGCCTCCCCCCCACCCGCGAGAGCCCAGCGTGCTCTCCGCAGCTCCGAGGCCCCCTCCTAAAAACTTTCCCAAACTTAACTTTCCTTCTGGAGTTGGGCAGGAGTCCCCCAGCTTGACCGACGCCACCCTCCCACCCCGGATAGCAGGACCCCACTCCGCTCTTGCCTCCGATGCAGCTCCCTCGGCGTGCCCCTTACCCGGCTGCCTGTGGAAACGGGTCCCGGAGGCGCCTCTGCCTCCAGGCCTGCGGAAGACTGCTGGCCCCGGTGGCGGGGCCAGGGTGGGGGGGGGCGCTGGGCGAGCAGGCGTTTCCCGGCTGCTTTGCTCTGGAGCCCCCCCTGGAGGGAGGGAGGGCTCAAGTGGGAAGGGGGGGCGCTAAATCTGATTTTGCCTAGGGCGCCAAACTGCCTTGCACCGGTCCTGGGTGCAAGACTGCCAGCCTTAACTCTGCAATCTTGACCCGAGTCTCTCAGGGTCTGCCCTTGTCTATACTTTGGATTTAGCGCTGAACCACAGAGGGACCACACACGCCCTGTGGGGTAAAACCAGGAAAGTTTATTTCAGGTAAACAGATTACAACAAAAGGTGGGAAATGAGGGAAGGGGAAAAGGTGGGGAGACACTTTGGTATACACAGTAGAGCTATAAAACAACAAAGCTAGTTCCTTCACTATATCACTACCCAGGCCTTACTCTCGTTACCTGGGGGTTGTCTGGTCCTCTCCAGGGCTTGCCTTAACCAAAGCCCTACCCCGTGCTTCTTCACGTGCAGACCCCAACAACAACCCCAATGCCACGGCAGGCAGTATAGATTCTCCCCCCCCCTCCTTTCAGCAGCCCAGCTGTCTTTAGCCAATCAGGATGAACTTCACCTGGCCCAGGCAGAGGGGAGGGGTGGCTCATGACTAGCGGGCTTGCATTTGCATACGAATGGCTGCAAATGCACGTAGACATCAAGATGGGGAGCCTCTGAGGCGCCATCTAAGCTATGTACATTTCGCATTTCCATGCCCCCAGCTGGGATCATACTTGTTTACACCTGAGTAGGTGTGTGTGTGTGGTGCAGGAAACTCTGAGACTTTTTCCTTCACAGAAACAAAAAAACATTCCTTTAAAACATCCCTAATTTTTTTTTTTAATTCCATCAATAAGCAGGCGATGGAACAAAAGACACCTGACAATCCATGAAACACAGACAGAAAGGATTTGACAAAATCCGTACATCCCTAATTCAAGGATGTGTGAGGTGTTTGTTCATAGGCTGAGCATCTGAGGTGATGGATGCTTTGAACTTTGCTAGTCAAAGAAACTAGGGAAGGAGAAGTGTGAATTGGGAAGGAATCCCCTCTTGGGTTCCTGTCAGACAGGATGGAACCAAGAGGACAACATTCTCTTGCACATTCATGCAAAATGTGGAATCTATGTGTGTTGCTGGCTTGGCTGTATGAAAGGAAAGACTTCGTGGCAGAAAGGTGTTTTATTTTTGTTTTGTTTTGCTTTTTATTAAAGGGGCAGAGGAGTGGCCCCTTTAATAAAAAGAAAAACATTCTCTGTCCTACAGACAAAGAAAAACATTCTCTGTACTGGAAACAAATGCCTCTGAATATAGTGCATGTGTCCAGAGGTGCTGTTTTTTCACTGGGCTTGCTATAAGTACCAGAGACAAAGAGATCCACAGCGCAGATGGAACCTCAGGGCTGGTGTGAGGACTGAGAGCCATTTTTATCTCCCAGTACTTTGATGGCATCATTTGCCATCAAGAGTGTCAGCAGATGGACTGTATGACATGAGAATCATGATGGCAGCTGTAACAGGAGTGCTGCTTTTCATAGCCTGGCCTCTCTTGGCAGATTGCCACCAAAGGGGCAACACCAACGGATGTCACTGCTTCAGAGAGCAGGAATAGTAGAGCCATACTCAGTGAAGTGGGTTTTCCTGAATTTTTTTTGGAAAAATATCTAGTGCAAATTAGGTATACACCCTATAACTGGGTTGAAGCAACTTGTAGCCCGCCAGATGTTTTGGGCTACAACTCACATCCATCGCCATTAGCAATGCTGACTAGGGTTGATGGGGGTTGTAGGCCAAAACATCTGGAGGGCCACAAATTGCCCACCTCAACTCTAGAGAAATCTAATTTAGTATGTTTATTTTACTTGTATTTAGTAAACAACAAAGCTAAAAAAAGGTACCTCATGTTATTATTATTTTTAAATCTCAGTACAGCACAAGTATTTGACCTGAAATATTTGAGGGGGGAAATGAAAGCACACATGATGTGATTTAAATGTTATATTATGTAGAATTTTTTATTTGAATACTTGTAAAAATTTAAAGTCATTGGGCAGTATCCAACATTGCTGCTCCGCTTACGCCATTGACATAATAGTAGTATAAGTGATCTCTAGCGCTACATCCATGGTGTAAGCAGAGTGGCAGTACTGGGCACTGCCCAAAAGCATGTTGTTCCCTTACATTGTTTGAATGTAAGAAAAAATCCCAAAGGCACTGAAAACTGTTGACACAGTAATTAATTTTAGCAAGCCAAAGAACTTTGCATGAAATACTGATGACCACTCATCTATTTCAATAGAGTTCAATATTCTTCCACTAGGGTTGTTGGGGCACCTTCAGTTTCGCTGTCACTATTTATTACGGTAGTTCCATTTTACTCTGAGACATATATGTATTTCAATGACATATATGTATTCTCTCACATACTTGCTAGGAATAATCACCTGAAAAACATTAATTACAACTTTGAAACTGCCAAGTTTGGCTAATATTGTATTTGCAACTGGATTACATTCTTTTTTTTTTACTAATGATAGTACGAAATGGATTTTTTTTCATGAAAAAAAAAAGCAGTGGAAAAATTTTCAGAAAATTTTCTGCACCACATCACCGACCATAATGTTTTGCTGGAGTTTTGTTCTGTTGCTAAGCTTCACTGGGATTTGGGTTTTTAAGTACCAGTTTAATATATTTTTTCTAGGCATCTAGCAGTACTTTATTAATGGATTTTGCTGTGCCGATTCTCATTTTGCAGTTTATGATTATCGTCAAGTGTTATTTTATTAAATTATTGGGTCGGGTCCAGACTTATTCATACTCAAAGTACAGTAATTGAAATCAAGGGGATTTAAGTTAGTCATGACTAACTTGGCATGCTTTGATTTCTAAGCCACCTTGGGGTCCTTCTTATCAAAGTTGGGATACAGATATAATGAATATGTGACAAGATACCACCACCACCACCACCACCACCACCACCACCACACGGAATGTATGTCTGCTTTCACCCGAAGGTGCTTTGGTTATGTTTTTCATTACACAGCTAAAAGGCTCCCTCCTAACCTCATCTGCCAGAAAGAAATTCCTGACATCTCCAGGAGATCACAGAAGTATCAAAACTACAAACTGCGTTCTGCATTTTCTGAATCATGCTTCTTCTGTTAATGCAATGTTCTCCAACCTTGGGTCCCCAGATGTTTTTGGCCTACAACTCCCAGCATGCCCCAGCCAGCGAGAACACTATGTTGATGTGTTTGTTTCATTGATTTTTAAAATGTATATATACAGAAAATGAGACACACAGAGAGAGATGTGTGAATGTGTATAATCATCTTTCATTGTATCTTTAAATGTTAAATTCGGAATACATTAAGCATGAGATCATTATGATTTTTATTGAACATCATGAAGGGCCTCTAGCTTCCATAACATCCTGGGCTGCTGCTAGAGATATAAAAAAAAACATCTCACTCTGAGCCTGAAGGGCAAAGATTCCAGTTCTAAGACTTCTAGTGCCTGGTGCCCATTTTAGGGTGATGGGACTCTGGTATGGAGAGTCCCTAACTTTCCAATGTGCCAGTAAGCATAGTGTGGAACTACAGTAGATGTTTATAAGCTTCTATTCACTGTGCTCTGGATATTTCTAAATGCTTTAATTACACAAATCCACCTTTGTGTAAGGCTTCCCCAGAGCTTGATTGGGTGGTGCGGGGGCAGCTCTTTTAAGCACATTCCATAGGTAGTCTCTCAGTAGTGATTACTAAGAGGTAGTGATGCATAGCCTGCAGTTGGAATATTCATGCTGTTTTAATACCTGCAGATTTTGTCCTGTCAGCATTCCTTTCCTTAGTGAGAACTGCAAATAAGGGACAGGAACTCCTCAGAAGTTGTAGCTTTTAATTGATTAAATTTTGTTGTAAAGGCCATTGGTATATCTTAAGGGAAAAGGTATTGGGTTGTTCCCCGCCCCCTGCTTAAATTGCCGCAATGTGTTTTTAAGTGGGAATGACAATATTATAGATTCTTTTTTGTAAGCAAGGAGAAGCCCATGCACTTTTGATGTTGCTTGTAACATGTATTCTGTGATTTGGATGTTATGAGTGAATATTGCCAAGGGACCACTTCTCTCCAGTCCTTACAATTCCATGATGCTCTAATATTAGAAGTGAAAAATTGCAAAGAAGATGGAATGCGTAGGACAATTATTTACATATTAAAGACTTAGTATTTAATTACTGAATGTCAAATGTTTTGAAGCCTTTGGCTTAAGCCAGCCTTCCCCAACCTTGTGCCCTCCAGATGTGTTGGACTACCATTCTCGGAGTCCTCCAGCAACCTGGCTGGGGGATTCTGGGACTTGTAGTCCAACACATCTGGAGGGCACAAGGTTGGGGAGGGCTGGCTTAAACCCTTAGTTAGTCCTTATCACCTAGCTCAAATAAAGCATAAAAGGCCAGTTTATATGCATATTCCTGCTGAGCTAAATGGAGCTTATACCCAAGCAAGTAAGCAAAGGATTGCAGCCCAAGTATGTATAACTACAGCATCTACACATATTCCGTCCTTTGCCTTTCCTGTCTTCCCATCCACTCATATCTGTTTCCTGTGCCACTATTGACATTAGAGATTAGAAGTTCCTTGGGACAGACACCAGTCTTTTTGCTTATGATACCCTGTAAAGCACCATGAACATTAGTAACTATATTAACCATCCAGTGAGCTTTGCATACTTTATCTCAGAAATCTTTACAACAGACCTGAAAAGCAGGTTAGTATGATTATCTTCATTTTGCTAATGGGGATGGGTTGAAGCAGGGATTTTTGTGGCTAGCTTAACACTTAAATCTACTGGGTTCATGGCTAAGATGAACTGGGACCTTCATAGGTCACATCTTTAATCACAGCAGCTCTCAGTATAGGAATAATAATAATAATATAATAATAATAATAATAATAATAATAATAATATCATCTATTTACAACTGTTGTGCAGCTTCATGCACTACAGGGGTCTTTTTTTTTTTTTTTTTGCTTTATAGGCATTAAACACAATCTTGCTATTGATTTCAGTTCTCTGATTTTTAGGTACGTAATTAGAATCATGATATATTGCTAGAATTTTTTGTGTCATTCTAAATGTGGTTTAGTTTAAGTACAAGTGACTGCCCTACCACAGAAAGTACTTGTTGTTTGTTATGCATTACCACAATGTTATACAGAACCAGAATGGTTTCTCTTGACCTCAATATTCATTAATGTATTAAATGCTACAACTTCTCTCTGTGGGCAAGACAGTATATCAAAATGTCATTGTACAATACTGTATATCCCAATATTCAGCAGAAAGCAGTATGGTTAGAAGCCACATGTTTGCACTCTAAAGATTTATTCATTTACACAACTGAATTCTTTATACACAATCATCACTTGTTGGAGCCCCAACATTTTATGTCACAAAAATAATTGCAAAATTTACTTCTGCTTAACCAATAACTTTTCTATGCAGTCATATTCACTGGAAGCACAAGGAAAATATTGGGGAGACATAAGAGCAATATGAACTGGCCTTAAATATTAATATTTGCCCTAATTTTCTCCCTTTATAATTGAAACCCTTACTTGATTTCTCTCAGAGGGGGTGATGAAATTCAGGCAGAGTGCAGTGGCAAAGAAGAGGCTTCGGTAGATAGCTTTTGCTGATCCTGACTAGGCACTTGTCTTGGCAAGCCAGCTGTTATAGCAATGCAAAAGTTGATGCCCTATTTCTTTGCTATAGCAATTTGCAAAACTGTGCACTCCAGGCCTATTAACATCAGTGAAGGGAGTTGCTTTTCTAGTGAGAGAGTTCCATTGAATAACTATTGCTAAGGCAACCCTGAAAGAAACTTATTGGTAACTAATTTTGGATTGATGAACCAGTGTTTAAGTATTGTGCCTGAGAAATCATTAAAACCAGGCACAAGATGAGTTCATTTTATAATATGACTTCATATAATAAAAATAACTTGTTCTTTTTTCGCTTTTAACAGCTAGCAGAAGCCAAGTATTTGCTCTATTTTTTTTATTTTTGAAAAAAGAGTAAACATTTTACCGTAAGTTAAGGAATTCACATTTGTATTTCACATCTGCTTGATATAATCAAAAAGTGTACCTTTTAAATACTTTAAATACAGTTTAAAGTATTGCTTGCAATGTATTGGTTTATTTATTTATTATATTTATACCCCGCCTTTTTTCCTGCAAGGAACCCAAGGTGGCTTACATAGTCCTCCTCCTCCTCTCCGTTTTATCCTCACAACAACCCTGTGAGGTAGGTTAGGCTGAGAGTCTGTGACTGGCCCAAAGTCACCCAGTGAGTTTCATGGCCGAGCAGGGACTAGAACCTGGATCTCCTGAGTCCCAGTCCAACACTCTAACCACTACGGTCATATATGGAACTTTCTTGGTTTTAGGGCAGACAACCACTAAAAAATCAGCACTGTGTATTTCAAATTGAATAAAGTCCCTTTATAACACACATTAAAAGCGTGCCAGACTTTAGCTGTCAATCAGGAATCCTGTTATGTATATCCATGACATCTGATAGATGTCTAACAAAATTTTTGATTGGCAAGAAAATGCATTCATTCACATCTCTGTATCAATAACTGATGATTCAACAGTTGCATTTTATCAGTCAGATATTTATATATTCACATTTGATTGTTCGTCAAGTTGTATAGTTGTCATTTGACTTTTAGAAACAAAAAACGCCTTTGTTAGCATTTGTGTGGGGTGGTAGTTGGGGCTATGTGTGTGTATTTGTGAGGGTGGGATTGCCTACTTTTGTGTAGTGGCAGTAGAGGCCTGTGTTGGTTTGTTGCTCACGGTCCTTTTGATACCACACATTTGATAAACATAAAAGGTTGTATAACTCATCTTCCCCTTAGTTTCTTTATTTTGTTCAAAACAAATAGCCCTGAGCTTCATTCTCTCATTTAATCTAGCAGCAGTAATTTCTTCAGCTTTGGTGCCAGTATTAACAGCATGAGCTGCACTGGTACCCTCTAGTTTTGGTCTCAGGAGGTAAGAAAAATGTTTTCACTGTTGACCACGACAAATAACTTCTGTGCCTTTGCATTTCTGATGTCACTGCTTCCTGTTCATCAGAACAAACTGTAGAAAACCAGCTGAGTTCTTCAAGAGAACATCATTTATCAAGGGTTGTACCCCATCCACAGGATGCACAGGTACCAGAGTGTGATCTGAAGGCACATGATAGAAAAACCTTGCTAGAGCTACCTTAGTCTGGTTTGGTAAGTGCCTGGAGACTGCTTGGGAACCCAGTTTCCTCCACCTTGACTTCCATCATGAAAGAAATGTGGAATATAAATATAGTACATAAGCTGTTTAGTGCATTACTACTAATCACCTTGGGAGGTAAATAGTACCAGAGCATTGGAAGTTGAGTGAGAAGTTGTGACACACTTGTTTTTGTCTAGGGATATGGGATTTCTGTATTTAGCTTGATCATGGATCAGCAGTTAATGTATACAATGCCATTTCCAAGGCACAAAGTGTCACTAAGAACACAGGTTCATTACTGACTTACGGTATGGTATCACAGAATTTTTAGATACAGGACTCTGAGATCACACATGTCTTTTCATCTTTTCCTTCAAAATCTTAAGCAGTTTTTACATTTTACAAAATAAGAGCATTGAACATACAAAATACAAAGTGGTTGCAAACAAAACACATTTCAAAAAGCTTTCTAAGTTTAGTTCTAGGAGCATTGCCTTTCATTGTAAAGCTTTAAATTTTCTTACCCAATTACATTTCTGAGCTTATAGCAAAAAGGAGCAGAGAAGTCAGTGAGGGCTAATGTTCTGTCTTGAAGTTCCTGTTTTGCCTCTCATATTTAAATGATATCTTATGGACTGCTCATGTGACACCTTTCTGCAGAACAGAATTTCTTTAACAATTAGTTACTCTCCCCGCCCCAAAATACATATATTCACAACTATGATTTTGAAGAGTAATATTTTTACTTCATATTTTTGTCAGCTCTGCTGAGCACACATTTCTGTAAGTTCCCCAAACAGTGTTAAGATGAGATATAGTTCTGATCATTTGGTTAGGACTACACCTCTAAAAGGAAGTCCACAGCCCTCATAAGAAGCGTTGGGTAAGCAAGGGTTCAAGAGAAAAGAAGCAGCCGGCCCACCTCCCCAGCAGGGCAGAAGGCAAAAGGTCATGACTGAAGGCTTGAATGGAAGAGTGAGTGAAGCCTAGAGGCATGCATAGGCAAATGAGTGGCAGGCTTGCATTGATTAAGACCTGAATATTGCATATCGCCTAAAACACAGGAAGATTTCTCCTGAAAAGATATGGCTCGCCCCCCCCACTGGGCGAATACCACCAGAAGCTTACTCCAAAAACAGTCCCATCAGCAAGAAGACCCAAACCTTTGTACACCCATCAAGAGCTATCAAAATACAAAGAATAAGGTCATTAGCAGGGTTGGAAGACATCTGTGGGGCAAAGACCACCCCCACTGCTCTCATTCCCTCCAAAAAGGTGGGAAAGAGACTATAAGAACCAAGAGGTTTTAGCAAGGTGTGTCGGGAGAAAGAGCTGAAGGGGTCACCTTGGAACGTGGACTGCAGGGCTACAGCTGGAACCTTATCACAGCAGACAGGTAGTAGCTGGGACTTTGCTTTTCTATCCTTCTAGGCGGGAATCTCTCCCCCCCCCCTTTCCTATTCAGGCTTGTCAGGGCAAAAGGGACTCTTTCTCCTCTCCAGAATACAGGGTGTGTTTGAACCATAGCGTAAAGATATTTTGCTGCCTGACATCACTAGGTTTGCTTTACCAACAAGTAAGACGCTGTACCTACTCTGTATTCTTCTTCAATAAAACCACCCTTTTGTTTCTAGTCTATGTGTGTGTGTGTAGGTTTGTTTAAGTATAAAAGGAGCAAAGCGCACACTTTCCACCCCAGCAGCGCAGGTTTTACCCCAGCCAAAGATCCTAAACCTTTCGTAAGAGTGTGGGGTTAGAGGGAATCTAGCACCCAGAATTATCTGTCGTAACAGATTGGTGGAGAAAGCGAGGCAGCAAGGTGGTGGATTTTTAAGATCAGGCAGCAAAGTGCGGGTCCTTAAGATCTTCACTGGGGAGCGTGTAGCAGTTGTGGCGGGGAGTGTGTCAGGAGCTTTCCCTTTCTATTTCTAAGCACGGGAGGCAACTTTGGGTTGAGGGCGAGGGGCCAAAACATCCAAAAGTTGGGATTCTGTTCTGGGGTACGAGCGTGGGCTGACCCAGAGCACAGTGCTTAGCTTGTGTTTGTTCTGGGGTACGAGTGTGGGCTGACCCAGGGATTGTGTCTGTTCTAGGTGGAGGGCGAGGGCCAAAACCTGGGCAGGGATTTGTGATTGTATTGTGTGTTTTGGGTGGAGGGCGCGTAGTCAAAACCCAGGCACTTGTTCTTGGTTGCTGGAAAAAGAACCAGCAATTGGGAGCGTGTCTCTTGATCACTGGAAGAACAGTGAGTTGAGGGAAATCCAAGTGTGCACAGGAGAGAAAAGGAGTAGTGGGAAACAGCACTCACAAGTGGCAGCAGGGTCTTCTAGGAAACGGGAAGCGGCCAACCCGTGATCCCAAGAAACCAGCAGCCAGTTCATAGAGCTAAGAAACGTAGGAGGTGTTTGAGAGAATTAGGAACATCACATTGTGGGACTTGTAAGTCGCAGCAACACGCGCAGAGTTCCTGAGCATAAGCAAAGTGCAAGTGCCTTTTGGAAGGTGATTTGGAGCAGCTGCGGGTTGCAGGGCAAGGGATCGCCCCTGATCAAGGCGTATCCACTCCTGAGACCTGGGCAGGACCAAAGCACCCCCCAAAAAGAGTTCTTCTTCCCTAGGGGTAACCACAAAGGGAAAAGTAATGGCAGCTACTTCAATAGCCTCCCCCATGAGTGGTGCCAGGAGATTTCTCAAGAAGGGAAGAGAATTGACAGAATTAGAGGCATACATTGCCAAAAGAGGAACATGTGTATGGGGAGATGATTGTTTTAAAACAAGCAATCCTTTTAAAACACTCAATGAAGCTTTGGAAGAATATTTTAAAGAAAGCAAGCCTTCCAAATCACAGAGAAAGGCAGCCATTCTATGGGGAATGCATAATGTGTGTGGCAGCTACCAAAAAATGGTAGAGGCAATGCAAGAGGAGTTAGACCAGCAAAAACAGTTTGTAGAAGGGTAGAAGTTGGAATGCCAACAGTTAATCAGAGAGAAGGAAGAGATACAAGCAGACAAGGTGCGTTGGGCTTCAGCTCTCAGGCAGATGGAGCGGGAAAGAGACCAGGCTGTGCACCAGGCACAAAGGGCAAGTGGTGAAGTAGAAGAAGCCACGAAAAATCTAAACCAGGCTAGGGCAGCCACTGAGGTGTTAATAGGGAAGTTGCAAAGACAAAGGCATGTGGTCACACATGACCACTGCAAGAAGCAAATCCAAGAGCTTCAAAGGCAGCTAGAAGCTCAGCTAGGGCTCAATGTCGCCATCCAAAGCGTCTTGCCAGATGCGGAGGTTAGCGAGTTGAGGGCATTTATCCACCACACGCCAAGCCCAGAACCAGAGCTAGAGGCTAAGGGAGAAATGCCAGTAGCTCCAATAATAAGCAAGACAGTGACTACAATTGGCTCTGGGAATAATAGAACTAGAGTAGAAGAAGTACAGGACACAGTGAGGTGGTCCCCATCTCAGGCAAAAGCTTTGGCTGAGGTGTTGGGTCCACTCAATAAAGCAACGGTACTGGCATGGCTTGCTCGAATCAGTACTATGCACCCCACTGCTGACATCTTTGATGTAGGCCAAGTGGCATGGTACTGCACCTCTGAGAATGACATCACGTGTATCGAGGCAAGAGTAGGATTGATCACTGGTCCCAATCTCAGTGATTGGATGAAGGTGGCCATAAAGACTTTCTTTCCAGGCACACCGTGCCTCAGACTGTATTTAATGGACTCTCAGGCACCCCATGAGGGACCAGAGGTCTATTTAAACAGAAAGAAAATGCTAGCCAGACTAGCAAATGGAGTTTTCAGAGCACAGGGGCAATGGGATTACAACACTAGGGAGTTTGTTGAGGCAGCCTACACTGGGCTAAACACCCAAACAAGGAGGGTGATAGGAAGAATAGACCCCCAACAGATTACATGGGCCGAGCTGCAGGAGGCAGTCCAGCAAGTCTCAGAGTGGATAAGGGAAACCGCGCCCCCCCAGAAAGAGGGAACCCCCAAAAAGAAAGGGCTTCCAGAGCCAATCCAGGCATTGACCTACACCAACCAAGGACCTCATTCTTCAGTAGTCCCTGGGGCAGACAGAGGCATGCCCAGGCAACAGAATGGATCTAAGTGGGGCCGAGGCCAAGGGAAAGGGCAAAATGGGGTTAGAAGAGGCTGCCTGCCAGGAAAGGTGCCTATTTACCCAGGTGAGGCTGCAGTGGCAAATGCCAGGCTGCAGCTAGAGCAGATATTGCAGAGGGACAAAAGGGATGGCTACACAGAACCAGTCCTAAGAAACCAAGGGGATGGGCCCAGAGACCGAGAAAACTCTCCACGGGGAGTCCTGTGGAGACTGCTAAAAAGCTTTGGGGAAGACATGAGGCAGTTTGACCAACAGCCAACCAGCATGTTAAAAGAAGCGGTCCGGCAAAAATTGGGGAGTAACCTTGGTGGGTGGGAGGAAGCCACAGCTCCAGTCGTGCCCTCCGCCCCAGCGTATCCAGAGCCTGCCAATGGGGTAGCCCCCACAGCAGCAATCCATGCCCGGACAGCAGAGCAGCAAGAAGCCATTCAGGCACTGCATGAGATCCAGTGGGATCTCTGCTAGGGAGGCCCGGTTCCCCTGGCCCCTCCTAGTCTCATCTGCAGGCTAACGCCTGACCAGTGGGGGAGGCCAACAGTTTGGGCTGTAATTAGGGAACCGGGAACTGTAGCCCAATGTTTAATAGACACAGGTGCATCGGTCTATGTGCTGGATCCAGTCTGGGTGAACCAAGGGACCAACACCAAAGTTGTTATTAGCATCAAGGGATATGGCGGCGCCTTGCAAGAAGTTACAGTCTGGCAAGACATCCCCATAGCTTTAGGACCATTTAAAGAGACAGTTAACAGCAGCTTTGCACGGGGGAGAAGGCATTCTAGGAATTCCATTCCTGCATGCACACTCTATGGTAGTAGATTTGGCAAATAGTGTTTTGTGGCAAATTGAGGGAGGCCCCAAGGAGGTCTCTGCTGTACACCGGTGTGCAGCTATCAAGGCACCTCAGCCTCTGGCAGCCTTGGTAGATGACCCGTGGACAGAAGAGTTTCCAGAAGTGTGGGCTAAAAACAAAATAGAGTGTGGGTGCGTGAATGAAAGTGTGCTGATTAAAGAGGCAGAAGCCAATCATCCCATAGCTGCACTCACAACCAGGGGACAAGCACGAACAGCAAGTGTAACCACTCTAGACCTAGCAGAGCTGCAGAAGAGAAACAAAGAGGTAGAAGCATTAGCAGCAGCAGGCCGAAGTTCAAAGGGAAAATACCAAATCCGGCAAGAAGACAGATTGTGGTGGGCCATTAGGTCAGACCAAGTTCGCCACTGGATAGTCCCAGGGTGTGTACGGGGGGACTTGATTCAGTTCATTCACGAGCAAGGACACAAGGGGAAACTAGATACCCTCACCAGAGTGAAGGAGACAGGATGGTGGCCAAAAATGAAAGAAGAGGTGGATCAATGGTGTGACAATTGCCTCGCGTGTGCCATGACAAACGCAGACAATTCGGGTGCCAAGGCTCCTCTTCAACACCAGAGGATCTCGGGTCCTTGGGAAAGGCTCCAGTGTGATTTCATAGGGCCTTTACCAAGGACAGTGAGAGGGAACAAGTACTGTTTGGTAGTGGTTGATGCCTTTAGCAAATACGTAGAAGCAATCCCATGCAGAGATGCTACAGCAGCCACCACTGCAAAGGTACTGTTTAACAACATCCTGACTAGGTGGGGCGTGCCTAGAGTATTAGATTGTGACAGAGGCAGCCACTTCATAGGAGAAGTTATGCAGGAGCTGTGTAAGGCTCTGGGGATCAAGCAACGATTCCACATTGCCCACCATCCAGAATCCTCAGGACTAGTAGAACGGACAAACAGGGAAATTAAAAAGGCATTGCGTAAACAGATCGGGCCAACAGGGAAGAATTGGGATGAGAAGTTGCCTCTCATTCTAATGGTCCTGAGGAGCTCCAGGGCAGCACATGGGTACTCGCCCTTCCAAGTCATGACAGGGAGACAAATGCGAATGCCAGAGTCATGGTGGCTGGGAGTGGAACTGCCTAGTGAATGAGACGCAAAGGTAGTCTCAGATGCTTGGGTGCAGTCACTGATAGAAGAAATAGCCAAGATCCACAAGAATGCAGCCATTAATCTTGGGCGAGCACAGCAAGCTATGGACAGGAGACTGGGCTGGGTACGCAACCCACGCCAATGGGAAGTGAGACAGGCAGTCATGTATAGGAAGTTTTCGGTAAAAGAGCATGCCCTGGCGCACAAGTGGGAAGGGCCAGCCTTAATTGTAGACAGAGCCAGTCCGGCAGTCTACCAGGTTGAGATCCCAGCAGGTAAGAAGGGCAAGGCATAGAAGAAATACTTTCACTGCTCCCAGTTAAAAGAATGGAAAAGAAAGCCTCCAGACGCAGGTGCAGTGGATCTGAGCACAGCAACTGAGCAGTAAATGGGCATTCTCTCTCCTGGTGTTCACAGAATGACCCAAGCCTCAGATTGCAAGTGCACAGAGAAGAAAACCACAAAAAGATCTGGGCAGTAAGTCTATGTGTGTCTGTCTTGTATGTTGTGTGTGATTAGAAATAATTGGGCATCGCCAAACTAGGCGGGTGGGGGAGGGTTAGGACTTCACAGTTTCTCTCTCTTTACCCTATCCAGCCAACATGTAGAAGACCCTAGTTCTGTGGGGAATCGTGCGAGGAGTCATGGGCGATTGAGAAGTCACCAACGGGTGGAGGTGCCATGAGGTGGCGCGGCCAGAAATTGACATGGCGTGCACTCTGACCGACCTGATCCGGGAACAAGTCCCAAGAAAGGCATTAAAATCCTCCTTCCGGGTGAATGTGCAGCATGATGCAGCTTGTGAGGCAAAACACAGAATTCCCTGCACGCGCAGTGGGGCGGAGATCCAAACCAGCTTCTGCTTTACTGGCGACCACAAGAGCTCCAGGGCACAGTTGCAATGTGCACCCCTTTTCAACGCCAGCCAAGGAGTGGATGTTTCCAGAGAGCCCGTCTGTCACATCATCTTAGTCACCGCGGTCACTTGGGCAGTAGGTTCACCAGTCCACTTCCAAATCATGGTGGTCAGCGAAAAGGAGAGGCGGAAAGGCGAAGAAATCCTGCTCACTCTAACGGCCTCCACTGGGCAAGTTTACCGGAGATCTTTCCAGAACTGGAAGCATTTTAAAGGCCATGTGTCTGTGGAGAAGCTGAAAAGCCAAGGCATTTTAGACTGGGGTTTGATGTTAGATGAGAGGCATTGTGGAACTAACAGGGAACATATTCCATTTAGCTCGGTGAGTTATGACGCTGTTATTGACTTCCAAAGTGCCCCGGGCCCTTACACCCTCAGGGTTGGGCAGAAGGTTCTAGCAATAGATCCCCTAATCAAAAATGTGACAATGTTGTCCAAGTTAGAATACCCTATAATCGGGTCACACGTGCTAAAAATGAATCAATTCCAAGAAGTGATTTGGCAACCAAAAAGATCCTTGAAACAGGTCATTATACCACTCCATAAATTGAATATCTCCCAGGAGTTTCCACAATGCGCACCATACCTGACCACGAGTCAGCAGGGATGGGGAAAATGGGAAGACTTATGGCAAGGGAGGTTTGGGAAAACCAGGAACACCAGGAGTGTCGGAAAAGCATTAAGCTTAGGCGTAGGCTTCCTAGATGCAGGAGACATTGAGATTGTAGACAATAAACTGATGTATGCCACCGAGCGAATTGAAGAACTGGCAGAGCCCATCACCAGGGCACTGGCACACACTGTAGAAGTGCCTCAGGTCATTTCTGCAATCCTCCCATTGTGGGAAAGGGTAATAGAAAAGGACAATTTTAAGATTGTAAATACTGTCATGTCTTTGCAACAAAATGTCTCTTTAGCAATGTCATGCATGCAGGCTCAGGGACTAGCCCATCAGCTAACAATGTCTCTAATTCACATGGCCATTAACCAGGTACTCCCCCAAGAGGTCAAAAATGTAATTGCTCCCTACATGTCCAAAGGAGAGCAAGAGCTAGACAAATGGTGGGAGCTAAGGAATGCCACGTATGACAGAGAAGGCGAGGAACTCACACTGTTCCTAGCCACTGTAGAAGCCAGGGAAACCATGAGAGTTTTTCCAGTTGTTCCCTTGGGTATCCCAATCAGTAAAGGTATGGTCATGTATGCGCAAGAAGAACAACACTGGGCACGCCTCAGGGCGAGAGTTTGGGAGACCATAAATGTCAGAAGGTGTCAGCATCACCCAGGGTTAGGCTTTGTGTGCGAGGACCAAACCTTTGAGACTCCACGCAACTGCTTTTCCTATGGGGCAAGAAATACATCCTACTGTTCATTTATGCTCAAGAAAGAGTCTAGTTCAGCTGTCATATACACCGGACAAGGGTGTGTGTGTGTATCAGGACAAGTTGTGCATATGTGATAATCAACAAGCAGTTCATTCAACCAATGGTTAAATATGTAAATAGGTGTTTTTGTAGTATAAGTACAATAGTAGGTTGTGATTTTGAATTTAGTGTGCCAGTATGGACAGTGCAAATGATTAAGGAACAGGTAGGGCTTTACCCTACCTTCACACCCATTTCCTTAGGTTATGGCTTGCAAGACCTACAGGGATTGCTAGCCCACCCAACACTGCAAAAAGAACTAGACATGGTTAAGGAACTAGGAGAGCAAGCAGTTCTAGAAGTTCACCATGACAATCAGGAAATCAAGAAAATTGCAGCCTCAGTGAGGCAAGCAGGAGCAAAGAGCTGGTGGAGTTCACTAGAGGGGTGGTCCCCAAATTTGGCAGGAGTGTGGGCAATCTTGCTCCACCCAATCGTAATCATGGCCATAGTGCAAAGCTGTCTTTTCATTGCAACCCTAGGTATGTTTGTATGGATGAAAAGGTTGACACGAAAGTTCCAAAGGCTGGAGCAGCGAATAAATGCCCGGTGCCAATTAAAGAGGTGGTAGCTTCATATTCTCCGAATACCAAGCTACCAACGGGGGGACTGTTAAGATGAGATATAGTTCTGATCATTTGGTTAGGACTACACCTCTAAAAGGAAGTCCACAGCCCTCATAAGAAGCGTTGGGTAAGCAAGGGTTCAAGAGAAAAGAAGCAGCCGGCCCACCTCCCCAGCAGGGCAGAAGGCAAAAGGTCATGACTGAAGGCTTGAATAGAAGAGTGAGTGAAGCCTAGAGGCATGCATAGGCAAATGAGTGGCAGGCTTGCATTGATTAAGACCTGAATATTGCATATCGCCTAAAACACAGGAAGATTTCTCCTGAAAAGATATGGCTCGCCCCCCCCACTGGGCGAATACCACCAGAAGCTTACTCCAAAAACAGTCCCATCAGCAAGAAGACCCAAACCTTTGTACACCCATCAAGAGCTATCAAAATACAAAGAATAAGGTCGTTAGCAGGGTTGGAAGACATCTGTGGGGCAAAGACCACCCCCACTGCTCTCATTCCCTCCAAAAAGGTGGGAAAGAGACTATAAGAACCAAGAGGTTTTAGCAAGGTGTGTCGGGAGAAAGAGCTGAAGGGGTCACCTTGGAACGTAGACTGCAGGGCTACAGCTGGAACCTTATCACAGCAGACAGGTAGTAGCTGGGACTTTGCTTTTCTATCCTTCTAGGCGGGAATCTCTCCCCCCCCCCTTTCCTATTCAGGCTTGTCAGGGCAAAAGGGACTCTTTCTCCTCTCCAGAATACAGGGTGTGTTTGAACCATAGCGTAAAGATATTTTGCTGCCTGACATCACTAGGTCTGCTTTACCAACAAGTAAGACGCTGTACCTACTCTGTATTCTTCTTCAATAAAACCACCCTTTTGTTTCTAGTCTATGTGTGTGTGTGTAGGTTTGTTTAAGTATAAAAGGAGCAAAGCGCACACTTTCCACCCCAGCAGCGCAGGTTTTACCCCAGCCAAAGATCCTAAACCTTTCGTAAGAGTGTGGGGTTAGAGGGAATCTAGCACCCAGAATTATCTGTCGTAACAACAGCATACCATCTGCACAGGTTTATTGTATTGGACTATTTTCATCCTGATTTGTTTTTTAGTTCTGTTTACCTCCCACAATATTTTATATTCACTTATTTGCGTCATAAGCTGAACATGTGAACAATAATACAATAAGCAGTTATTCTTCCTTCTTATCTAATGCACGTTTTTCCTGACTTTAGGTGGGAAGCTTTGTTTTTCCTGAATTTAGCTGGGCTAATGGTTCTTTCTTGCGTTTCTTATGCCAGCAACCTCAGAGGTCAGTGAGAAGTTAGTTACAGCATGTTAGCCCAAATGCCTCTGTTAGAATCAAACTGATTCACACTTACTATGATAATATATCTTAATATTTTCTTTGTTTCTTCATGAAAAAATTAGCTTAGGAGAGTGTAGCAATTTATAAAAGAGGTGGAAGACCAATAATTATTTTCTAGGATAAACATTTGCAAGGTAACTTATTATATAGTTTGGAGCAAGAGTCTTAGAAAAGTAGAGTTGGAAGGGTCCTACAAGGCCATTGAGTCCAACCCCCTGCTCAATTACTTCTGGGGCAAATATTTGTGTCAAAACCTTCTGTAGAGCTGCCCTCTGAGAGAAGTTGGAAAACTCCAGAGGGAGAGGTGGAG
This sequence comes from Shinisaurus crocodilurus, assembly GCA_021292165.1. Taxonomy (NCBI): domain Eukaryota; kingdom Metazoa; phylum Chordata; class Lepidosauria; order Squamata; family Shinisauridae; genus Shinisaurus; species Shinisaurus crocodilurus. Next base: position 206,561,501 of record CM037879.1, read on the forward strand.
CTGGAGGATCAGGAAGAAAAAGCTGGTCAGAGAGGTGGGAGGTATCAAGAATGAGCTCCAACTGGGTCATAATTGGAGTTTACTCCTAAGATCAACAACAAGTGATGAGGTGGCTGGTAAGGTAACTGACTGCCAGTTCTAAACTTATTTGCGCGTGTAAGGGCGAGATAAAGAAGAGGCAGACACAGGGTATATGGTTTCAAATCAGGGCCACATTTATTGAATTGAAGATCTGTGAAGGGTGAAGTGCGGTTCTAACCTAGCCCGGCCCTTGGCCGGGAAAAAAGACCAATATTTGGCGAATGCATCCTAACTGAACTGGAGGCGGGATTGCCCGCCACCGGCCAGTTGCCCTCCATGTGGAGCTGGAGGGCCTTACCATCGTCACCTTACTTTGGCGCCTCCAGGCTCCCAAAATAGGTGAGAAAGGTAAAACCCCAAAGGCGTCCCAATCTCCCTCGTGCCAAGCCTCCTGGCGTTGGCGAGGGCAGCCTTGGGTAAACGTCAGTCACCTTGAAAGGTGCCACTGGATGATCACCATAACTCTAATTGTTCCTGCCTAAACCCGCACTTCCCGCCACAGGGAGAGACAAGCTATCGCTTAGTCGAATCTCCCCCACCTGCACGATAAAAGAGCGAGCAGGGCCCTTCGCAGATCTCCAATAAATATATCATTGCCAATATCGGATAGGTGAACCCCATCCGGCCGATACAGCTCCCTCCGGGCCAAGGTTATATTGGGATGGGGAATACAAAACCCGATCCCACCTATGGCCCTACAAATTTCGCCGTTCACCTTCCTAACCGCCCTATTCAAGGCCTTAGGCCAACTGAGGCGCGGTATGATGAACGACCATAATATCCGAACCCCCGGCCACCGGTGTCGGATGGATGCTATGTCGCATAGCACCTGGAGAATCAGGGCCTTGCCTTTCAACAAGCCCAAGTCATTCCCCCCCAAATGCAGTACCAGGACATCTGGGGGGGACGAAAACTGGTCAGTCCAGAACAAACTGTGGAGGAGGTGCTGCCATCTCATGCCTCGGCGACCCATCCAATGGACGTCCGCCGAACGCTCGACCGCCAGGTGAGACCCAAAGCCCGTATTGGCGGCTCATTTTGCTGCCCAGTACACCATACTGTGCCCGCAAATCAGCACTCGGACAGTCCTGCCTCCACTCCGGTGACCTGGAAGAAAAACACAGCCCACAGCAGTACCTTCAAGGCAACTCTCGCACATAGGCCCGGTAAGACCGGGACCTCCAACGACCCATTGCTTGAACCTTTTCCTGAGAAAACCCCAATTCTGCTGCAGTAGATGCAGCACCGATCCGGAAGGAGTGGGTTCCAAAGTGCAAATGGGCCCAACCTGCCGCCGCCAGGGCGGACTTCGTTACTGACCAAAATTGAAACTTGGTTAATGGCGCACCATCTTGATGGCAAAACAAACTGCCATCAGCAATACCCCGTATAGCCACAAATGCATGTAGGGCCTTAACAGGACACAGCTCTGTCATTGATCCTGCGTGTAGCAATATGATAGACCCTTTACCCAACTGGTCAGTCTTGGATCTTCTCACTTTTATTGTCGCCCACAAGGCGTGTAGGGAAAGGTCCAAAAATTGTAGGGCGCGTGCAGATCCATCCAAGCGGGATTGCACCACCAATTCAGAGATGCGAAGAGCGCCGAAAAAAGCCGTCAAGGCTGTTGCATGAAATAAAACCGCCTCATAAGGAGAACGGCAGACTGTAGGCCATTGTTCATGGAGCTTGAGTAAAACCTCGGGTGACACCGGGGTCCTCGAGTCAGGTGGACGAGGGCACACCCTGGACCATCCTGCCAGGATTCTTTTTACCCTAAAATCATTTGAGTTATCGTGAATACCCTGTGTCTTGGCCAAAAAGGACAAGGCAGCTAATTTCCCTCGAACAGTCTTAACTGATGACCCACTCTGCAATTTGGAAATGCAGAACTGCATAAGGTATTCGACTGGCACCGGCCACAACATTGGGAGGCAGACAGCCGCTCTAAAGGCAGCGAAATCCCTACCTGAACGCATATAGGCCTCCTGCGTGCTTGGGGCTATTGAACACCAAATTGCTTGTGAAGCAGCTGTTCGCCAATCTGCCAAAGATAATCTGGCATTAAGACAGGGGACTGCTGGGCCCATGGGGCAAGGGCCCGAAATCTCTGCATCTGGTTCCTGGACAAGGCGTCTGCGATGCCATTGTCGAGGCCGGGTGTGTGTCGTGCCCTGAGCAAAATATTGCACTTCAAAGTATGCAGTATAAGTGCTCTGACTAAAGACATAACTCTGGGGTTCTTTGAAGACATAGTGTTCAATATCTGCACTGTAGCTTGATTGTCACACCAAAAATGTACAACTGAGTTACCCCAAAGGTCTGCCCATAGATGGACGGCCACGTAAATTGGAAACAGCTCTAGAAAAGTAATGTCTTTACATAACCCGGAACCCAGCCATGCCCCGGGCCATGGCGCTGCGCACCACTGATCTTGAAAAATAACTCCGAATCCCATAGCACCGGAAGCGTCTGACTGAACCTGAAAATTTGCCTGGAGCAACAGCTCTCCCCTCCAAAAAGAAACACCATTGAATTGAGTTAAAAATTGTAACCAAACATGAAGATCATCTCGCATTGCAGCCGATATACGAATTCTGTGGAATGGGCGTTTCAGACCCCGCATGGCTGCACATAAACGGCGTAAAAATGCCCGCCCTGGAGCGACCACTCTGCATGCAAAATTGAGATGACCAACAATGCTCTGTAAATTGCATAACGTAATTTTTGAATGTTGCAATACAACGGAAATGCGCTCAATTATATCGACTAGTTTTTCTCTTGGGAGGCGGGAACACTGCTGCACTGAATCTAATTCTATTCCAAGAAAACTGAGTGTGGAAACGGGACCCTCAGTCTTCTCGACTGCCAACGGAACACCCAGCTCAGAGGCCAAGTTATTAAACTGGTCCATCAAGAATGCACATTGCTCAGAGCAGGCTGGGCCTGCGAACAAAAAATCGTCCAAATAGTGGACAACCTGTTCGAGGCCTGTCCTGTTCTTCAAGGCCCAATCAAGAAAAGAGCTAAAACGTTCAAAGGCAGAGCACGATATGGAGCAGCCCATTGGCATGGCTCTATCGAAGTAAAATTTTCTTTGGAAACAAAACCCAAGAAGGTCAAAATCATCGGGGTGGACAGGCAGCAATCTAAATGCTGATTTAATATTGCACTTTCCCATGAGGGCTCCAGTACCGCAGGAACGAATCATATCAACTGCGGAATCAAATGACGCATACCGGACAGAACAAAGGTGTTCCGGTATAGCATCATTCACTGAGGCACCCATGGGAAAGGACAAGTTATGAATCATGCGAAACTCACCCGGGGCCTTCTTAGGAACTATTCCCAAAGGCGATATGCGTAGGGAGGGCATGGGTAACGAAGAAAATGGGCCCAACACCCTCCCCGCACGCACTTCTTTATCAATTTTGGTTTGGACTATGTACTCTGCCTCAATAACTGATTTTTTATTACGGGACATCATGTGCACATGAGGACCTTGATATGGAATTCTGAAACCATATCTGAAACCACTTAGCAAGTAATTGGCATCAGGCTTGTTGGGGTACGTAGACAGTAATGCAGCTAGCGTATGTAATCTAATTGGGCTGGGGCCCTTTTGTCGAAGGGTGTTGGCCAGTCCCGTGTTGCCGCTTGGGCCCTGCACCCTTGAAACCACCCCTTGAGCCCCGCAAACGAAAACAGGATACTGACGTGTGGGAGCCTCCACAGACTGCACATGCATGCTTGTATGGGCACTCCGTGCGCCCACAGTGCCCTTTGTAGGCATAATCCCAGCACGCCTGGCGGGGTTGAACCGCCTGCCCTGTGGAAGCACGGGGGTTGAAGGCAGGCGCTCCCTTGGACAAAACATGACCACTCTCAGACCTCTCACCTGAAATAGGCCTGGCAGGGATCATGTATTCTAACCACAAATCATGATCTTTCTTGTCCCATCTTATGTCATCATGAAAGGCAGCCTTTTTCCTAAACCCTTCATCGTATGCTAACCAAGCGCCACCGTCAAAGCCAGAATAAGCCCGATAAATTATATCTAGGTATTTGGTAATGGTAGCTGCTCGATCGGGAAACTGCTGCTGAATGATGCCCATATAAATGATAAACCCTGGCAACCAATTGGCCCAATTGCGGGCTGGTTTTTTGCGCTTTACTGCCTCTTGGTCTTTTTCACTGGTTTTATCATTATCAGCAGTTTCATTTTCTCTTGTCAGGAGGGAGAAAATATCAACATATTCACCACGGATTATTTTCTCCTTGGTTGCAGGGGCCAAATGGTATCCCAACGGAAAGGAGGGGGCGCCAGAGGGCATGGCGCCCGCTCCTACGCGAGGGTAATGATCTACCATATCAACTGTGGAGTGCATTTTAGACTCGGTCACAGTATGCGGGCCAGACCACACCTTTACACATGCCTTCTTCACCTGAGAAGACTCCCCGTCACTATCTACCCTGCATGCATGATGATTCTTTGGTGCTCTTCTGGAATGTGAGGGGGATCTTGTAGGTGAAGAAGGCGGCTGACCCCAATAATATGGCCACCCCGGTGGGGGTGGCACAGCTGGGCCTTGATAATAATGGTTGAATCCACGTGGTGGACTTGTGTGCCTATACGGCCATGATGCCCTGCCATTGTGTGGGTAATACTCACCCCTCTCTGGTGCATCTGTTTCATCAAATTCTTGGTCCCACGCACGTGGAGGTGATTCCACTGCATGCTCCCTAGAAAAACGGCTCGTGCTGGGCTTTGACGGGGCCATGGCATTAATAGTGGCTGCCATTTCTTCTAATTGAGCTGAAAAAGAATGCAGAACATTATCCTTTGATCTGCCACGCATAGAGAGGCCCTGCCCTGCCCGCCCTTTCTTGGCAACCCTTGAAGCATCAAGGTCCTCTTCATCTGACGAGGAAACACGAGCCGGTGGCGGACGTTTTGCTGGTTGCCTAGGAGCATGTCCTTTGCCCTTCTTGCCACCCTGATTTTTCTTGGGAGGCATCTGGAGCGGAACCTCAACTGAAACACTAACAGAAATTGATGAATAACAACAAGATTAAAGTAAAATACTTATTTAATTCCACGCCCAGACCAGCTGTGCCAGCAGCGCAGCGCACAGTAAATTAGGGAGGAAGAATCAAATAAATTAATTCAGCTAGTTGATCAGATTGATTCAGTTTATTTGAGTAGCAGGGAAAGAAAAAGAAAGGGGGAGAAAAAAAAATTTTTTTTTTTTTTAAATTATTATTATTTTATTTTTATTTTTTAATTTTTATTTTGGGGGGGGAGTAGTAAATCAATTGATTTAATAGATTGATCAAGCTGATTAAAGTTTACTTAAATGAATCCAAAAATTGATTAAATTGATTATAACCAGGCTTGACCCTGCTTAGCTTTCCACGCTCAGACAAGCTGAGCCAGCATAAGCTACAGGATCTGTTTATTAATTAAATGTTGATTTAAATTGTTTATGACTAAATTGATTAGCTTCTTGCTAAACACAATGGAGCAGCAGCCCTTCTCAAAACAAAAGGCAGCTAAGCACCGTAAGTGAGAGGCACCAGGGACCAGCTGTTCTGTAGAAGGAAATAAACAAATTCCGTTGCTAAGCAACGCCGATAATCTACTGCGGCGTGCTACTGCAAACACACATAAGCTGCTGTGAACAGCTGATATGCAGCTGGCCACGTGGGTTCCGTAGTAGAAGGAAATAAACAAATTCCGTTGCTAAGCAACGCCGATAATCTACTGCGGCCTGCTGCTGTTCTAAAGCTAAGCCTCTGTAACAGCTGATCGGTAAAGTGATTAAAACAACTGAAAGAACTTTCAGGCAAGCAAGGCAAAAGCAACTAAAAGACTATAAGGCAAGTAAACTAAAGGTGAAGGGCAATAAAATAAAAGTAAAGGGCTGTGCCGAAGCCAGGCGGCGGAGCACGTGGCGCTGCAACGGTATCACCCCCTCCCACACAAAACAACCTTCCAGCAACAGTAGGAACAAAAGCAGTAAGAACAAAACTTTACTTATAAATCCCCAGTATCTCCACTATTCAGCACTCTTTCAGCCAACAAACACACCCGATCCTTCCCAAAGCACCCATGCACACACACACACACAAACAAAGGAACGATACCAGATGACGATCGAGGAGGAGGACGATGTGATTCAGCTGGAAAAACACAGGAGCAAAGAGGCTGAAGGCGGGAACCCAGGAGCTTAAATAAGCTCTTACCTGGGTCCCCGCCCTTCTGAGCCATTGGCTCTTCCCGTGACCTACCAGACCAGGTGCCTGCCTCCTCTCTCCTCCCCCACGCGCAAGCCTTCTCCCTGTTTCCACATAGGGGCCATTGGAAGTTCTTTCTGGCTAATTAGGATCTCCATCCCCTTCCTTCCAAGTACCAGAATGATGTCAAGCAATGGGAATGTGCCTAGAGTGAGGGAAGGGCATGAAACTGCCTTATACTAAGTCAGACTCTTTGACCATCATAATCCAGTATTGTCTGCTCTGACTGGCAGCTTTTCTTCCAGGGTTTCAGGCAAAAGCCTTTTCCATCATCTGCTATCTCATCCTTTAAACAGGAAAGGCTTGGAATTGAACTGGGGACTTTCTGCCTGCAAAACATGCTCTACCATTAAACTATGGTCCCTCCAAATGTAATGTGAACTGGAAGATGCCTTAAGAGAACCTCAGTTATTATTACTAAATACACATTGATATTAAGAAGGTTTGTGGTGTAATCAAATACAATTATTTTTGTATACTTCTTGTATTTAATACTTGTCTCTTATTTCCTCTTATACTTCTGTGATAGCATTACTATTTGTTTCTTCCTGCTCCCATTAGCTGTGACATTCTCAGCATACTGGCAACAAAGTGAAATGTCCTAAAAACCTGATCTCTGTAGTGGTTTCTGTTGGCATGTCAGAGATCAGTTTAAATTTTACTTTGCTTCCAGTACACTAATTGAATACAGCAGAGCGGAACAGCAGGGGATAGAAACAGAGCACAGTGAGTTCTGACAAAGATTTCTCTCTAGAGGCAAGCATTCAATTAACATCCCTTGTTAGACAGCAAAAAACTAAATACCCTGAAGCTATCTGACTCTTATTTGTTCTTTCCCTGAAAATTAAGATTTCCACAGCTTGGGAAGTATTCTCTTTATGGATTCAAAATCTCATCATGTAAATTCTTGTGGCCTAGGTTACTCAAGCTAGGTGGTCAGCTGATTTAGATATAAATGGGAAAGGCCAGTTTGAAGCAGGCCAATGGTATGACAAATACTGTGCCTTCAGGAAACTTCACAAAGAGATATATCATGCTAGCTTATGTATTTGAATGGATAAACTCATCCCAAAGGTTTAAGGTGGGTGGCGGTAAGTATAAAAACCCTGATAAATAAGTCCAAAATCTACAGTTTCACAATATCTTTATTAGGATTAACCAAAATGTGTGCAAAGTTTTGAGGTCTCCAGAGCGCTTCAAGCTAGGTGGTGCAAATACAAGGGATGGCCACTTTGTGCTGCATTTTTGTACTGCTCAAGAAATGCAGGGCACTTGTACTTTTCTTGAACTTTCTCTCACCTGTTGTTCCCTCATAGACCATCTCTTTTATCTTTACAAAATCTGCTTTGGAAAATATGAAGTCCCACAGGAAACATTGGGGAGAGACCATACTATCTTTCCTCAAATACAGGTGTTTCTGTGATTTGTAACAGTAGATGTGTACAGTGATGTTCCACCTGTGAAATTTATTTATTAATTGATTAGGAATATTCTTGTCATAAATCCGTCCAGTACAAAGATAAGCCATCATCGTTATGACAGTCCAAGGGTTGAAGCCAAAATATATATGTCTAAAAAGCAGCAAACAGAAACCAGTTCAGGAGCAGGCAAAAGCGTTGTCAAGGTCGTTCTGAGGTTCAAAGGCACAAGTCTGAGTTCAGGGGTGTCAAGGCGTCTGGCTGAAGCTGTATGAGCAAACAATTGCTTCCTGGGTCTGATGTGCGTTTGGGGCCTGCCTTTTGAGCAGGTGCTGATTGGTAAGGCAGCCCAGCTGGGTCAGGCTACACCTGGCACCACCCCAAAGACACTCTGGCACGGCCGGTCTCCGTCTGACCTAATGGAGGCACAACAATTCTAGTAGGACATCCAAAATGTCCGCTTTCACCTATATATGTGTTGTAGGATCAATTCAGTTCATGACATGTTTTATTTAGGTAACCTACAGCTTGAAAATTTTATATCTTTTGCCAGAAATACAGCCATATCTTCCCCTTTTTGGCCCCATCAGCCTGTTTTAACTCTGCCACAGAAGTAGGGATTTTGATGGCATTGTTCCATGACAATCATTATACACTTTGTCTGAGTTGGTGAGAATGTCAGATGGTTACTAGGCAACTGCTCACTCAGTACTTCATCCTTTTCTGCGCTGGTAAAAGAGGCAAGTAGCTGCTAAGCAAAGTTATTGTTATTGCTGTTATTCTCCCATTTTTTAGCCCATAGGACCCCCTCTGTAAATCCTATAATTTAGGTTACTGTGAGAAACAGGATTTCTGAATTTTCTATCAATGTTTCTCTGGCTTTTATATTTTATAGTTATATTTTCTACTGATCAACTTTCTGAGACTTTGATCAATATGTCAGTTAAACTTTTTCACAATCATTGTCCTTCATATAGGATAAAAATCTGAATTCATTAGAAAATGAAGGGCACAATCCTACGCATGTTTTGACAGAAAATGACCTACAACTCCCAGCATTCCCCAGCTAGCATGGCTGCCTGGGGAAAGCCAGGAACTGTAGGAAGTGTTTGACACATGCCTCATTTACTGCCTACCGAACTGTACGGGGGAGGGTTTTCCAAAAGGTGGGGAAATCCTCTAAATTAGGCTCCGCTACTGAGAAGGCCCGCCGTTGAGGTATTACGTGGTGACATTCCATTAATTTTGGAATGACTGGAAAGGCCTCTACTGACAATTGTAAAGGTCAGCTGGGTATTTATAGGGGAAGGCGGATTGCTAGATATCCTGGTCCCAAATTGTTTAGGGCTTTGTATGACAATAACATAACCTTGAACATGGCTTCGTAGCTAATAGGCAGCCAGTGCAGTTCTTTAAACACAGATGTTATGTGAGCATAGCTGGGTGTCCCAGTGAACACCCTAGCTGCTGCATTCTACAGTGTGGTGTAGTGGTGAGAGCCAGTGAGAGCCAGTGTGGTGTATGGTGAGAGTGTTGGACTGGGACTTGGGAGATCCGGGTTCTAGTCCCCGCTCAGTCATGAAACTCACTGGGTGACTTTGGGCCTGTCACTGACTCTCAGCCTAACCTACCTCACAGGGTTGTTGTGAGGATAAAATGGAGAGGAGGAGGAGGATTATGTAAGCTGCCTTCGGTTCCTTGCGGGAAAAAAGGTGGGGTATAAATATAATAAAATAATAAATACACTAACTGCAGCTTCTGAACCAGGTACAAGGGCAGCCCCACATAGAGTGCATTACAGTAGTCTAATTGTGAGGTTACCAGTGCAGGATCACTGTGGCTAGGCTATCCCTATCCAGAAATGGGCTTAGTTGGCGTACCAGCCGAAGTTGGTAATGGTCGGTCCAGGCCACTGAGGTCACCTGGGCCTCCAGTGAAAGAGATGGATCCATGAGTACCCTCAAACTATGTACCTGCTCCTTCAGAGGCAGTGTGACCACTTCCAGAACAGGCAAACAGCCCAGTTCTGGACCTAGGAGCTGCCAGTCCATAGGGTCTCTGTCTTTCCATGATTTAGAAGCAGATTTCATCCCCACATAACCGTTTTTACATGCTTGTGAAGTTGTCACCTGTAGGAATAATATCAGAAGCTTCTTTAGCTACATCAGTTCCAGCAATTCCCTGAAAGGGGGAAAAAAACGAAACACAAAGTTACAACATGAGAGGAGCAATGAGCATAATCACATTACCACATTCCAGCTATCCACCAACCGTGTAAATAAGCCCACAAGAAAGTTATTGTTATTTTGTTTTTATTTTAAAACAACAACAACACTTTAAAAAAATTGACCCAGGGGGCCATTGACGCTATAATTAACTGCTTTGACTGCTGTAGTTTTTAGAAAACGCACAAGATGAAAGTTATTTGGAAATTTCTAGCCCTTGCTCAGGACTACAGTCCCCTGGGTTCTTTGTGTTGGAGTTTGGTATCGTTTAGACCAGGGCTCTCCAACCTTGGGTCCCCAGATGTTGCCTACAGCTCCCAGCATACCCAGCCAGCATGGCTAATGGCAAGGGATTCTGGGAGCTGTAGTCCAGCAACATCTGGGGACCCAAGGTTGGAGAGCCCTGGTTTAGACCATCTCCTTCATTATCACTAAAGAACAAAGTGTGATTACTCTACTGCTACTATTTTATTTATCAGCCAAAACAATTGTGCTTAGACAACCTGTTGGACACTTCATTTTGCCATAAGTGGTATCAATACTGCTGTATTCATTTTTAAAATAGCTTTTTGGCTTTTATTCTATTTTGAGACTCAGTTCTTCAGTGTTCTGAAAGCCTCAGGTGTTAGGGATTTTCAACACAGCAAATGGACCCCCTCAATCACATTCTATACTTGGTGTCATAGTACCACAAGTCCTCTAACCAGTCTTGTAAAATGGATGGGCAGGGGAAAACCTTGCTGCAGGGGATAGCCATATTGCTGTGTTAAACCTTTTTAAACCGAGCCCTCTTCCCTTCGCTGTGACATATATCTAACATTACAATAATATTGACTTCAAAGTACTCAATTATGAGCAGAAATAAAAATGTCATTGCATACTTCTTTGCAGATGAATACTTTAATCCCAGCATGCATGTAGCATCTCGGACTCATTTGCTTCCCCACTCCTTCTCTTGCGAGGCCACAAGGAGGAGTCTGGAAGTGTTGGTTTCCATTTTAGATTAATCAGGGAGGCCCTTCTCTTGGTCCCACCATCATCAGAGGCTCACTTGGTGGGAACACAAGAGATGGCCTTCTCCATAGCTGTTCCCAGGCTCTGAAACTCCTTGCCGAGGGAGGCCTAGTTGGCTCCCTCTCTGTTGTCCTTCTATCAATGGGCAAATACATTTTTATTCAAGCTGGCCTTTGGCATTATGCTGGTATGTTGCTGAAGTTCTCTTGAGTTGAGCGCTGTTAAATTTTTATTCCTGTTGTTGTTGTTGTGTTTTTAATTATGTTTTCAATCTGTTTTCATGATTTTTTAAACTGAATTTACTTTAATGTTGGTTTTATTACTGTTAGCCGCCTTGAGCAGCATCTGTCCCAACGGCCGGATGATGTCAGGGGTGGGGCCCTGTCCACAAAGCCAGGGTAGAGCTCTGCTCCCTCATGTCATTGTATCCCCAGCTGACGCACTGGCTGGAACTCCAGCTGCTGCCTCAGTTGGGGAGCCTGCTTTGATTCACAAGGACACTTCCCAGCTGGCTCCTAGACCAAGGCGCCAGCTGCAGAAACACTCCTCCAGACAGCACCTTAGTTGGTAAAAGACACAGCATGCACACACACCTCTCAGCTACATCCTTACAGTAAGGTGAGCACTGAAGCCCTGCACACCAAGAAATTTCTTTGAAATTCTCAATATCCCTGTGAAAGAGGCAGAAAAACAACTACTCTTTTTTAGGGAAACGAAGGGGTTGCGAAAGGGCAGGTGGGGTTTTGGCAAAGCACTATGTGAAATACATGCTGATCTTCCTATTATTTTTCTCTTTTGTTGTCTACAGCACGCATTATAAAAAACAAAACAGTGGTGTGAAATGCTTCCATGTTTAGAAGGAGAAGGCTGTGATTTGCTAATTAATAAATCAGGCTGGACCTGTACACAACCAGGTGGGCGAATAAAGACAACTACGGTAAGCTTTTTCTGTTCTTGCATCCCATTGTGTTCTGCCGAAACCCGAGGTTTTGTGAGAGGAAAGGTGTGAAAGACCAAACAGGTGCTTAGCCCTACTCATAAAATTCCATATACATCATTAATATGTGTGAGTATTCGGTGTACTGAGATACCTGTCCATTTTGAAACTATATCCTATGTTTGGCCACTGTCATGCGTGCTCTGGAAACTTCTCCATTTTGCTACTGAAAGTGGGGCTGCTCTTGAAGTCAGAAACTTCAGATGGTCTAGAATGTGGCAGCAGCCTTCTGCTCAGTACAAGCCTCTGGGAGCATCACCAATTTTATGTGAGCAGCACTGGTTGCCAATCTGCTTCCCGTCTAAATGTAAATAAAGGTGTTGATTGTCACCTTTACATCACTAAAGGTGCAGTCCTATGCATGTTTTGACAGGAAAAATGTCCTACATCTCCCAGCATTCCCCAGCCAGCATGGCTGGCTGGAGAATGCAGGGAGTTGTAGGAATCATAGAATGGTAAAGTTGGAAGGGGCCTATAAGGCCATTGAGTCCAACCCCCTGCTCAGTGCAGGAGAACAGATGTGGGCAGCACAGGCAGTCACCCATCCAAGCACTGACCCGACTCATACCTGCTTAGCTTCAGCATGTGGCCTGCATTATGTGCTCTCGACGCCACCTGCAGGTATTTGACTCTTTTTCTGTCTCAGCATCATAGGATTGCACGCACGCCCTAAATGACTGAGTCTGGAACCATTCTCCAATATACCCACATGAAATATTGGGAGCCACTGACGGCATGAGATTGTCTTACCAGAAATAGGTGTTTTGTTTTGTTTTTTTATTTTGGCACCTAGATTAAGAAATTATTTCCATAGAGCAGCTTGCCAGGCCCACTCCATTAGACTTTTAGACTTTTATTGAAGATGAACCTGTTCCGCCTGGCTTTTGTGTAATCCTCTTAGTACTAGTTGGAATTGTTTCCTGAGCTGATGTTTTAATTGTTGACATGTTTAATGAAAAAAATTAATACAATCTTATGAACATTTGGAAGCTTTTATTTTTATTGTATGCTACTTTGAGTATCATCTGGTGGGAAAGCGAAACATAAATGTGAATATAAATTGGGGAATGTGGGTGAATAATTTAGACCAGGAAAGCCAGTTTTAGAAAATAAATGTCACAATATCAGAGATGTGCTTGAAATCATGCTCCATGTGATAAATTTTGCAAGGGCATCTTGCTCTCTTTATACCTCACTTCCCACGTGATCCTGGCTGTCAGTCAGATCGCTAATCACCCTAAGCAGCTTACAAAACTTAGCATCTCTGGAACAGGACAGTTTTCATTGGCAAACTGCTTTCCTTCCTCCCCTCCGGCCCCCATAAAAAATCTATTCATGTACCGGTACTTCTTTTGCTTCTAGTTCACTCATGTCTGTCTTCCTGGCCCCACTGGTTCTATGGCATATATTGTTGCCAAACTAATCAGAGAACACTTCTGGTCTTCTCTATAATATGTGAAGAGCAATCAGCATTAAGGTCTATAAAATAACTATAAAATCATCTATAAGTGTCTATAGGGGCATCACTATGAGTTTAAAGAGCATCATTGTGCCCATTTTCTGAGGGCTAAATTAGATGTGACATTATTCACATCATTTGGCCTTACACAGGTGTTGTTGGGGTTTCTTTTCTTTTTCTTTTTTTTTTGAACAAATAGCAGGCATGGGATGAGCTGTATTGGGACCATAGCATGGGAAGATGGGGGCTTTAGCCTTTTGCCTCTTCTGCAGTCTCAGTCAGAATCAGGCCACCTTATGTCTGCTCTTTGCAATGGGAAGAAAGGTCCCATTGGCCCTGAGCCTTGAAATGTGCTATGGCTAGTAAACTGTATTTGGCTTGGTGGCCATGGTTGCACAGGCTTTTTAGACCTTCCAAGTTATATTATGAGCATTATCTCTTTCCAGTGGGCTTTTCACGATACCTTGCATTAGATTTTCACTGGCCATAATTCAATCAGTGATACTATCAAAATACATAAAAAGATAATTTACGCACAAACTCAGTTCACACTTAATTTTGACACATTGTACTGCACATGTATTTGAGCCTCTTTCATGCTAATGGTGTTGTATGTGAATGTGGAAGAGAATGTGAAAAAGAAATCTATCCAATGTAGGGTTTGCATTCCCATGAACGATTTACCTAGAAACCTATTTAAACCTCTCACCTATCAGATACTTTCAGTGAAATTCTGCCTTGTTTTTGATTATTTGCTTAACTTGGTTGTGGGCTAATCTACTAATTCCATTCGAACAATAAAATTTAAAAATCCCATATTATTCCATTGGCATCTTTATAGGCAGATGGATATTGTCAGACTGAATGGTGTCTGAGAAGCAAAGGGCAGCATCCAGTGCTGGCAATCCATCAGCGGTGAACATATTGCACTTAGTGGAAATGACTGCTAGCACAACAGGAAGCTAGCACTTGCTAGCTCAACCCAGGAAGCTAGCTGAAACTACCACTTCTGGAATGGGACAAGTCAGCAGAGATCCCTTCCATGAGCTCCACTGACTTGTCCCATTCCATTAGTGGTAATTTTGGCTAGTTTCCAGGTGTGGTCATTCCTGGTAATGCAGCAGCAGCATTGGATACTGCCCAAAGTCAGTTTCTTTAGTTGCCTGTGGGGGAAAACAACCCTGTTTGCAAAATTGTGATACTGGTAAGCACTGTGTGCCAGTGACTATAAATGTGTGCAAGCAACAGGCCAGAATACACTTCCATTGGAATATCCTGTTCCTACATTGTTCAGCTCAATCTGTGGGGGAGCATTTTTTTCTCCCTGCATGCTGCTGTAACATGTTCACAGTGATCTGTGACAAAGTATCCATATGAGCATCAAGGGAAAAGGTTAGTTTCATGCACTTCCTCTTTAAAAAAAAATCATATTGGCATATGATTTGGTTGGAAAAATTGGGAGTTGGTAACAGATTTCAGACACTACTGTATTGCAACAGTTAACTATAGAATGTGAAGTGAGACATTATAAATGCATGTCGCCATTGCTGCCTTGGTTATATGTCTGCCATGCTGGCACGTAAGAGAGGGGACAGTTTCATTTCAAGAATCCACATAATATATGCAGGGTTGTATCAGTTTCTCATCAGCAACTGCTTTCTTTCATGTTCAGGGATATAACTTGGCAGTGCATAAAAGCGAAAATTCACTATTCTGCTGGTGTTACAGGGGAGATTAATTTTAGCACCAAAGTGTATATATATTGTCAATGATCCATCACTACTTAATTGTTACTTAATTAATTTGTTCTTTTACATGGTGCAATTTCAAGGCATGGAGCTTAACAGAACACTCATGCTCCAGTTCCTCAGCAGCACACCTTTTTAAACTTCTGTGATTTTACTGCTAAATTGGCTGAAGTGGGAAATTAAGGAGTATGAAGAAGCTAAGAGAGAGCTCGCAGTAGATAAAGGGTGTAATTACTCTGACATAGAACTCAGCGCTTTGCTAGTAAAATTTACTAAGGATCTAGCTTCACCAAGGGATGTGACTTTCTTAATAGAGTTTACTTACACACAGAGCAACTTAGCATTCCCCGCTATTAATATAAATGGCATGCTGGCTGGTTGGAAAGGTAATTTGTTCCTTACCCTGAGCTATACTATAGTTTGTTTCTACTGACAGGAATCTAAGTGAAAGGTCCCCCCCTCCCCACACACTATTCTTAAAAGTCTTTCCCCCCCATATATAAATCTGTCACTAAGTTCAGTTAGATAAAACATATGGATTTGCCTCCATTCTTTCACTATCTAAATGGTGGTGGTGTTATATTTTGGTTCAAATGATTTAGAAATGAGCAGATATGTATCTGGTGTAGTGGTTAGATTGGGACTTGGGAAATCCAGGTTCTAGTCCCCACTCGGCCATGAAGCTCACTGGGTGACTGTGGGCCAGTCACTGATTCTCAGCCGAACCTGCTTCACAGGGTTGTTGTGAGGATAAAATTAAGAGGAGAAAGATTATATAAGCTGACTTGGGTTTCTTGGAAGCAAAAAGGTGGGATATAAAAGTAATAATAAAAAAAATGTATTTAGCATTTTATTTGAGAATGACCATTCTTACACTGAAGGCCATCTAGACACACCCTTAAGCTAATTATCTGAACATGGGGATGGGAATCAGAAAGTCTACCTGACCTATAATCCTAGCACAGACAGTTACTTAATCTGTGACATTCTTGGACATATTCCCCCCCCCCCCAAATCTCTAGTTGTTATACAGTAGGGTATGAATGCCTTCAAGAAATATTGGAACTAGGAAAAAAAGTGTTCTGCATGATGGTTACATTCCTAGAATAGACCTCAGCTTAATCACATAAATATTTGTATTGCTACCCCATCTGAAATTTGAGGGCACAGTAGTTTACAGTATGTAACTAGTTCTCTCTTGTGGAGGCCTGAAAAGAGAAAACACAGGCCTCCCTGAGTAAAGGATTCAATGACCATGGGGTGGTGGGAAGGAACCTTCAGCTTAGTGGTAGAGTACTTCTGCTTTGCTCGCAGAAGAGGGACTGCTAGCACAGTCTTCCTCAATCAGGCGTTCTTGTGGTGTGTTGAACTACAACTCCCACCATTCCCAGCCAACATGCTGTCTGGAGATGATGAGAGTTGTAGTCTAACACATCTGGAGGGTACCAGATTGGGGAAGGCTGAGCTAGCATGTGATGTGAAATACATCTATGGAGACCCTGGAGAGTTACTGTCAGTCAGATCAGACATACTGGGGCTTGTTGGACAAAACAGTCTGACTAGCTATAAGGTGGTTTCCTATGCGATGTACGGGACCTGTTTCTTAATATTGTTACTGAGCCTGTTCTGTATGTTCTTGCCAAGCAAGTCCTAATAACAAACCAGAGACCCCTCAGATATTTTAAATGCAGGAATTTTTCCAGTGTTTCACTCTTGTGTATTCTGGGGACATAGTAGTTTATACAGTGGCATTGAAAGAGTGTGTGGCGGAGTGACAGGCAGAAGCGCAGGGAAGGCCAACCTGAGCATTCCAGAGGCTCTGATTGGTTTAAGCAGAGCGCATAGAGCCACAAGGGGTTGGCAGTTTTGGGGGGGGGCATTCAGTTGGGTTGGAGTGAGAGAGGGAGTGGGAGGTTATTAGAGTAGGTAGGGAAAAGGTGGTACTGAAGAAAAGAATTCAGACAAAAAAACTAGTAACTAAGTTGTGAGAAAGCAAACGTGAAGGAGTTAGTGAAGAACACTTCACAGGAGTCTCCGCTTAGGGAGTGAAGTACCTTCTGTCTGAGGAAGAAGGTGAAGCTCTGGACTAGAGAGAAGGATAGCTAAGTTCCCTGGTCTTCTGATACTGTAACTTTGAGTAACCAAGCCAAGTTGATACAGAAAAGCACTGTATAACATCTGCCTACCTTTAACCTGAATTTAAGTAAAGAACAAATTTGAACGTAACCGTTGAAAATCCAAGTTATCTGTTCCTGAGTTGAATATCAGTTTAGAGATTTTGTTAGAACAATCAGTCGTTTTATTCAAAGTTCTAAGTCTCCAGAGTCTGAATGGTGGACAGGAAAGTAAGAAGTGAATTAACGGAGGGGCACCCTACTTCAAGAAATCAAATAAAACAAACTGCTCTTAATAAAGACAAACAAACGTGGGTGAACAGCTACATATAAGTCCTAAGACATGTAATCGGCTAATGCAGTTTAAGAAGACAGAGCTCTCACCAACAGTCTAAAGAGACACATTTAGCTGTGTGGGGAAAGAAGACAACTTAAAGTGTGAAGTGTCCAATACAAGGTGGCGCTTAGTGAGAGTGAAGTACACATTAAGGGTGTGAGGTTGGAGGAGGGGTCCCATCCGCTACAGAGTGCATCTACCAATTCTAAAAGAGAGAAAGCACCGAGGATCAGCTACTACAGAAACATGTTACCAAAGTAATCTGTTGAATTGTTTAAATTAGTATGTCCAAAAGGCTATTCCAGTTAAAAAGATAGTTTACCTCTTGCTAGTCTTATATTTATTCATATTATATCTTCAATCAAAAATAAGGATAAAGCAAAGCTGCCTCTTTGTGCAATACTGTCTTTAATGTAGAGCAAAATGCGTGCCCATGTAAAAGTTAATATCTAATGAGATATTAATACTAGGCCAGGGGTCCTCAAACTTTTTACACGGGGGGGGCAGTTCATTGTCCCTCAGCCTGTTGGGGGGCCGGACTCACTGGGACTCCCCTGTGCCGCCTCCTTCATGCTGCCCCCCCTGCCGCCGCCGCGGCAGGACCCCCGCCGCCGCCATCCCCCGCCTGCCGCCGCCGCAGGACCCCCCACTGCCGCCGCCCGATGCCTCCACCACAGCTTCCACTCGAGGCCGCCGCCGCTCTGTCGCGTCCATCCTGGACTCCGCCCGCACTCAGTTTTGAAAAACAGTGCGGGCGGGGGCCAGGATGGACGCGATGGAGCAGGGTCCCGTCACGTCACTTCCGCCGTGCTGGAAGTGATGCGACGGGACCAGTGGGCGGCAAGGCGGATGAGGTACAGCCCCCCCGCTGCCCCCACCGTAACCCTCCCTCCCCCCACCGCCCCTCGCCCCCCCACCGTAACCCGCCTGCCGCCCCCCGCCGCTTCCCACCGCTTCCCGCCTTCATCCCGTTGTCCTACCTGGCCTCCGCCACCACCCAAGTCCGCCGGCAGCGGCGCTGCTCCGTCGCGTCCATCCTGGACTCCGCCCGCGCTCAGTTTTGAAAAACAGCGTGGGCGGGGTCCAGGATGGACACGACGGAGCAGGGTCCCATCGCGTCACTTCCGTCGCACCGGAAGTGACGCGACAGGACCAGTGGGTGGTGAGGCGGATGAAGTAAAGCCTGCGCGGGTGGATGAGAAGGGAGGAGGATGGGCGCCCGCGCTATCCGTGCCCCGCTACTGGCTAAGCCGTCCTTCCTCCCCTTCCCCCCCTGCAGGAGATGCAGGGCGGCGGGCGGGCGGGCAGGCAGGCAGGCGGCCCATGCCCCCCCGCCTGCTCAGCCGCCCCTCTTCCCTCACAACTCTAGATCGGCTGCCGGGCCGGATGAAAAGACCCGGCGGGCCGGATGTGGCCCGCAGGCCATAGTTTGAGGACCCCTGTACTAGGCTTAAAAATAGCCACCTCCCTCCCTGCATTTGTTAGTACAAATTGGGCCTGGGCAAAAACGTTCTAGCGAAGAGCTTCTAACTTGCAGCTATTCTTCAGGCCTCTAAAACACCCCTATAAGCTGAGTCAGCTTTCATTGCACATGTATAGATTACTGAATCAGTCTATGGTGCTAGTGCAACTTTTTTTTGCTCCAAGCCTCCCATTATTGAAACATTACCTTTTAAAACATTCTAATTCTTACTCTGAAGCCAAGTCACTGGGTGAGCTGTATAAATGATAAAGATTAGTAATTAGCTGTTAATTAACTAGTAGTTAGTATAGGAAGAAACTGTTTATGCTTAATGAGGAAGGGGAAAGTGGAAGGGAAGTCTGGATACAGACTTTATATGTAGTTTAATCTAAGGCTTTGCAAGGTTTCCCAGTTCCTGTGTGGTCATGTATGACAAGGAAATGTACTTTGTTCATGCTCAGATGCCATATAGTACTTCACAAGCTTTTGGATTTAACCCATGGCATTAAAGACAAGTGCTGAAACTGAAACTAGGAAGCCTTGCCTCAAAGTAAGCCATGGTGGGAGGAATGTTTACCTTTAGTTTCAAATCTTTGCTGACAACTAACACGTGTTGTCAGTAGGTGTCAGCTTGGTCAAAAATGAGGTGGATGTTTTATTGTATTGGTCTGCATTTGGACACTTTATGGAAGGGTACTAGAAATCCAAGTATCTTATTTAAGTATTGCCATAGTTTTCTTTCATGTGTTTCACTTGTGAATTTTAGGAGGTCTTGCGGGGGCGGGGGTTTGTTGTGTCCCCCCCCATGCCAAGATGTTTATTAAGGTTACACAGTAGAAGAAGCAGGTTACATATACAGTAATACCTTGGATTGCAAGCATAATTCGTTCCGGAACTGTGCTTGTAATCCAAAACACTCTTATATCAAAGCGAGTCTCTGGCGGGTGTGAGCGGGGCCGATTTTGGCCCGCTACACCCGCTCGAGGCGAGTGGTTACATCCCTACGACTTGTCTTGCAAGACGTTGCTTGTTTATCAAGTCAAAATTTATTTTTTTAAAAATTGCTTGTCTTGCAAAACGCTCTCAGACCAAGTTACTTGCAATCCAAGGTATTACTGTACTCAGAAGTCCTTCCATCTTTATATGCTCCAAGGTGACCCCTGACTTTGAAGATGCACTTTATGCTGTGTTCCTGCTCGTGCAAGAGAGCTTATAGAAGGAAACACCACCACCACCACCACCACCACCACTACCACCACCACCATCCTTCTACACTGCAGCCAGCTCTACACCCCTGAAGAGCATCTCCTGAGCATCAAGGGACCCTCAGGACAGGCTTGGGATGTGGGTTGGGGGCTGCAGTGGAAGGGGGTAAGCAGGGAAATCTGGTGAATGCAGCTTCTTGGTTCAGAACCAAGTGGCCAGGTTATTATTTGAGATTTGACATACTGATCATACTTTGTTGGTGCTTAAAGATCTTCACTGGCATTCAGTTTGCTTCTGGATGCAATTAAAATGGTTGATTTTGACTTATAAATTCCTAAATGGCATAGGACCGGGGTTTCAGAAGGCCCTATATAAGGCCTTCTGCTATATAAACCTACCTCTTTGAGATCATCCATCAAGGACTTGTTCCCAGCACACTATGGAGGTTAGATGGGTGGCTACCAGGGATAAGGCCTTTTCTGTGGCAACCCCCACCCCAAACTATACAGTGCCCTATCCAGACTTATTTGCTTAGGTCCCATTGGTTTCCAGGTAAAATCTGTTACATTTTCCTAAGCTTTTTATAGACTCATCTTTGAAAATGAAATAAAAACACATATCAATAAAGGTCTTTACCTGGGAGCCACCCACCTGAACTCTAGAGTGCATCTGGAGTAAGTCTTTGATGGGTGACTCAAACTAGCAGGTTTTATGATTTTTATCTATCTTCTGCCCCTGTGTCATAAACTAGGGGCCCCTTATAAGTCCCTGGCCACTAGAGGTCACTGAGTCCGGACTTTTCCCAGGACTCCCCAAAATATCAGCTGCCTCCATCTACTGGTATATAGAGAGCAGTAGGACTCTCCTCTTTATATACTTAGCATGTGGGGTGAGATTTGCCAATCTTAAAATGCGCCCAGACCAGAACATAGGCATTTAAAAGTATGAATATTTATTTAACAGGTCAATGTGCAGAACAAACATCAACTTATTGATGATGATGATGATGATGATGATGATGATGATTTCAAAAACCAAGGACCACATCTCTGCATTCAATATCTTCTCTCCCTCCCTTCTCATTCACATGCTGTCTCTGATTCTACAAATTGACTGGGTTTGCATGACACAGTAAACCTCAGTAGGTCTACCGCCCGAGTAGAGTCTCCTTAACCACCCTACTAAGCCATGGCTTGTGGTAGGGTTTACTTACCCTACTGAGGTTTAGCATGTCATCCGAAGCCCTCCCGGACCCCCTCCTCTCACCAGACGTGGGCACCACACCCAGCAAGGGTAGGAGGGGGGAATCAGTCCCCCGCCCTCCAGGACTAGCTAGCCCTGGAGGGCAGGGGGATGGATGACGGCAACAGCGGTGGGGGGACATGGCTATGTGCTGTGACAGCACGTGGCCACACCCTCGCATCGTTGCCGCCACCACCACCGACACACTCCTTAGCAAGGGCAGGTTTAACCCACCCTCGCTAAGGAGCGTGTTGGTGGGTGCGCCAGTGAGGGGGCGTGGCCACTTGCTGTCACAGCACATGGCCACTTATCCTCACTGCTGTCGCCGGGGCGCACAGTCATGCACAAGCCACTCTGGCCAGGTTCAGACAACATGACAAGGCACTCTGAAACAAACATGGCTCATAAGCCACCATGGCTTATCATGTTGTGTGAACCCAGTCTATCTCTGTCTATCCTAACTCAACTCCCTCCTCGCCTGACTTCTCCCTAACTGTCCCTGTCCGCCTTCTAACTGACTTTCCCAAACTGCCACTAGTTTCACCCAAGATTCCATTCTAGTCTCAGCTGTCAATCATTCCATTTTTATTTATTATATTTATATCCCGCCTTTTTTCCTGCAAGGAACCCAAGGTGGCTTACATAATCCTCCTCCTCCTCCTCCTCCTCCTCTCCATTTTATCCTCACAACAACCCTGTGAGGTAGGTTAGTCTGAGAGTCAGTGACTGGCCCAAAGTCACCCAGTGAGTTTCATGGCCGAGCGGGGACTAGAACCCAGATCTCCCAAGTCCCAGTCCAACACTCTAACCACTCTTCCGTTACAGCCCCATTTAGTGTTTAAAATGGCGTCAAATACAGCCCAGTGGCTGAAACTCTATTGTAGGCTGCCTTGGAAACCTATTGGTTATAAATTTTTATAATTTATTTATTTATTTATTTATTTATTATATTTATCAATCGCCCATCTGGCCGGCCACCCTGGGCGATGTACAATTAAAATACAGTAAAACACAACAAAATATAATAATTAAAACAATATTAAAAATTCTCATTAAAAACCTAACCCACCCCATATTCCCGCCTGAACAGCCATGTTTTTAATGCACGGCGGAAGCTCATCACGGAGGGGGCATGGCGAAGGTCACTAGGGAGGGAGTTCCATAATGTGGGGGCCGCCACAGAGAAGGCCCTCTTCCTAGTCCCCACCAGCCTGACTGCTCTGGCTGATGGAATAAGGAGAAGGCCGTCCGTGGCAGACCTACTTGATGCTGCTGGAGGCGCTCCTTGAGATAAGCTGGGCCGGAGCCGTGTAGGGTTTTAAAGGTCAAAACCAACACCTTGAATTCGGCTCGGCAAGCAACTGGTAGCCAGTGCAACTCATTAAGCACTGGCGTGATGTGATCACGCCAGCGGCTGCCCTTAATCAGGCGAGCCGCCGCGTTCTGTACCAGCTGAAGCTTCCGGACCGTCTTCAAGGGTAACCCCACGTAGAGCGCATTACAGTAGTCTAGGCGAGAGGAGACCAAGGCATGAACCACTGATGGGAGCAGGTGATTAGGAAGGTAGGGGCGCAGCTGCCGTATCAGATGGAGTTGATACAGCGCCGCCCGGCTCACAGCTGCCACCTGAGCCTCCATGGACAGCTGGGAGTCTAGAATGACCCCCAAGCTGCGGACCTGGTCCTTCAGGGGTAGATGTACCCCATTCAGCACCAGGTCAACATCCCCTAACCTTCCCTTGTCCCCCACCAGAAGTACCTCGGTCTTGTCGGGGTTCAGCTTCAGCATGTTCCTTCCCATCCAGCCAGCCACTGACTCCAGGCACTTGGACAGGGTCTCAACGGCCAACCTCGGTGAGGACT
The DNA here is from genome assembly GCA_021292165.1 of Shinisaurus crocodilurus. Taxonomy (NCBI): domain Eukaryota; kingdom Metazoa; phylum Chordata; class Lepidosauria; order Squamata; family Shinisauridae; genus Shinisaurus; species Shinisaurus crocodilurus. Next base: position 206,584,963 of record CM037879.1, read on the forward strand.
TGAAACAGAGGTAGAGCTGTGTGTCATCCGCATACTGATGACACCGCACCCCAAACCTCCTGATGATAGCTCCCAGCGGCTTGAGGTAGATGTTGAATAACATCGGGGAGAGGATGGAACCCTGCGGCACTCCACAAGTGAGCAGCTGAGGGTCCAAAGCCTCCTCCCCAAGAACTACCCTCTGATACCTTCCAGAGAGGAAGGACCGGAACCACTGCAATACAGTGCCTCCCAAGCCCAAGCCCTCCAGACGGTCCAGGAGGATACCGTGGTCAACGGTATCAAAAGCCGCTGAGAGATCGAGGAGGACTAGAAAGGAGCATTCGCCCCTATCCAAAGCCCTCCTCATATCATCCACCAAGGCGACCAAGGCCGTCTCCGTCCCATGTCCAGACCTGAAGCCCGACTGGCACGGATCCAAATAATCGGCTTCATCCAAGTGTGCCTTCAACTGAGCACCCACCACCCGCTCGATCACCTTGCCCAGAAATGGTAAATTGGAGACTGGGCGAAAGTTGTTTAAATCCTGGGGATCCAAGGAGGGCTTCTTTAGAAGCGGTCTTATTACTGCCTCCTTGAGGGCTGATGGCATCACTCCCTCCTCGAGGGAGGCATTCACCACCGCCTTGATCCCCTCACCCAGTCTCTCCCTGCAGTTCATGATGAGCCAGGACGGGCAAGGGTCAAGCAAGCAGGTGGTCGGCCTCACAGATGAAAGCACCTTGTCCACTTCATCAGAAGGAAGAAGCCAAAACCGATCCCACAAAACTGGTCTGCCATTGGCCTCCTCCCGCTCACTCCCTGTGTCCACGACGTACGATATCCCACTCCTAATCCAATCGATTTTATCTGCGAAGTGCTTCACTAAAGCCTCACAGGAGGCTTTTGACTGTTACAGTGGGTCCGGAGCGACTGGACCGACCAGATTCCAGACCACTTGGAACAGCCTCCTGGGGCAGCACTCTGCAGACGCAATGGAGGCAGCATAGAAATTCTTTTTTGCTGCCTTCACCGCCACCCGGTAGGCTGAAGATGCAGCTCTAACCCGTGTTCGATCATCTTCGGAGCGGGAATTTCGCCATCGGCGCTCTAGCCTTCTCACCTCTTGTTTCAGAGCTCGCAGCGACGGAGTGAACCATGGCACCGCGCGAGCTCTGTTTAGGCGAAGAGGGCGCTTCGGGGCAACTCGGTCTAATGCCCTGGTGATTGCAGCATTCCAGTCATTCACCAGGGTCTCGACCGAGCTACCGTTTGTGTGCTCCAATTCCCCAAGCGCGTTCAGGAATCCATCTGGATCCATAAGACGCCTGGGGCGGACCATCCTAATAGGTCCCTCACCCCTGCAGAGGGGTTGTGGCACCGAGAAATCCAACCCCACCAGATAGTGATCCGACCATGACAAGGGGGTGGTGGATATACCCCCGATCTCCAGATCACTTCCCCCCTCTCCGGAAACAAAAACCAAGTCCAGTGCATGACCGGCTACATGGGTAGGTCCAGTTAATACAGGGTGCAGCTCCCAGGAAGCCATGGTCTCCATAAAGTCCCGAGGTGCCCCAGTGAGGGAAGCCCCCAAATGCACGTTGAAGTCCCCCAGCACCACTAGCCTGGGGGACAACACACGCACATCGGAGACCACCTCCAGCACCTCGGCCAGGGAGTCTGTCATGCAGCGGGGTGGACGGTACACGAGCAGAATCCCCAGGCTGCCCTTTGGACCCAACCTCCAGTACATGCACTCAATAAACTTGGTCTCCCGGTAAGGACCAAGGACTCCCGGTAGATAACAGCCACTCCCCCTCCCCGTCCCCCAACCCTTGGCTGCTGGGCATACGAGAAACCGGCCGGACACAAGGCCGCCAGAGTTGGAGCAGCGGCCTCGTCCAGCCAGGTTTCCGTAACACATGCCAGGTCCGCACCCTCATCCATGATCAAGTCATGGATGAGAGATGTTTTTTGGGTAACGGACCTGGCATTGCACAACAGCAAACGCAGGGTGGGGGGAGGAGCAACACATCCCCCAGTTATCCCTTGGCTCTGGGCAGGCCCGGAACAAGGGATAGATATTAAGCATCGATCCCTTGTTCCCCTTACTCGGGAAGGAACTTTCATATAATGAAAATACATTGGACACGTGCAATCTATGCACTTCTTTAATGTGGCAGATGGATTCTGTGGGCAGAGCTGGGGAGGATTTCTGTATGAATGTACACATATAGCTATTGTCAAACACAATATGTTCAAGGCTTCTGCATCCCACTCCAAGCCAGGCCACTGTGTGAATCAGCCCAAACATATTTGTCATCTGGTGCTACTAAATTGTCACTCAAAGTAGCAAAGATTTGTTTATATTTTAAAAACATTTTTATTCTCTTCCTTGTGCTTGAGTAGATGTACAAAAAAATTAAAAACAATCACATTTAAACTTTAAATACAACAGTTTAAAACTATGACAACGATCAGCAGCACAACATGCCAATAACAATACCCTTGAACAATCAATCCATCTCACTGCCCTGGCATCAGCCACTAAAAGCCTTGCAAAACGAGTAAGGCTTTGCATTTATTTCACAAACCCAGGGTGGAAGTACAGAGGCACATACCACATTCTGGAAGGACATTTCATGACCTTGGAGCTAAAGCTGTAAAGGCCCTATTCCTTGCCACTGCTGTTTTCACAAAGACAGAACATGGATCAGGGGCTGATCAGGAGAAATTGGCAGAGAGATTCATTTCAAAGGAACTTTTTGCTCATAGGAGAAAGAATTTTAGCCTTGGACCCTTACTATTATGCACATTTCTTTAATTTGGCATTTCAGCTATTGCATTTCTGTTTTGATGATAGATCAAACCCTTCTCTGGATCATTCAAAGGGAGCCCTAAGCTGCAATTCTATACTTACTGGGAGTAAATCCCATTGATCTACTAAAGATTAGATATGTGCTGATGTGCAACACCATGTGTGAACTATCCTGTGCTATGTGACCCTTGCTTAAATGTATTGTGCATTGCATATGAGAGAACTGCTGATGCGCTCATTATATATTTAAATAGCCAGAAGTGCAGAAATACTACAGAAAGTTGATATGGAATATTCTCGTTCAGAAGTCTAAAATGATTTATGATACAGAAACTATAACCATCACTACTATTTTTTTTACCTTTGTGTATGTGTATGTAGTTAAATGGTTATGAAGCACCTAAGGTCACTGGGTCTGTTAAGCTGTTAACAGGTCACTGAGTACTGTAAAAAATATTAAAAAGGCAAAAAACAAAAAAAACCTTTCCTCAGAATTTTATAATCTAAAAATAACACAAACAAACCATTTTTATTTATTTATTTTTAATATACAGTCATGCCTTGGATTGAGAGCATAATTCATTCCAGAAACGTGCTTGTAATCCAAAACACTCTTATATCAAAACGAAATCCCCCCCCAAAAAAATTGTACAGAGATTTTTAATTTAAGCCATACTACAGTACTTGTATTGCAAGATGTCGCTTGTATATCAAGTAAAAAAAAATTAAATAAATATTTAAAAATTTGCTTGTCTTGCAAAACGCTCTCAAACCAAGTTACTTGCAATCCAAGGTATGTATTTAAAAAATTGCTTGTCTTGCAAAACGCTCTCAAACCAAGTCAGTTACTTGCAATCCAAGGTATTACTGTATATCGCTTAATATAAAAAATATCTTAAACAATTCACATATAAACATTAAAAATCACATTTAAATACACTATTAAAAACAATTCTAACTACAATAACAATACAAAACAATACAAGAAACAGTAAGATGGAGCAGCATATGATTAATTAATTACAAGCCAGAGAAAGCCTGGATGAACAAGTGCATTTTCAGGAGGTATTTGAAATACACCATATTTTTCTGCCTCCTGAACTGTATGAGGGAGGGTTTCCATAGGGTAGGCAGTGGCATTGAGATATTGCATGGCAACATTCTTTTGGTTGTGGAATGACCAGCAAGGCCATTTGAATACTTAAATTAAAATGAATATTATGAGAGAAGCTGTTTAAGGGCACCAAAACAGCACACACTGGATGTCATCAAACAGAAAAAGAAAATCAGATGCCAACTATCTGAATAAGTTGGAAGCTAGAACAACTGGCCTGTATTGAAAATTATAGGGAGTGCATAGTCCTATGTGATAGGTCTATCCCATTATCCTTAGATCTGATGACAACGGCATAGTTCCTGTTAGCTTAGAACAAATTTTAAGAATGAAACTATGTATCTAAAAGCAGATTTGGAGTAAGAAGAATCTAAGAAAGATAATTTATTACAGACTCTTCTTTCTTTTAATTGTCAAGAGAATGAGGCTTTAGAAAGGGGGAGAGAGAGGTTAGAAAGTCTCTGAGGCTGACATGGTAAAGAGAGAAAATTCTCATTTTATTCTCAAAACAATCGATAGCAGGCATTGTTCTGTTTAACGATTACAGAAAAAGTGCATCATGCTTTAAGGTAATGTTCCATGGACCAGTGACTCTGCATTCTGTCCCTAGTAATTTGCTGGCTGTAATTTCAACTTTGTTCCCTCTGCTATCGGTCTCACAGACTCAGCATTGACCCTGTTTTATTACTGAAAAAAACCAAACCTATTTCAGATCCTAGAAATAGTTTCCTTTAAAGTCAGATTCCAGCCATATGAAAGAGATGGCTGCCAGTCCCAAAAACTCAGAATACTCTCTTTTCATGCTCATTTACCTTCCTGACAAACTGAAATTATAATCTGGGATATGCCTGATGATATCGGGGATGTCCATAGTGGTAGTAACGTCACCAGTTACAATTAATGATAGATAAGATATACATGTCTTCAGGCTTCAACTGATGCTGGACTTTGCAACTCATTAGTATGTTCAATTTCAGGTGGTGGTAGTCGTCTTTCTAATAGTGAAATAACCTTGGAGTAGTTCTGCTGTATTGTGTTCAGAATATTTATATTTATTTATTATATTTATACCCCGCCTTTTTTCCTGCAAGGAACCCAAGGCGGCTTACATAATCCTCCTCCTCCTCTCCGTTTTATCCTCACAACAACCCTGTGAGGTAGGTTAGGCTGAGAGTCAGTGACTGGCCCAAAGTCACCAAGTGAGTTTCATGGCCAAGCGGGGACTAGAACCCGGATCTCCTGAGTCCCAGTCCAACACTCTCACCACTACGCCACACTGGCTCTCTAATGGTATGAGAATGGTATGAGGTGATACAAAAGCTCTGTAGTAGTTGATCTATGGCAGTGTTCTCCAAGCTTGGGTCTCCAGATGTTTTTAGCCTACAACTCCCAGCATGCCCCAGCCAGCTACGCTTTCCTCTCTCTACCAGCCCCAGAAGCCCCTGAAAATGCTGCTTATGGGTCAGGGAGCCCTGCTGAGTGCAGTGGGTTGTGGCGCAGGGACTGAGCAGGATGAGGAAATTCGTGTAAAATCAGGTGACCTGTGATGTTGGGGGGACTCTAGAGACTGGCAGTGAGAGGAAGGGGTGTGAATGTCCGCTTCCACCTCCTTCCATGGGCAGATATCTGGATTCTCCCATATAAATAAGGTGCAGCATGAAGAAAAATGTTCTTAATAAGAACCTAAGTCTTGGTCAGCAAGAAATGATACACTGATTTCCAGAGGAGATAAGACTATCATCATCCTAGAAAAGGTATCTTTCTACCAAGAGGAAGATTTGAGAACATAGTCTAGCACAGTCTTTACCAGATAAGAGATTCGACTTGTTACGATATTAGCAAAGAATGCTTGGTGAGTTTAATTTCCAAAAGTTTTTAGTATGTAACAAGATGGTATCTCAAAGTTTTATGAGCTCATTTAATGATAAAGGATTATTATTGTTGTTGTTGTTGTTGTTGTTGTATTGCCACCTATACAATAATTTGGCATGCAGTATTGGATTTATACACACTTATCTGACAACTTGAAAATATAAATTGGACTTACAAGTGCAATCTTATGGAGATAGAAGCCCTCCATCTATTCTATTCCCTGCCGACAAGAGCCAGGCAGGGTGGGAGGAGGACTGAGGCAATTTTGCCTCCTGCTCCCCCTGAAAAACAAAGCAACCCCCCCACGGTAGATGGGCCTCTGAGCCCACCTAACTCACTTAACAGTGGTGGGTGAGGATGGGTGCCGGAGAGGCCATAGAATCCTGCAGATCCTGACTTCTCCCCTCCCCCCAGAACTCCCCCTCCATAACTTCTCCAAGGTCGTCAAGATCGCTTGTGACCTTGGAAAGCAGCGGTTGCAGTTTTTTTCTGCATCAGCTGCAAGGAGAAGAGGCAGACAGAAAGGATCCACTGTCAGATTCCCCCTCCCGAGGTCAGATGAGTACCTACAGGCTCGGGAGGAGGGATCTGAGATATCCTATGGTCCCTGGGATTGCTTTCCGGATTCATCTCATAATAAACATTCTTCAGAAGATTTAATTCATTAATGATTTATACACATGAGTAAGCATTAACAACAACAAACATTCTTGATGGTCACGGTTTCTTAAAATAGACACATCCTGGAATGTTCCACAAGCAGTCAATAATTTCCTTGGCCATCGCCCAGCCTAGATGCAGCAATAAGTAGTATCTTGAACTCCTTAAAATGGTCATTATATTTCATCAACCTTAACCAGGTGTACTGAGCTGAAATCAGCCAGGATAGTCTAGGCCAGTGATGGCAAACCTATGGCACGCAGGGACCTCTCTGTGGGCACTCGAGCCATTGGTCACCAGATCGCGAAAACACTAATGATCTTGTTCTTTCTCACAGTGTGGAACAGAATGATTTTATTCTAGAATTCCTGTTACAGAATTCTTTTCTACATTATTATCACATTTAAAAGATTTTGAAGAATGATGCACAGAGCATGGCTTGGATGTAAAGCCCTAACAGTTGACCTGAGTGCTGCATGTGTTGCTCTCAAACTAACGGAGTATGAGCCAAGGTTTGACAAATTATCAGCATGCATGCAATAGCAAAAATCACATTAATTGTGCAAAAAGCATGCCCAATGCAAACTTTTACCCAATGCAGTGTTTGCAGTCCAAGACATAAAGTGTTTAAAATGTGTTAAGCACGTTTAGTTTTCTTGTTTATCTTGCTCATCCTAGTACAGGTTGACTTTTACTTTTACTAATCCGACACCTGTAGAAGCAGGGAAAGGACCCGGAGTAAAGCTTGCCCCATACAATTTCGGTCTGGCATATAATCATATTACAAGTTGAGAATCCCTTATCCAAACATACATGTGCCTAATTATTTAAAAAGTTTGTATAAATTCCCTTCAGGCTATGTGTACAATGTAGTACTATAATAATTTTTTGAGTTGATTTTTTTTCAACAAAAAACTGTTTGTATCATTGAAAGCTCTGTTGTGTTTTTCTTTTAAGACAAAAGATGTTAATTAGTCCTGACAACTGTATGTGTTGTTTTACTAAAACTAAAACCTCGGTATTCAGGTTTAATTGCAATGTTGGCACTTTGAAATAAATAAGTTGGTTTTGTGTTGCAGTTTGGGCACTCGGGCTCAAAAAGGTTCGCCATCACTGGTCTAGGCTCTATCTGGGCATTCAGGCACTCATGATGCAGATCACTTGAGGAGTGAGAGTGCTTGCTGCCCCCACACCTCCGTCACATCCTCACTGCCCCTTCCGCGTGTCGGAAGGGGAAATTCTGCATCAGGAAGCCTGCCGGAGGTGTGCAGACGTCCCCTATATTTTAGAACCCTGATTTTGGGGAGGGACTATGTAATCCTGTCTGTTCCCAATCCCTTAACAATTGTTAGGGTGCAGGAAATATTACTTTTTAATATAGGTTTCTTTATATAATAAATAAGGACACATGGAAAAGGGATTTCTCCTGTGTTACTCTCAAACTCTGGAATGTACTCCCTTTGGAATTGTGACTGGTCCCTCTGTCTACATTCAGGAAGGGGATCAAGACACATCTTTTTAATTTGGCGTTTTAAATTGTTGTTCTGGTTGTTCTGGTTTTTAAAGTTGTTTTAAATGACACAGAATAAAAATACAAATTATTATTAGTATTAGTATTAATAATAAGTATTATTATTAATAATAAGTATTATTATTATAATTATTAATAATAATAATAATAATAATAATAATAATAATAATAATAATAATATACCCCTTTTCTGCAACTACTGAACTCACACTGGTTCACAACAGATACATTAACAAAAGTGTCACTCCTAACATTCCATAACAAAATTTGTTATGAAAAACAAAAATCAAAATTAACAAAATCACAGAATAATCTATTTAAATGAATCAATGCAATAATATTCAGTTCCAAACAACAATTCATTGCACTAGAGTAAACAACAGTATAATGACAGTATTAAATTCCAAGTCACAATTCATTTATCTAAACTAGCAGCAAGCAGTAGCTAGTACAAAGAAATTAAAGTGCCTGTGTAGCAGCTATCATCAATCTCAAAATGCCCAAAGCAGAAGCTTCCAAAAATCACAACGAAACTCGTTTGGCATCTGTTAGCCAGCTTGCCTTCCACACCCTGCATCAACTCTCCTACCTGGAGCAAAATTAATCCAACTCATGCTCTTGGTCAAAATATTCTAGGGCATACTCAAATCTTATCCCCCTCTACCTCCTTTCTCAGGACTCAGTAAGATGGCACCCTCACCTTCATTGCACCCCTTGAAGGCATGATTCCCAAAGCATGCCACTTGGAAAATCTCCCTAGACATCTCAGTGCTCCTTGTGGCTCCCTGATGTGGGCTAGTGGAGGCACCGGTTCCAATGTTGCTTTACATATTCCCTCCCAGGCCTCTGGTTGTTCCCACCACGGGCATCATTGCTAATTTTGTCCGCCCATGACGGACTGGGAGAGATATACCACTCTTCTGGAAATGGATGAACAGTCCAAGGGAAGAGGCATCTCAACTGGCAAATGTTCCCAGTGGCTCCTGTTTGACTTCTACTGTGACAGGACGGTGGAGACACTGGGAGATGACATTGGTATGTGCCTGTGGCTCATGCTGGCTCAGCTTGTCTGAGCGTGGAAAGCTAAGCAGGGTCAAGCCTGGTTATTACTTGGATAGGAGACCCCTCCTCTAGTTTCCTGCATTGAGCAGGGGGTTGGACTCGATAGCCTTGTAGGCTCCTTCCAACTCTACGATCTATGAAATCTGGTGTAAATATTTCCTCCACTACTTTGCTGGAGTGGCTGCTGCAGCATTGGCAATAGGCTTACCTTTTATGTTGAGTATAGATCAATACATATCAATTAATTATAATAATTAATCACCATCATTCCAGTCCTGATACAAAAGTATCAGTTATGATCCTTGTACCAGGTCTGGACTTCTTAAGACAAGTCTCGTGAGCTGTACTAGTCATTAGCTGTCAAATGAACAATATAATTTTGCATCAACATTCATAATTTTCTTTGGTCTAACTTTAATCTTCTCAGAAATGAAAATGAGATAGAGATTGCAACGTTAGGCAAGTCTTGTAATATAGTCAATAAAGAACAAAATATGAAAAATATGGACATGTTTCCAAATAGCCAATACATTACATTAACAAAATTGCAGTGCAAATTCTATTATGCATTAGCCCATGAATAGCCTCATAAATCTGTGTCTAGAAAGAAGTGCTTATCAGTAGCAAGCATCTTCCTGAAGACCTAGGTTTTTTTAACCCTTTATTTAGTGCTTACTCAACAAATATATAGGGCAAGCCTTTTCTTTTAAAAAATAACTTGCCCTCTCCCCACCTCCCACTTTTTTTTTTTTTTAAAGAACACTTCTGAATACAGTATGACTTCAGAGTGACTATCTAGGGAAGGTATGATTTTTATATGGGTCATGATATTTCATTAGTAGGCAAAATACTGAATGGTTTGTGCGTTCTTGTTGTTATAATAAGTTGTTCTCATTTCTTCTATATATAAAACTTTAGTTCTGAATTGACTTTGGATATGTTTATAGTAGAAATGGTTTCCAAAAATCTCAGAGCCTCCATTGTGGAATCACATTGTATACATGATCATTGCCTTCTTACTTAGTAATGGCTAGATGCTGATTTGAAACTTCTCCAATATTTGAGCAGAAGTCACACAACCTGTTGTTGATTACTAATTTTAAATATTCTATCTACCGTCTCTCAGTCACAGGTATTCTGATTTATCATCTTGGTATCACATTGCCTTCATACACATAGCTTGCTGACATAATCCTAGATATGATATAGTAAATGTCAGTGTCGCAGCTCATTGAGGGTATCAGCATTGCCATCACCATTTTAAATTAAGCTAGTTCAGCAGCAACTGCTTTTAGCTTTCCAGCTGCATTTATGCTAGGTGGCGAGTTTGGGAACGGTTCAGATAAGAGGAAGGGGTTCCGCCTTCTGCTTTCATGTTAACATGAAAGATAAGAGATGCTTGTGTGGTTGCAAGGTGCTGGGGTGGAGTCAGTGGTTGTGGTCCATGTTGGTACCAGTGACGTGGGTAAATTTAGGCATGAGATCCTGGAAGCCACATTTAGATTGCTAGGTAGGAGGTTGAAATCCAGGACTGCCAAGGTGGCTTTGTTTGTTTGTTTGTTTCTTTCTTTCTTTCTTTCTCTGAAATGCTACCTGTTCCACACACAGGCCCACCAAGACAGGCAAAGCTGACAAGTCTCGATGCATGGATGTGATGATGGTTTAGGGAGGAGGGGTTCAGATTTGTTAGACACTGGGGAACATTTTGGGACCAGACAGGCCTGCACAAGAGGGACAGGCAGCATTTGACCCAGAATGGAACCAGACTGCTGGTGCTTAACATAAGAAAAGTTGGTAAAGCAGCTTTTTGAACTGAACCCTGGAAGAAAGCCAACAGGAGCTGGGAAGCATCTGGTTTGGATTGAATCATCCCTAGGGAATGAAGATGAAAATGTGTACAATTGCCCAATGGTGAAAAGGAGGGGGGAAAGCCAGGAGCACATGGTGAAACAAGAGAGCCTGTCCAAGAGGCCTAAGGGTCATAGCAGCAGATGCACATGCAAAAAACATTTGGGGAGGAACACCATATATAGGTGTTTCTATGCAAACATTAGAAGCCTCTGAGCCAAAATGGGAGAGTTGGACTGCCTGGTTTTAAAGGAAAACCTAGATGTATAGTGGGCATTACGGAAACCTGGTGGTGGAATGGAGGGAACCAGTGGGATAGTCATATCTGGATATAAACTCTATAGGAAGGATAGGGAAGGGCGTTCTGGAGGAGGTGTTGCTTTGTACTTCAAAGAGGGCATAGTGTCAAGCAGACTTGAAAACCTAAAAGGGCTAGACTCCTCCACAGAAACACTGTGGGTGACAATACCGGGCTCCAAAAGTAATTTATTACTAGGAGCATGCTATTGTTCCCCAGATCAGATTGCTCATTGTAATCTGGAGATGTAAAATGCAGTCAGGGAGGCATCCAAACGAGGAAGTGTAATAATGAGTGACTCCAATTACCCCCAAATTGACTAGATAAATGCTTGTTCCAGTCATGACAAAGAGGTTAAATTTCTCGATGCCCTAAATGACCGTGCCCTACTAGAACAGTTGATCATAGAACCCACCAGAGGGGAGGCAACCTTGGATTTAATCCTAAGTGGTGCCACCCAGGACCTAGTGCAAGATATGAGTGTTACCAAACAAACTGGAAACAATGACCACAATGCTATCAGATTGTGTGTGTGTGTGTGTGTGTAAAATTGCCAAGGAAGTCCAATACAGTCACATTTGACTTCAAAAAAGGAAACTTCTCTAAAATGTGGGAACTGGTAAAAAGGAAGTTGAAAGTGGGCATCAAGAAGGTTAAATCCCTTCAAAATGCTTGGAGGTTACTCAAAACCACAATAATAGATGCTCAGCTAGAATGTATAGCACAGGTTAGGAAAGGTAGTACAAATCCAAGAGATCAACAGCATGGTTAACGAGCAGTGCCAAGGAAGCTATTAAAGAGAAGACGACTTCCTTCAGAAAATGGAAGTCTTGCCCAATTGAGGAGAATAACAGGGAGCATAAACTTGCAAAAAGGGTGTGCAAGAAGAGAATAAGAGATGCAAAAAAACATTTTGAGGAGCATATCATTAATAATATCAAGGCCAACAATAAAGAATTATTTAAATGTATCAGAAACAGGAGACCAGCTAGGGACGCAGGTGGACCATTTGATGACAATGGAGTTAAAGATGTATCAAAAAGGATAAGGAGATTGCAGAGAACTGAATGAATTATTTTCATCTGTCTGCAGAAAATATAGGACAGATACCTGTGCCTGAACTGATGTTTTCAGGGAGTCTGAGGAACTGAGCCAAATAGTGGTGACAAAAGATGAAGTTTTCAACCTTATTGACAAAGAGAAAGTTAATCAATCACTGTGCCTCTATAGTATCTACCCCAGAGTTCTTAAAGAACTGCAATGTGATATGCTGATCTTCTAACAAAAATATCTAACATGTCCCTAAAAAAGCCACTGTACCAGAGGACTGGTGAATGGCCAATGTAATGCCAGTTTTTAAAAAGGGATCCAAAGAGGAGATCCGGGAAATTACAAGCCAGTTAATGTCTGTTCCAGGTAAATTGGTTGAAACAATTATTGAACATAAGTTTAGTGAGTATATAGAAGGACAAGCCCTGCTGAGAAAGAATCAGCATGGTTTCCACAAAGGAAAGTCATGCCTCACTAACCTTTTACGGTTCTTTGAGAGTGTCAGGAAACATGTGGATGGGGTGATCCAGTAGATATTTTTTATTTGGACTTCCAAAAGGCCTTTGATAAAGTCCCTCACCAAAGAGTCTTGAACAAACTTAGTAGTCACAGAGTAAGAGGATAGGTCCATAGAATAAGAGGAGAGGAGAGTAACTAGTTTAAGAACAGAAAGCAGAGAGTAGAAATAAATGGTAAATTATCCCAATGGTGTAAACAGTGTGGTCCTACAGGGATCTGTATTGGGACCAATGCTTTTCAATTTGTTCATAAATGATCTGGAATTAGGCGTCAGCAGTGAGGTGGCCAAGTTTGCTGATGACACCAAATTATAATTAGGGTTGTAAAAACAAAAAGAGACTGCAAATAGCTCCAAAAGGATCTCTCCAAACTGGCAGAATGGGCATCAAAATAGCAAATGCAGTTCAATGTAAGCAAGTGTAAAGTGAACGTTGGGACAAAAAAAATCCCAGTATCATGTATGTGTTGATGGGATCTTAGCTAACAGTGACTGACCAAGAAAGAGATGTGCTGGACAGCTCAATGAAAATGTTGACCCAGCGTGCAGCTGCTTTGAAAAAGGCAAATTCCATGTTAGGTATAATTAGAAAGATGTTGAAAATAAAACTGCCAGTATCGTACTGCCACATGACCACAGTTGAATCTCCTCCTCTGAGGTCATAGCTCTGTCTACAACATCAGAGGAGAAGATTAGCTGCATCCTATAGCCCCTCAGACACCATTTAGAGGCCATAGGATTGTCTCTTAACCTCCTAAGATCTGGATTTTGTGAGTAATATATTCAGCAATATGGAATAGAATGGTAGATAATGGTACTATGAGCCGTCTAGGGTCTCTCGTGCCATTTTCCAGTGAATTATGCCATTCAGTAGATTGTCTCTGAGTGATGTGTCTCTATTCCCAGTGGCTCAGTAACTAACAGTATTATAAGAAATCCACCCTCCTCTATCTGGCGCTTATTCAATCATTGCAGTGAGAACTTGCACACAACTGCATTCAACCATATGTTGCTTGGCTTGCTCTGTGCTGAATTCCTGGCTGCGATAGTGAACTATTCTTTCTGTACAATATTTTGACAGTTGGACAGGGTGGGAAAAGTCCTATTCTCAAGCTTTTCTAGTAATGATGGCATCTTAAAGTACATGTGTAGCATGTACTTATTTGTCTGGCTGTTATGCTAGAATTCTAACAATTTTGATACCTCCTTAAGCCCAAGTGGCTTTATATGAATTCAAGTGGACCAAGTCTTGGTTTCTAGTTTCCCAAATCTTCAGTTTCTCTCTTATCCTCAATGATACTTTCAGAATTGGAGTTGCCAGGTCTCTGAATGCAAACATATGGTGTACAAGAGTTGATGGAGCCATTCACTTTACAAGGATAAAGTTATATATAATTGCACCAAAATGAAATACAGTTTAAAGAGACCATTAGTTCATATCTAATTATGATAACTACTCTTACAAATAATTTGAATATTTTAAAAACACACAATTGAAATAAGCATATGAGGATTTTATGCTCAAAACTGGTTATTTCAAGTTGGTTATTTCTCGGTCTTCTGTACTGCTGTTTCATATTTTTGTGAAGCTTTAGTTCTCAAGCTTGATTGCACTGTACTTCATTTGAATTTCTAGTGTTTGGGCCTGTGTGACAGAAATGGAAAAATACGGCAATTTTGAGACTTCAAACCATGAGAATTGCATTAGTAGAGAAAAGCAGGAGCCCAGCTTGTCCAAGATTATTTCCAGCGGAGGCTGGTGGCTCCAACGTCAGCGGGGCTGTGCATCTGCTCCGGATTTTACTCCAAACTTTTAGGAAGCTATCCATGGTGCCAAACCTAGTTTGGGGATAGGGTTCAGCACCACGGATAGCTCATTAAAAGTTTGGGGTGAAATCCAGAGTGGATCCACAGCCCTGCTGACGTTGGAGCCACCAGCCTCTGCTGACTATTTCCAACAGTGGCAGGGGCAACACCGGAGGAAAAAGATAACTGGGCATAAAAGGAGCAAAGTTGGTTGGGGTGGGGAGAACAAGCATGTGAAAAGTGTCTTTCCAACAAGTCCAGCAGTTAGGGAGTGTGCATACTTGTCTGGTGCCGCCAATGAGCACCGCCCGCCCAGATACTTCTCGAATGTTTACAAGCGAGGCATGAAAGTGATGATCACCACCTGTTGTTTATTCTCAGCCTTTGGTGGTATTCAAGGCATACTCAAGGCCTTCCCCAACCTGGTGCCTTCCAAATGTGTCGAATTTCAGCACCATCATTTGTAGACTGCAGTCCAACACATCTGGAAGGCACCAAGGTGGGGAAAGCAACTGTACATTCAAGGAATGCAACCTGATGCCCTCCAGATTTTTTGCACTACAACTCCCATAATCCCTGACTATTGGCCATGCTGACCAGGCTTTATGAGAGTTGTAGTCCAAACATCTGAGCGAAACCAGGTTGCCTACCCCTGCATTAGAGTGTAGAATACAGTTTCCATTTGTGAAGGGACTGAGAACCAGCAGCGGCTCCTGATGAAGGCAGGGGGAAAGTGATTTTCATTGATTCTCATTTCCCCCAGCAGTTCCTCCCTCCACCTCCCACACTGATCCAGAGGGTCCTCCTATCCTCCAGAGCAGTTTTTCAGGCAAGGAGAAGTTGGAATTGGCCAAAATTGCCCCCCCCTTTCCATCAGCAGGATCACCCCATAAGTGGTGGTATTTATCTTGGAACATTTCAAACAACACAGTTAGCTGGTAGAAAGCAATTTTATTGCATATGTGCTTAGCCAAGGCCAGACTTTTAACTTTTCCATTCCATATTTCCCAGATTCTCTGCCTCTTAATGCTTCCTATTAGCTTTGTATTAACAAATTGTAATGATATTCATTGAATTGTTGTTTGGTGGAAAATAGAAGAAATCCGCTGATGTATTTGTTGTACTATAACAGAAAAAAAAAGGTGGTTTCATTTTAAGCACAAGGTACACTTCTTCTTTTTTACCACTGCAGAAGTTAGCAGGTTTATACCATGCAAATTGCTCATGGTAATGATATTCCAAAATATTCTAATAAGTGTTTATTCTTTCACTTTTTATTTTTGTTTGCATTTGAAAAGATATGAAAGCTAGATGCAGAAATCTCTAAATCGTAATAAAGCAGCCGCATAAAATATATATGAACAAATGCGTATAAATTGGAAAACTGTGATAAAATCGCTGGAAGTTCAAGAAAACTTGCTTAACAGAGGCCATGTGTTAAACAGTTAAAGAGTTTCATATTACTGTGAAAACAGAAGCATATTTTACCATAAATTTGGGTTGGCCAAAACTGGCTGGAGAATTTCACCTCAATCTTGATGATAGAAAAAACCCATCTGAAATTCTGAATTCTTTCATTCCCCTGTCTTGACGATCGATGTTCAAAGTCAGCACCATGACAGCTGCCAACCTGAATACAAATGACTATGCTCATACTGTTCATGTGAATCCACAGCCAAGCTAAAACTCCATCATTTAGGCTTTCATGGCTATTTGACTGGTGCTCATTAACAAACAGCAACAATCCTTTTTTGTTTACATGGACAAGACAGTTAAAGGGTTGTTCTCGCACACAGAGCCAAAGCTTTCAAAGTGCATGCTTACAAGGGCTCTGTTAACTATGAAACCCCCAAACTATTATCTCTTCAAACATATGCCAAAGTTTTGTGCCAATTTTGTGCCACAAATCCTGACTTTTGTGCCGCCAGCCACAAGTGTGTACTGATACATCAAATGCGGGTCAGTAGTTAACACACACAAAAACTGACATTGTCATATCACCTCCAAATGCATGCCAAAGTGTTGTGCCAGTTCTGTGCTGTTTTGTGCAACAAACCCCAAGTTTTGTGCCACCACCAAAAGCATGAAAATGACATACCCTAAGGTGGGACCTGGCAAATGCTAAAAATTCCACATTCTCATATCAAGTCTGAATGCATGCCAAACTTTTGTGCATGAATTTTTTAGCATTCATCAGGCCCCACCTAAGGGTATGTCATTTTCACACTTTTGTTGGTGGCACAGAACTCAGGATTTATGGCACAAAACTAGCACAGAACTTTGACATAGGTTCTCATGAGATATGATAATATGGATTTTTTTTTAGCATTCTCGAGGCCCCACCGAAGGGTATGTCATTTTCACGCTTTTGATGGCAGCACAAAACTCTGGATTTGTGGCACAAAACTTTGGCATAGGTTTTGAGGTGATATTAGAATGTGGATTTTCTAGCACTCGCTAGGCCCCATCTAACGGTATGTCAGTTTCGGCTTTTGGTGCTGGCACAAAACTCGGAATTTGTGGCACAAACTAGAACTAAACTTTGGCACAGGTTTGGAAGTGATATGACAATGTTGTTTTTTGTGTATATTAACTGTGAACACGCATTTGATGTATCAGTACACACCTGTGGGTGGTGGCACAAAACTTAGGATTTGTGGAACAAAACTGGCACAAAACCATGGCATATGTTTGGAGGAGACACTAGTTTGGGGAGTGGGTTCATAGTTAATAGAACTACCTACTTAGAAGAATGCACTAATACATCAATGCTTGCCTTTCATTATGGATTCATTAATTCAGCATGTCCCGCAAAATACGCTATGGTGGATTAAAAGCACTACTTAATGCTACTTCCACAATTGCTTTGAGGATTGCTGAAAAATCCACGCATTATACATGGAATAGCCGCTCTAAGGCCATGAGCTGTTTTGTATTTTACTTGTCCAATCAATAAAACCAGGAAACACCAGAGCCAGTTTGATTGAGTTCTCTCCACCCCCAGCTATGGATCTCACCTGCCTCTGCTTATGGTCCACCAAACTCCACTCTTGCTCTTCCCTTAACCTAACAGGTTTTGTTCTGCCTATACCCCCCAACCAACCAGATTCCATCCCCCCAACTACTTATTTATTTATTTATTATATTTATACCCCACCTTTTTTTCCTGGAAGGAACCCAAGGCGGCTTACATAAACCTCCTCCTCCTCTCCATTTTATTCTCACAACAACCCTGTGAGGTAGGTTAGGCTGAGAGTCCGTGACTGGCCCAAAGTCACCCAGTGAGTTCCGTGGCTGAGTGGGGACTAGAACCCGGATCTCCCGAGTCCCAGTCCAGCACTCTCATCACTACGCCACACTGGCTCCTTTGTCCCCACAGTTGTATCCACTGTTAGAGTAGACACATTGCAATAAATGGGACTTAAGTTTATATACAACCCATAGTGATTTTCTGATTATCCACTTATTGTATAATATAATATGTATGTATGGTGTAATCTAGGGGTGCCCTATATGGCCTGGCCACTAGAGATCACTGAGTCTAGACTTTTGCCAGGAATCCCCAAAACACCAGCTGCCACCACCTACTGATTTATAGAGAGAGCACTTGGGATGAGATATACTGGTGTTCAGTTCCACCAAGACCAGAACATAGGTATTTAAGAGAATAAACATCTATCTATCTATCAGGTCAACATTGAGAACAAAAAATAACTTGTGTCTGCTTTCAGTAGCTTCTCAGTTTCCTCCTGCTTTCCCGACCTTAGAGAGCAACCAGAGCAGTTCTTTCCACACCAGCTGTCAGTGGTGGGGGAGGGACAGAGCTCCGATTTCCAGCTTCAAGGTTGGTACTCTATCTCCAACCTCGGAGCTGGGAATCCATACTATCCTATGTCTCCTCAGACAATCTCTAGGGGCCATAGGAGCATTCCCTCCTTAACCTAACTACCTCTGGCCCCTAATTCCTCTCACTATCTCTGTCCATCCTAACTCAACTCCCGCCTTCCCTGACCTCTCCCTCACTGTCCCTGTCTTCTTTCTAACTAGCTTTCTCCAACTGCCACTCGCTCCACCCAACACTCCATTCTGGTCTCAGCTGTCAGTCATTCCCTTTACTCACTCTTTTGTTACAGAGTGGGATCTTTTTCTGTGTGTCTGGCAAACATTTGACCAGTGTTGCCACTTTTCTAGACATCGTAACAAATCAAGTATAAGTGTTTAGTGTTTTGTCATTTTATTACTTTAGAGCACAGTGGGCAGAAAGTAGGACTTCAAATGTTTTGAACTCCAACTCCCAGCTTTCCTGACCATTGGTCATGCTGGCAGGGGCTTCTAGGTGCTGAAGTCCAAACCATCTGGAGATCTACCTTCTGCCCACCCCTGCTTTAGAGGACAGTATATAGGGGAATCAATATTTTTTCATCTCTTTCCCACTTGTGGTCTAGCTGTTTGTAGGTATGTAGGTATGTTTGCTGCATAGAAAGGTTGATCTGTCTCTTACCACATGGAAATAGCAGTTGCTTGTTAAGCCTTCAGAGGGCTATTTTACCATTTAAGTAGGTCTTCCCCCAGGTATTTTAAGAGCCTCTGTGTCTCGATCATGATCTTTCACTTGCAAGGGAAACTGAATCTGTGAACTTGTAATGAAGAAGAATACAAATACATTTGTTGGAAGTAGTATTGTGTTGAATAGTTAACCTACTGCTTGAATAGGGAATAGTGATGGTTTTTGTTCCCAATGTTATGCTGTCTAAGGCAACCATCCCTTACCTCTTATTAGCCAAAAATAATACATTCCTAAGACAACAGAAGCAGTTTCCTCTTTGCCATATCTTTTGCATGATGTCTCCAAAATGTTGTTTCCCCCGGAAGATAAATATTACCACTGTCTTTAAGCAATTATGCATTCATGTGTATAAATAAGTAACAAGGAAATAATAAGCTGTCTTCTAAATAGAAATCTTCAGTCATGGGCTTTTGCAAGCCATGGCTCTAAATCACAGACTTGTGCATTACAAAAAGGTTTATGCTTCAGATATTCTAGTGTAACATTAAGTTGCCATGACAGCTGCCTTTTGTTACTATTTTCTCTGCATTGTTTTAATTAACTCATTCTGCTATAACAGCAGAAAAGGTAGCTAGCTAATGATGGTGGTTTTTTTCTCTTCTAAGGAGAGCAGGTGAAATAATGTATGCCTATTGCTTGGATTACTTTGTGTGTCAGTGATATTGTCTTTCATGCTCCAATACAAAATTCGGATATAGTGAAGCAAGTGCTTGTGCAGGGTGATATATTTTCTCCAGTTTGATCAAGGCATAAGATATTTACCTAGCAATAAGATTAACACCAGCTCCTTATTCCACATTATAGAACTTGGGTGTTCTAGTGACTTTTCTTGAATGTAGGCAAACATTCATTGCAATGGTATTTAACTAATTATAGAAGAAATGCTGATTTTGTGGTTTTTAGCAACTGGGGTAGTATACTGGATCTTCTGGCCCACCGTAGGGGAAAATGAAATCCTTTGTGGTTGCTAGGCAATGGCAGGGAAGGGTAAAGCCATTTTAGCTGTGTTTGAATTCTGAGAGATATTCACTTGTGAAATCTTGATTTAAAACCCCACACTCCTGCATAGGATCAACTAAGGCTGATCACTTTAATAAATAGATTAACCAAATAAAGCATTAATTGATTGATGTGTGGTGGCCAATTTGGGTAGTAGGCCTATGTAAAAGAGTCCTGGGTGCTTAAATGGGGAGAGACAGAGTGGGAAAGTGCAGAAAAATGGAGGGGGGGTCAGAATGCTGCCATCCATTTGTCTTCCCTCAAAATGGCAACAGGCGAAGGTTGCACTTTCCTCAGGACACCAGGGAATAGCGCCAGTAGTAGAGGCTAGAGTACAGATTCATAGATTCATAGATTATAGAGTTGGAAGGGGCCTACAGGTCACCAAGTCCAACCCTCTGCTCAGTGCAGGAAACTAGAGGGGTCTCCCATCCAAGTAATTCTTCTTCGTGGTCTCTGTGCATCACACATATGGGCTCTGCGCCTGCGCTGAGCTAGCCTCGGAAGATTCTTTAGCTGAGTCAAAATGGGCGGGAACCCCTCCCCCACGGTGCTCGCTCCTAGCACGGTTCCCGCCCATTCCCTCAGTTCCTTTTCGACCGCTATCGCGACCGGCAGCTCTCGAAAGGTTCTCCAGGAATTCTTTCCTCTCGATCGGCTGAGTAAAAATTTTTCTACTTGACTTCATTCAACTATCTCCCCCTTCATTCTTCACTTTCTCTCCAAAAAAAAAAGAAAAGAAAAGAAAACCTCTTCGTTACTCTTCCTTCTGGCTTCCCCCCCCCCGAACGATGGCCCTTAAGGCCCCGTTCAGGAAATGCACCGAATGCGGCGCAAAGCTACCCCCTGCGGACGGGCATGCCCTATGCCTTTTATGCCTGGGGCAAGAACACATTGTGGAGACTTGCCGCCACTGCAAAAAGTTCACCAAAGTGACCAGGAAGCAGCGGGCATTAAAGCTCAAAACCACGCTATGGCAGCAAACTCTGTCAGCGGCCGGCCCTTCTCTCCCACGCGCCACAACTTCGAAGAGGCCATCCCCCTTGACTAAAAAAGTCACCGGGAAAGGGGAAGACCAAACTCAAAAGAAAAAATCACACAAGACCTCTAGCGGGGAAAAATCTAAAAAGAGACCAAAGACCTTATCACCGCTTGGGTCGGTAGCGTCCAAAACCCAGGAGACGTCCAAAAGCGTGCCATCTCCGTCTCCAACTAAACGGTCGACATCGTTACACAAGGAATTGTCGACACCGAAGATCATTGAGCTGGACACAGCAATTGATCGGGCAGAGTCCATCTCAGACGGAGAAATTTTAGACTCCCCGGCAAAAACGGCTCGATCGCATCGCTCCACCTCACCTAAAAGAGGAGAGGAGCCCCAGTCGAAGCCATCTGAGCACCCCAGTCGGTCTGGATCGCAAGCGTCCAAGAGACAATCTATACGATCCAAAGACGACTCTACGTACCAAGGGCGAGAAGACAGCCCGACTCAGCGGCGATCACCTCGACATCGATCGCCTCGACATCGATCGCCTCGACATCGATCGCCTCGATGCCGAAGGGATCACAGGTCTCATAGTACTCGCCCAGACAGCTCATCCGAAGATGAAGCTACTCGGCGTAGTATGCAACGAGCCGGAGCCGAAAAACCGGCAGACACTGGCAGCCCGAGACAAACTGCTACTGACATTGAGGACCCTCGCCATCGACATTCATCAGTCGACACCGGTGACTCTCGCCGCCGAAACAAACACGACGTCGAGTACCGCCATCACCGTAGCTCCTCCCTCGATGTCGAACGACACCACAACAGTCCTCCCTACGGTGGCACACGCCGCCGCCGAAGCATCTCGGCCGACACCGAACGCAGTCCTTCCCACGGCTCCGGACATCACCTCCGAAGGGCTCCAACCGACCACAAGCGTTCGGATTTTTCGCTCGACATCGACCGACGCCGCCATCGAAGCCGCTCACTCGATGCCGACTGTCACCACCGCAGATCGCGGAGCCACTCAGACGACACCGACAGGCACCACCGTCGAAGTGTCGAATGTCAACGAAAGGCACCTACACACACCGCATACCGCCGACACCGTAGTACCTCTTCCGACAGCGTACGTCAATATAGAGTCTCCCCCCAGGGGGATCGCTATCGACGTCGAAAACAGCCCATCGATACCGAACGCCGCCATGGCTCCCCCTGTATCGATCGCCATCGACATCGAACACCGCCCATCGATGCCGAGCGACGGCGCGACTCCCCCTATATCAGACGCAGTCGACGCCGAAGCTTATCTCACGATGTCGACCAGCACAAACGCAGGGGTCCAACACGGAGTAGAAGCCCACGCGAGCGATACCGTCACACCGCTCAAACTGTACGGGACCATAGCCCGCAAAAAGGAAAACATGCTACGAGTTCCAAAACTCACCTCTCTTTACCTCAGGCACCCCCAAGGAAGGCCTTATGTAAAAAGAAGCACCTAGAAAAACCAGCTCTATCAAAAGACCTAGACCCAGAATCCTCGTCGGATTTACCATACTCGGACTCAGACTCTGCGTTGTCTGGCCCCCTTGAGTCGTCACCAGATCTCCAGGTCGAATCGAGGGCGGCAGTATCACCTTCAGAGGACCTTGGGACTTTCGCTGACCACGTGCTAAGGATGACAGCATCCCTGGGGATAGAAACTGTCATCGAGTCTCCCGATGATGACGACCCAGTGTATAACATGATGCAATCGACGCAAACATCGCCAGCACTGGTGCCTTACCTACCAGCACTACTGAAAGTCGTCAAGAATACCTGGAACAAACCAGCAGTGATTCCTCCAACGGGTAAGAGGCTGGAATCTCTTTATCGCGTCCGCAAAGAGGATGCACATTTTCTCTTCACCCATCCGGCTCCAAATTCTATCATAGTAGAATCTGCCCAGTCCACCTCGAGTAAAATACACACCACGCCGGTGGATCAGGAGGGCAAAAAACTGGACGCCTGCGCCAGACGCATATATTCATCCAGCGCCTTGGGTCTAAGGGTCTCAAACTACCAGGCAATAATGGCAAGATACCAACATTTCCTGACGGAAAAGCTGGGCAACCTATGCGAAGACCTGTCAGAAGAAAAGAGACAACTGGCACGCGTGCTGCAGGCGGAGGCCCTGAGCATGGCAACACTCCAAATGAACAACGCTAGACACCAGACGGACTGCCACGCGAGGGCGCTCATCAGCTCAGTGGCACTCCGCAGACACGCTTGGCTCCGCTCAACGTTACTGAACACGGAAGCGAGAGCGCGTATAGAAAACCTACCGTTCGACGGCGAGGGACTCTTTAACACCAAAACTGATGACTCCCTCGACGCAGCCCAGAAAGCGAAGGTCACAGCGCAAAAGATGGGGCTTAACGCAGCTCCAAGGCAGAGGTACAAAACTAAACAATGGACAAAGTTCCAGCCAGCAGCGCCGTTCCGGCCGCGCTTCACACAAAAAAACCAAGACTTGCGAGGACGAGACCGCCAGCCCTCTGGATCAAGAAGGCCTTTCCAACCTAAGTACCAAGGACCAAGGAAGGGCAACTCTTTCGGCAAACGGCGTCTTTGACTTAGCACAAATCGACACATACTTACTGGACATGACTCAAACACCGGACGTGACAACACCACCGATTATGACAACCCAACGAACTACATCAAAATCATCAAATACAATTACCCTATTCACGGACAGACTAGCCACTTACCTTCCATCGTGGCACCATATTACAACGGACCGCTGGGTCCTCAACATCATCCAGCACGGGTACCAGATCGAATTCGATGTTCTCCCCCCTTTCCTCGGCATCACTACCACACAGCCCACTCCACCGTTACTGGAGGAGGTGGACTCTCTGTTGCAGAAGGGCGCCATCCAGCCTGTCCACCCACATCACCTCCAGGAGGGGCTCTATTCCCGGTACTTCACAGTGTTGAAGAAGGGAGGAGGACTTCGCCCGATCTTGGACCTCCGACTTGTCAACTTCTTCATAACAGCAAAGAAGTTCAGAATGGTCACCATCCAGTCGATACTGCCTTTACTTCGCAAGACGGATTGGTTTGCGTCGATAGACCTGCAGGACGCATACTTCCACATTGCCATTCACCAAGACAGTCAGAAGTACCTGCGGTTCAAGATAGGGGACGAGGCCTATCAATTCGTAGTTCTCCCCTTCGGCCTCTCCACTGCACCGAGAGTGTTCACCAAATGCATGGCAGTCGTCTGTGCAAGTCTAAGGGCCAGGGGAATCCGGATCTTCCCCTACCTCGACGACTGGCTGGTAGTGGACTCCACAAAATCTCGTCTGGAGTCGGCCATCCGCACGACATTGCACCTACTCAAAGATCTAGGACTATGTCTCAACGCCAAGAAATCTGTCCTCACTCCGGCCAGGGAGATCCAGTTCATAGGGGCGGTTCTCAACTCGATTCAAGGACGGGCTTATCTACCACGAGACAGATTGGACAAGATACTTACCCTCTCAAAAAGTCTGTACCAATCTCGCTCCACACCAGCAAAGACAATCCAGTGCCTCCTAGGCCACATGGCCTCAACGATACAGGTCGTGAACTACGCCCGCCTGCACATGAGAACCCTCCAGAACTGGTTCATCCGCTCCTACAATCCGCAAAGACAGTCCCCTTCCACTCGTCTTCCCATTCCAAGAACGGTCAAAGCGACTTTGTTATGGTGGACGGGCAGGAGGAATCTGGACAAGGGGGTTCCCTTCCACCCACTAACGCCAACGAAGATACTAACAACAGACGCCTCCCTCCTGGGTTGGGGAGCACACTGTGCAGGACTTACCACGCAAGGAACATGGAATTCCATTCAACGCAAGATGCATATCAACATGCTGGAACTACTTGCTGTTTGGAACGCCATGAAGGCGCTGGAGTCCGAACTATAGCACCATCACATTCAAGTAGTCACGGACAACACGACCGTTGTGGCCTACCTCAACAAACAAGGAGGCACGCGGTCCATGAGACTAACAAGACTGACCCTCAAAATCCTCCACTGGACGATCCAAAGGTCCATCTCTCTCGTGGCGATCCACATCGCGGGCAAGGACAATACCCTAGCGGATGCCCTCAGCAGAGTCTCCCTGCAGTCCCACGAATGGCAGTTGGACCCGGACGTCCTCCATTGGATCTTCTCAATTTGGGGCCACCCTCAAATAGACCTTTTTGCTACCTCAGAGAACACAGCATGCCACCAGTTCTGCAGCAGGGCAGCTTCAGATCCAGACTCCATTACAGACGCCTTTATGATGCAGTGGTCAGGGCATCTATTCTACATCTTTCCGCCCCTTCCTCTGTTGACACGGGTCGTCTCAAAAATATGGAACGACTGCACAGACTGCATCCTGGTAGCACCATGGTGGCCCAGACAACCGTGGTTCCCCCAGGTCCTTCACCTTTCCAGGGGGGAATACAGATCTCTACCCATCACGCCGACTCTATTAACCCAGGCTCGGGGCGAGATCCGGCACCCAGACCTGAAGAGTTTGGCGCTCATGGCATGGAGGATACGTCACTCCTAATGCAAAGCTTGCCAGTGGCAATCCAGGACATCCTAGCAGCTGCACGCAAGCCAGCAACAAGAGCATCTTACGCTAGGAAATGGCTGGCATTTTCAAAATTCGTCAGAGCACAAGGGCAAGATCCAGGGACTTGCACGATACAAACTGTCCTGGAATATCTGCACACTTTGATGCTAAGAGGGTTAAAACTTTCATCTATAAAAGTATACTTAGCAGCAATCTCGGCCAACAGACCCTACTCCACTACAGGGACAGTCTTCACCCACCCCTTAGTGAAGCAGTTCCTGAAAGGCCTAAGGAATACCATCCCTCCATTGAAGGACTTGACGCCAGGATGGGATCTACCATTGGTACTACGCGCTCTACAACAAAAGCCATTTGAGCCGCTCGCCACCATAGACTATCGATTACTGACATGGAAAATGGCCTTCCTTGTCGCCATCACCTCGGCAAGAAGGTCAAGCGAACTATGTGCGCTAAGAGAGGATCCACCCTACATGGTTTTCCACAGGGACAAGGTGGTCGCCCGCCCAGACACCTCTTTCATTCCAAAAGTAGTGTCGGAATTTCATACCAACCAGGATATAATATTACCAGCTTTCTTTCAGAGTCCAACAACGGACCTGGAAAAGAAAATGCACGCTCTAGACGTCCGCCGTGCACTGGCTTTCTACAAGGACAGAACAGCCTCGTTTAGGAGATCGACGCAGCTGTTCGTCTGTTATGGAGGACAATCAAAAGGCCTACCTGTGTCCAGACAAAGGTTTGCCAAATGGATTGTAGAAACAATTAAGCTGGCTTACCAGTTGAACGACAAACGGTTACCGGGTGCAATAAAAGCACACTCGACCCGGGCGCAATCAACATCCACGGCGTTTGGAAAGGGCATTCCTCTACAAGATCTGTGTAGAGCGGCCACGTGGTCTGCGCCTTCGACGTTTGTCAGACACTATAAGCTTGACCTCCGAGCCCGGGAAGCGAACGCTTTTGGCAGAGCAGTCCTCTCATCGGTGCTACAATGACATGTGACGCCGTCCCACCACCGGTAAGTCAGCTTGCTACTCTGCCCATATGTGTGATGCACAGAGACCACGAAGAAGAAGGACAGGTTGCTTACCTGTAACTGTAGTTCTTCGAGTGGTCATCTGTGCAGTCACACAACCCACCCATCCATCCCCGCTCGGCGTCATTATCGATTTCGATGGACCTGCCAGTGGAGATTGGGTGCATCGCTCCAGCTCGTCCCAAAGATGAGAAATTGCGTTGCTGTTGTGACCCAAAGGACACATAGGTTGACACCAACGACGATCCCTCGTTTCATGGGGTCGCAATAGGCGGTCTCATAGGAACTGAGGGAATGGGCGGGAACCGTGCTAGGAGCGAGCACCGTGGGGGAGGGGTTCCCGCCCATTTTGACTCAGCTAAAGAATCTTCCGAGGCTAGCTCAGCGCAGGCGCAGAGCCCATATGTGTGACTGCACAGATGACCACTCGAAGAACTACAGTTACAGGTAAGCAACCTGTCCTAACCAGGCCTGACCCTGCTTAGCTTTCCACGCTCAGACAAGCTGAGCCAGCGTGAGCCACAGGCCTTGTGCTTGAAGGTATGTGAATTATGCTGGTTCATCTTCTCATTCACTAGTGCAAGGAAGTACAAGATAGAATGACTGATGAGAGCTCATCTTGTGAGCTCTTGGGCCACAATGCTAGCTTCTGTATGGTTGTCCCATCTGTAGGCTTCGTGTCACTTATCAAATTCCACCCCATCCCCCCTTTGTCCCCAAAGTATCTTTAGAGCAGGGGTGAGGAAGCTTTTTAAATTAATGACCATTGACCCACTGGAAAAGTTAGTCAGGGACTGGAGCCAGATCTCATGGTAGGTAAAGCCAGAGCCATCCATCCCATCCATCCCTCTCTCTTCTCTGAAGCAGTAGAACAGTCACTGTGAGGATCATGTAAAATATAAGCAGTAGTACCATTAGGCCTTGACCTTGGGGGCCAACGTTCAGAGGCCCACAGCCTAGGGCACACACACACACACCCAGATGAGCACCCAGAGAGTGGCAAGTGACGAGGGTATCAGGGCAGCAGAAGCAAACTATTTTATTCTTGTAGTCATGATGGTGCTATGATTTAAGTGTGTTTAAAATGCAAAACTGCACATGCTCCAGTATTATTATTTTTTTACTAAAATCAAGGTTGGCAGATGGTTTTGTTGTTCTAACATACTAGGAATGTAGAAGAAGCAGGTGTAAAACATTGAATGGCATTTGGGGTGGGGGAGAGAGAAATGCTAGTTGTGTAACACACATAGCTGTCTAAAGCTCCCCACCCCCATAAGATCATTAAGTCCAGGGTCTAAATATACCATGCTGCACCACTGAATCTATGGAATGTGAGAATGTGTGCAAGTAGGTTTTGGACACAAAGGACTTCATTTGGAGCCCTCTTGCCTCCCTTGCCCTCATGCTTAGAGGGAGCAGCTCCTCCCTTCCTTCTCTGCCAGACTCACAGGTCCCACACCGCTGCCACCACCATGGTTCAGTTCAAAGAGCCATGACTTGAAGCTTCTTCCATCCCTCTCTTCCTGGCCCAACAAACAAGACCTGCATTGCCACAACCTACACGCACACCTTCATACTTGAAGACCACCACCCCCTCCGGTTATTTAACAGTACCTGCTTACCCTGCATCATCTGCCAGGGGCAAGCTTCTTTTGGAGGCCAGTTCTCACCACATCTCAGCTCAGCACAGCTTCAAATCCTCCCTCAGAGCCAGTCTTGCCCAGATGGCAGTCAATGTAACCACTTGGTGCAACTTTGCCCATTTCTTCTTCCCCTCACACATGCTTCTCCCATTTTGACTCTTCCTCTGTTCTGTTCCTTCCCTTGGCAGCCACAATGCCCATTGGTCTCTTTCCCAAACCTACATACCCTCCCATTCTCCCCTAAGCCATGTTAGCCTGCACTACTCCAGCACTTGCGGAGGTTTGTCTGTTTCTCCTCACTGACTCCCTTGGAGGAAACCGGACCCAGGGCCAGACTGAAGTGGCAGAGCTGCTAATGTAGGCCGACATCATGAGCTGGATGAAATTCTCCCCGGGGTTCCTCACCACTGCTTTAGCAGCTAAGGAAAGAATTAGATTCAGAAATATTGTACCTTTTGGCTATTCAGTGAAAGAGGTGCAGTAGATAGCCATCACAACTCAAACCATGCTGTACGTACAAAATACAATAGGGTGAAATGCATAAAATTAGGAAAATGCCTACAATGGAAGACATGTGTTCACAATTCTCCTAATGTATACATTTTTGTATGCATTTTTTTAATCGGAGAACCGCATCACAAAATTTGGAGAAATTCTAAAACTGATAGGTAATTGTGTTCCAGTTCACATATTAGTTCGGGAAGCATGAATTAAGGTGGTTCGTATTAAAATGTGTGAGACTTGAGGATCCATCTTTTGAAGTTTTAGGCAGTCTTCTGGAACTTGCCAGTAATGACTTGGTATTACTTAAATTAAACTGGTAGGAGTAAAAGTTTTCATGGTGTATTTTTCACTATATAAATAGAATTAAAATTAATGAACCCAAGCCATCCTTATTATGGTGTGTGTTATTTTTTAAGGCTGTTGCTTAAGCTAATTGAAATCCTTTGTTTAGACATTAATAGATGAGCCTAATAGTCTCCTTTTTCACTTCCCATTTCTCCTATTCTGATGACTTCTGAATGTTTCTGGTGTTCCAAAAGAGATGCAAAAGATTTGAAATATCCCAAATGTTGTTGGGCTTTGAAGGATTCAAACCATGTTGGGAGATGAAAAGAGGGTTGGAGCTGGGGAAGGCAGTTGTCTTCAGAAATATGTATTCATTTAAAAAGTATTATTCAGAAGCCTTTTATAACCATTTAAAAAGAAAGAAATGCATGTAATCTATATAATACTGTAGTTCAACATTTGGAAAACTCACTGATTCAGAAATATACCATTTACAACCATATAGCTAAAATTCAGTAAAGACATAGAAAGAAAATCAGCCTATGCACAGGCTCTCACACAAGATTTTTTTACAAGGGACACCCCTTCTTGCAGTCTCTTTCTCTGTGCCCTTGACATTTTTGTATTGTCAAAATGGTTACTGAATTTGGACTGTATTTTTGTTTCACCGTTACATATTTAGGTGCTTTCTCCTGGTTGCCCATCACTGGGAAAGGAATAAATAACAGGGGAGTGTTTTTGTTGTATTCCACAAGGTTGCAATATAGAAGGTCAAACTAAAATGTACAGCTGCATATTGGCAAAGTAAATCAGTTAAGCAGCAGTGACCACATATTATTTTGTTACCTTGTTATTGTTCTTCTGATTGACAGTTGAAATCTGTAGGTCAATTCTGTTGGACAATTGTAGTGCTAATTCAAAAGTGTGCAGTTAAACTGAGATCAGCTGCAAGAAAACTGTGAAAAGTAGCCGTCCATGAATCCAAACAGTGTCTGTTAATTGCATCTATATTTCAGTTGAAACGTATGTGTCAGATCATTGCGCAGTATGAAAATGATGTATTTACTTTTCAGTCTAGAATGAAAACCAAAAATTGGATTGACCAAATTCACATTATTTCTGACAGCAATTGGGGATAATGCAGTACTAGAAGCACATTGCCATTACATTCCCAGTGGCTATTTATAGTAATTGCACAACATTAGTCTCCATTCTTCTTTAAGCAGTATTTCATAGGATTGTTTTAAACACAGAAATGGTAAATAATTGAAATAAATGAAGACTTTACATAACTGCTTATTCACCAGTGGACATTTAAAAAGGCTTCTGGACAAAGCAGTGCACATGAGGTACTTAATTTAGTAAATAAAGAGAGATGATTTTCTGCAAGGAGGTAAATCTTGCTTGAGGGTATAATCAGCACTGTACTATTAGTACAGATCCAGCTTACATATAGCAATATAGGAATCAATGGAGTCTATTGATATTTTTAGATATAATACGATATCCAGTTGTGGAAATGTAATATTTTTTTAAACTGAACTTGCTAACTTCCTCACTGATTGTCTGTAAAATCCCTCCTTCTGTGCTAATGTACTTTCTTGAGAAATGTTGCCAATTGGACTGTCTAGGAAAAGGTTATATTAGCTTCTCCATATAATATGCAGTTAAAATAGAGGCTAGGCAACATGCAGCTCACAAGGCACATGTGTGGTCCACATAGTATTAAATTTTTTTTGTTATAATCCCAGGCTTTTCTTTCTTTTAATCCAGATGCATACATTATTCCAAAGAAGGCTTCAAAATCATATATTTACAGTAATATCTTGGATTGCAAGTAACTTGGTCTGAGAGCATTTTGCAAGACAAGCAAAAAAAAATTTAAATTTTTGACTTCATAAACGAGCAAGGTCTTGCAAGACAAGTAATGTAGGGATGTGACCGCTCACCTCGAGCGGGTGTAGCGGGCCGAAATCGACCCCGCTCACGCCAGCCAGAGACTCGCTTTGATATAAGAGTGTTTTGGATTACAAGCACGGTTCCAAACTTAAAAACAAACTGTCCAAACTTAAAAACAAACAGCCTCTGAAATTGTGAAGAACAAGTCCTCTTCAAACTATTTCAGGTTACACAACATGGAGATGTGTTTCATGGAATGTGAACATTTTGTTAAGTGCTGTCTTCTTTGATATGAAAATCCACCTTAATCCCTCCAAACACCTACAGGAAATAACTATCTTTGAGACTATACAGCCACTTAGCAACTAATCTCCTAATTGGGCTGAATTTACAGAACACTTTTGAAATATTAACTTAGTGGTAGACCATTTGTTCAGCACCAATGGCGATGGTAGAGTATCACAAGCCAGATACTACAGCTGAACTGGACATTTGTTCCGGAACAAATTATGCTTGCAATCCAAGGTATTACTGTATTTAGTTATGATGATAATAATAATAATGAACATTATGATATAAATTGCTAAAGAAATAAAAAGGAGCCCAGTGGCTTACATGATATGGGTGTGAAACAAAATATGGCTGCATTGTACTGACGTAAACCTGGCGTATGGCCCTTTAAGTTTAGAAAAGGGTGTGGGAGGAGCATCCTAGAGTATCTGTGCTCATTGGGGTTTTCTTTGTTTCATAGCTTTCTGTTTCGCACCCATGACTGGTGGAGATACAGGCTTCGTTTTATTTTCCTGAGAGACAAGGCCGGGGGAGGGGGGTGATATTCTCTTGTAGGAGAGTTATTTTAAACCCTCAGAGCTTGGGGCAGATAAGATAAAATAATAATTACACCTGTCTGAGTTGGCCCACGTTGTCAAATGTATTGTCAGTTGTTGTTGTTGCAAACTTTCTCTTCTGCCTTCTTGGGCAGAACAGATATGGGTGGACTATGCTTCTGCAAACTGGAGCTTTGGAATTGATTGGCAGAGACTGGCATCCATCCTAAATGGTGACCTGTAGAAAATCCTACCATCTGAATTAATAAAAATTTTTTAAAGGATCTAATTCACATGTTGCGCTTGTGGTATTAAATGATAGCTATATCCTGTGTTGCTTCTTCCGAATGTTTTAAGGAGACAGTGTAAACGAAATCATGTCTGTAACTATTTCTGATATAAATCTCAATGAGAATCACTTCATTATTATTTAAAACAACAACACCCTACTTGAGTCTACTTTTATCCTGGCCATATAAAGATGAAAATAGAGAGTGAAAGTTAAATTGGCATGATACCCTCCATCTCTAAAATGGGCAGCTGAGCCTTAGCAAGTGCCATGCTTACCAGACTCTAGGTATTCCTCAGCTTTGGGGGGGGGGGTCTGTAGAGTGCTGGGATAACAGCATAGTGATGGGCAGCATCGTACAGCAGGTAGGAGGCTTGTTACTTAAATGCAACTGAATGTCCAGTTCAGCTGTAGTATCTGGCTTGTGATACTCTACCATCGCCATTGGTGCTGAACAAATGGTCTACCACTAAGTTAATATTTCAAAAGTGTTCTGTAAATTCAGCCCAATTAGGAGATTAGTTGCTAAGTGGCTGTATAGTCTCAAAGATAGTTATTTCCTGTAGGTGTTTGGAGGGATTAAGGTGGATTTTCATATCAAAGAAGACAGCACTTAACAAAATGTTCACATTCCATGAAACACATCTCCATGTTGTGTAACCTGAAATAGTTTGAAGAGGACTTGTTCTTCACAATTTCAGAGGCTGTTTGTTTTTAAGTTTGGACAGTTCAGCTGTTATTTACTGTTTACGTTGTGAAATGATTTTATTGTGTTTTCCTTTATTATTGTTTTACTGAAAACACGCGACTAGTTGTGAATCTACTTGTGACATGTGGCTCTGTTTGTTGTACTTTTTTTCTTTAAAAGACAGTACTCTTGGATCTTTTTATTCTCTCTGCTCCTTTTGATGAATGTATATATTTTAGATGTGTTTAACAAAAAAAAAAGATTAGTAGCAGCAAATAGGGGCCTTTAAAGTATGAGACTATACAGATATTTGATATTTTTCCCCTGATGCAAGTCATCCCCTCAGAATGATTTGCATGAGAATTGCAGTGTTCCTCTTCATGGTCTCTGTGCATCACACATATGGCCACTGCACCTGTGCTGAGCCCTATTCAGAAAACTTTTATAGGTGAGGAATTTTTGGTGGGAACCCTCCCCCACCGTCCCAGTGCGCATGCCCCTAGTGGATTACCACCTATTCCCTCAGTTTTCTTTAGACCGCCATTGTGGTAACCTCATAGGGGACTTCTCTTCGTTGTTCACTGTTCGTATTACAACTACTGAGGTTTTTTCTTCTACTTCTTTCTGTCCCCTCGTTTTTTCTTCTTACTGTCTTGGATTTTACTTGTTTCCTTCTGGATTTTATTTGTTTATCTGCGATCGCATACGGGCGTATGGCCATGAGGGCCTCATTTCGGAAGTGTGTCCATTGTGGCAGTGTTGCCTCCCACTGACGTGCACTGTCTTTTCTGCCTGGGAGAAGGTACACAGTGGAGGCTGTACTTATTGTCAAGCCTTTACAAAACAGGTGAGACATAATCACTCTGGCAGGCTGTGGGCTGTTTTGTGGAGGAAAGACCTTAAAGCGGAGGTCAGCAGGCAAGCCCGCTGTGGCCCAGGTGGCAAAGGACTCCCCTCTTAAGTATCAGAGACCCTTTCCCCCTCACCTCAGCCTTTGGGAGTTTTGGAAACTGCTTCCTCTCCCACTTGAGCCCAGAATTTGGGCCAGAAAAGGCCAGAGTGCAACAGAGCTGATGAAAAAGAAAGTGAAGAAGGCAGCAGCCAGGTCGGCTATGGACCCAATGCCATAATTGCCCGTCTCAGTACTGATCACACTGTCAGACCATACTGACCCCTCCACCGATACTCGATTTGCCAATACTGCTTCAAGCCAGACTTACGGAGCCAGCTCTAGGGACTGACCCTGTGCAGGATTCTGTGCCAATTATGTCTATGTCAGAAGGCGAGATTAGAGATTAGATTCAGGGGCCGACTGTTCATTGGGGTAGATCTCCATATTGCCAGGGTGCATGTCCAACAGTTATTGGCACTGATGGTGGCTACTACCGCAGTGGTACCTTTCACATGCTTGAAATGAGGGTGCTGCAGATTCGGTTTGTTCAGGTGTTCAACCCCCTCTGGTATGCCCATTGCACCCATCTCCGTGTGCCCCAGGAAGTGGTGAACACATTGGTGTGGTGGATGGACACTTCCAACCTGGGTGTGGAAATCCCATTTTTCCAGCCTTTCCCATCTCAGATCCTTAGCACAGATACATCCCTGTTGGGATGGGAGGCTCACTGTAGGCCCCTGGAGGTACAAGGACTGTGAACCATGGTGGAATCTGCACATCTCATCAATTTCTTGGAGAAGCTGGCAGTTGAGAAGACTGGGAGCTTTCAATACCTTGGTTCAAGTAGTCTCTGGCTAAGCAGTTTCTTCAGAGTGTACAGAATCTCACTCCTCTAATTTGGCTCCCTGTACCGACTGTGGGTTTGTCAGTTGTTCTACAGACCTTGACTGCCAAGCCATAAGAACCACTTGCAATTTATTTATTTATTTATTATATTTATACCCCGCCTTTTTTCCTTCAAGGAACCCAAGGCGGCTTACATAATCCTCATCCTCCTCCATTTTATCCTCACAACAACCCTGTGAGGTAGGTTAGGCTGAGAGTCAGTGACTGGCCCAAAGTCACCCAGTGAGTTTCATGGCTGAGCGGGGACTACAACCCAGATCTCCCAAGTCCCAGTCCAACACTCTCACCACTACACCACACTGGCTGGATGGCTGGATGGAAATGATAGACTTCCATCCCTTGTCTTGGAAAACTTCCTTTCTGGTGGCTATTACATCAGCCTGCCAGTCCAGCGAACTGTATGCATTACGTGTAGACCCAACTTATATGAGTTTCCATCATGATAAGGTGGTGCTCTATCCCAACATTGTATTCCTGCCCAAGGTATTGTCTGAGTTCCACTTGAGTCAGAACATTTTACTCTCAGCTTTCTTTCTATCTCCTTCCACTCTGCTTGAATCTACTCTTCATACCCTGGATGTTCGAAGGGTGTTGGCTTTCTATAAAACGAGAATTGAGACCTTTTGTCAGTCCCCTTGCTTATTTGTGTGCTACGGTGGCAAGCTGCAAGTGTTGTTCCGGAGACTGTCATCCTGGGTGGTCCATGCCATCAAGTTGGCATATGAACTAGCTGGATTTGACCTTACTGGTCCAATCTGAGCTCACTCAACTTGTGCCATGCCTACATCAGTGGCATTTGGGAAAGGAGTCTCTCTTCCCGAATTCTGCAAAGCAGCAACTTCGTCAAAACCATCTATCTTTATCAGCCACTAGCTTTTTTACCCGGCGTTGCCCGGGTCGTCATTTTCTTATAGGTACTATTTGTTCGAATTTCCTTAAGGTAGCTGTCCGCTTTTTTGAATGGCTCCATAGGAAAGGTCCCCCGGAACTACACAATGAAATCCCAGCTCCCCCGGGACTGCACAATGAAATTCCAGCTCCCCCAGAACTACTTGCTTCCCCAGGACTACACAATGAAATCCCTGCTTCCCCCCCCCCCTGGACTGCACAATGAAATCCCTGCTCCCCCCCCCCGGGACTACACAATGAAATCCCTGCTCCCCCAGGACTGCACAATGAAATCCCTGCTCCCCCGGGACTACATAGTGAAACCCCCCCCCCCTGGGACTGCACAATGAAATCCCTGCTCCCCCCCCGGGACTACACAACAATGAAATCCCAGCTCCCCCCCCGGGACTACACAACAATGTAATCCCTGCTTCCCCCCCCCCCGGCACTACACAACAATGTAATTCCAGCTTCCCACCCCCAGGACTACACAACAATGAAATCCCAGCTCCCCCGGGACTGGACAATGAAATGCCAGCTCCTCCCCCGGGACTACACAATGAAATCCCAGCCCCCCCCCCCAGGACTACACAACAGTGAATTCCCTGCCCCCCCCCGGGACTACACAGCAATCCCAGCTCCCCCGGGACCACACAATGAAATCCCTGCTCTCCCCCCCCCCCGGGACTACACAACAATGAAATCCCTGCTCTCCCCCCCCCCAGACTACACAACAATGAAATCCCTGCTCTCCGCCCACCGTGGGATTTCACAACAATGAAATCCCTGTTCCCCCGCTCTGGGGCTACACAACTACGAAAGTCCAGCTTGTCCCCGTCCCCCCCCCCCCCGTGACTACACAACAATGAAATCCCAGTCGGCGTCGTCCGGAACTAGGCAATGAAATCCCAGCTCCCCGTGTAGGCCCCTGCTGTTGTTCATATGAACATTCTGTGTGACGTAAGATAGATTTCCATATCCTCTCCTTATAGGCCCCTGTGGCAGTTCATACGAACATTCTAAATGTCGTTGGAGTGATTTGCATAACCGCTCCTGATTGGCCCCTGCGGCAGTTCTAAGTGACGCCATTGGCTATCATTTAGATTGGGGCATACAGGCGCAGTGATGGTTTTTTCGGAGATTTAACCCCACCAGTATTTGTCCTTGGGTGATGAAGAGTATGTGTGCCAAGTTTGGGGCGGATCCGTCCAACTGTGTAGGAGCCTATGCGACGCACACAAACAAACACACGAACTTTTACATTTATATAGTAGATTACTGACTTGATGTACAGGCCAGAGCGGACTGCTCCTTCAGCTGTTCAGTTCTCTCCGCTGTCTTGCAGTAGGACACCGACCCGCCACCAGTAAGTCAGCTTGCTACTCGCCCAAATGTGTGATGCACCAAGACTATGAAGAAGACAGGTTGCTTACCTGTAACTGTAGTTC
Source organism: Shinisaurus crocodilurus (assembly GCA_021292165.1). Taxonomy (NCBI): domain Eukaryota; kingdom Metazoa; phylum Chordata; class Lepidosauria; order Squamata; family Shinisauridae; genus Shinisaurus; species Shinisaurus crocodilurus. Next base: position 206,621,996 of record CM037879.1, read on the forward strand.
TTCAAGTGGTCATCTGTGCATTTATTTATTTATTTATTTATTATATTTATGAATCGCCCATCTGGCCAGACATCCGGCCACTCTGAGCGATGTACAATGCAATAAAATACAGGGGGGGATGGGGGGGGCACACACACACAGTATAAAACACAATTAAAAATCCTAACCCACCCCATATTCCCGCCTGAAAAGCTACGTTTTTAATGCCCAGCAGAAACTAATCAAGGAAGGGGCATGGCGGAGGTCACTGGAGAGAGAGTTCCATAAATTGGGGGCTGCCACAGAAAAGGCCCTCCTCCTAGTCCCCACCAGCCTGGTTTCTCTGGCTGATGGGACAGGGAGAAGGCCATCCGTGGCGGATCTTGTTGAGCAGCCTACTTGATGTTGCTGGAGGCGCTCCTTGAGATATACTGAACCGGAGCCGTACAGGGTTTTAAAGGTCAACGCCAACACCTTGAATTTGGCTCGGCAAACAACTGGTAGCCAGTGCAATTCTTTGAGCGCCGGAGTTATGTGATCACGCCGGCGGCAGCCTTTAACCAGGCGAGCTGCTGCATTCTATACCAGCTGCAACTTCCGAACCGTCTTCCAGGGTAACCCCATGTAGAGCACATTACAGTAGTCCAGGCGAGAGGAGACCAAGGCATGAACCACTGATAGGAGCAGATGATTAGGAAGGTAGGGGCGCAACTGCCGTATCAGATGGAGCTTCACACAACCTACCCACCATCTCCTCTCCGGTGTCATACTCAATTTTGATGTTGATACTGAGGACTCCTCTCAGTTCTGAGGCTACAATGGTGGTTTCAAGGAACTGAGGAAATAGGTGGGAAGCCACTAGGACCATGCGCACTGGGACGGTGGGATAGGGTTCCCACCCAAAATTCTATAGTTTCCTGAATATGCAGAGCCCATATGTGTGAATGCACAGGTGACCACTCAAAGAACTAGGTACAGGTAAGCAACAGGTCCTCACCCATTTGTCTCTCTAGTACTATTTAGATGGGGAGGGGGAGCCTTGTATTATACAATAAAGGGAGACTTGAATCTTCCTGCTCTTAGAGGCAGGCAAGAGCATCACTGGATTGGGCTGTTGCACATTTTTAATTTTGTCAAGTAGCGAAAAGCTGCCGTTATCCTATTCCTTTAATCCAGAAATGAAAGAGCATTTTTGAAGTACCACAATGATGAATACTATCATCATTGTGGTACTTCATTGTGGTACATCGTTGTGGTACTTTACTACCACAAGTAAAACAATGATGAATACTATCCTGGAAATATGCTTAAGAAATCAGTTTATTTTTGCAACAATTTACAGATTATGCAAGAAGAGCTGACATCTGTATTTTTCCTTGCATCCCTGCACTGCAAGCTTTAGAATTATTCCTGTTCACCTTCAGCTGGTTTTGTATTTAAGTCAGTCAGTCATGCAGATCTCAAAGAAAAGAAATCCATCCTTCTTCTATACATAGCTAGATTACTACTAAAGGGCTTCAGATTATGCCTTGTCAAGGTTAACATCATACAGGTTAATATTTTTAAATCATTAATATTTACAAAATGGCCAGACTGCTCATTATCCATACTTGCTGGTGACTATAGTACCTCCAGCTCATGAAATACAACTTCCTGGCCTGTTTGTTGTGACTCTGTTGGCTTTTAAAAACATAATGCCAATGCCATGTAATGCCTCATTGGTTTTTCTGTGTGGTTCTTTTCTCTGACTTGTGCTGACAAGTATTTTCTGAAACGTTTCTCATAGAAAAAGATTTGTGTTTGCATTTTGTCCCTGACGCCTCCAACCACACACAGGCTGTTTATGAGATATCTGAAGACTCTTTAGATATCTTAACATTTCATTGATCCTTTCTTGTGGGGTAGAGTTTGGACTTTTCCATGCATTGCAGTCAAGGTTATCAAAAACTATGTGTGCTGCTAGACAAGATTTTTTTTTATTCTGCAATCGCATTGCCTCATTCACAGAATTTTATGGGGGTGGGGGGCCCAGACATCTTTAATTTGTAGCCCTCCTTTGTTTTCCAATGGCTCCTTCCATTTTTATTTCTTACCAGACAAAATTTGTTAAGGAAGATAAGACAGAATAACTACACAATACCTTTTGATAGTTAGCCTTAGGAGCCCTCCAGCCAAAAGCACCCCATATATTCATTTATTGTCTCCCTTTCCCACCACCACCTCCACTCCTTACTTACTCAGAAGCATGGAATGGGGAAAACTGCGGGTCAGATCGAATTATAGTTTCAGATGGCTACTACTTTTGGTTGGCAGTTGTGTGATTCAATTTTCTCTTTGAAAGCTAAATATAGCCGAAATTAATAACTCTTAATAACCATTGTGAGTGCCATTTTCTTGGCAGAAAGGCAGGGTACAAATCAAATAAATAAATAATACTGCTACCCTTCCAGTCCAGAAGGTGGGCAAGGATGGCTTTAAATAAAACCAGTTTTTCCTCCTTCTTCCTCTTCATTCCTAACCTCATTTGAATTGCTCCTTCTCCTTATGATCCATTCTGGTCCCTGGTTTTCCTTGAGTCATCATTACCTGTGTCTTGCTTCAACATGGTAATTAAAAGTGGTGGATCTCTAACAAGGTAAAAAGGGATTTCCCCCCCCCCCCACATGGTGGAAATGTGGAATCGCTGTGAAATATTGGAAAATAGCAGTACATTTGAATGATTTTTTTTCCTGATTAATATGTCAGTAAATCCTCTGAGTTGCTTATTAAATGTTATTAATATTGTATCCCTATAGATAAGCAGAGAAACATTTTATTTATATTTAAATTGGCTAGAATTATGTTCATCAAAACTTGAATCTGAGTCTGAGCAAGACAAAATTAATTAGGAAAATGAATAGCTCGAAGTTGTGAAATGAATGGCACTTTTGCAAAACCTGAAAAAAATATAAAGGAACTTTGAGCAGCTGATATTTAGTAATGCAATATATCCAAAGCAAATTGGGATTTGTAAACATAGTGATTGATGTGATTTAGTGAAAGAATGCAAAGGTTTTTTGGGCTATTTATATTGGATGGAATTGCATTTATGACTTGGAATGTGTGGAGTGACTAACATTTTGATACATATTTTAACTTGTATTAATATGTGTACTTTCCATAATAAAAAAAAAATCAGAGAGAGAGTTTAGAGCCAGAAGGTTTAGTAAAGAGCTGTGTGTGGAAAATGCAGCAGTATGACACACTCTGGGATGTAGAAGGTGAGTGACTAATCTACTCTTTAAAACCAAGCTTGAATGATAGTATAGTTGTGAATAAATGCTTGTCACTATGGCAGTGAAGTATGCTGAAAACTTTATACTGACCTATCTTGCTTAGATGTTTTTGTAGAGGTAGGAGCATGACTGAATTAGGACCATGGGAAGCTGCCTTATGCCGAGTCAGACTATTGGTCCATGTAGCCCAGTAAAGTTGACACTGACTGGCAGTGGCTCTCCAGGGTTTCAGTCAGGAATTTTTCCAGTCCTACCTGGAGATGCCAGGGATTGAACCTGGGACCTTCTGCATGCAAAACACGTGTTCTACCACTGAGCTAGGGTTGCAAAACCCATCACACTTGCTTAAGCCCATCCCATGTGCTTTGTGACTGAGAAGAAATGTCATTGCAGATCTTCCTGGTCTCTTTGTCCTCTGCACCACACTGGCCATCTGTTAAACTCACATGGATATTTCTTCCACATGTGTTTAAAATAAAGTAGTATAATTTAGGTGGAATATGCAAGGGTATGGTTTTAGAATGTCAGTATAACCCACTTACTGTGCTCCTACTGCTTGCTTATGTCATTTTGTTAGTGTTTACTTGTGGCAGAGGTGTTGGCTGAACCGCGTTAGCATACAAAGTGGCAGTTGTGCCCCAAGGATATTGATCCACAGTAAAAGTGTGAAAGTAAATCTGATGCTTTTCTGTAAAGAGGGTCATAACAGTATATTTTGATCTAAGGAGAAGTGGTGTGCTATAGCTTGCTTTCTCATCAAAGGATTGTTTCAGTAGTAAATGTCAAGGGCCTTTCTTGGATTGGAAATTTAATTTGTATTACTTGCGAAGATATAGAAAGTGAACAGGATGTACTAAGATGACATTAAAATGCACACCCTGTTACTGTGAAGCAGTTATAAATAAAGTGTACAAGACCGTGTCTTATTCTCAGAGGAGCAATGTTGAATGTCTGACCCTGTGAAAAATCCAAGATGTTGCTTTTGAGAAAAATTTGTGTAGTATAAAGATAGAGATTTTATAAATGCCAAAGAGTTGATGTGTATTGAGAGGCACTATTAAACAAATATATGTAAATTCATATAATCTTGTTTTGATCCATATTTTCTTCTGTTCTTTCCCCCTAAACCTTTGCTCTAAAATGCCTGCTGCGTATGTGCAGGCCAATACATCAGGGGAATGAGTGTTACTTTTCTGTGTTGTTCTCCTGGGCTGGACCATATACATTTGACTGTGACTCAATAGTCCAGATATGTCTTTAGACAGATGTTATGCCCTATGTATACAACCATTTTGTCATGGTATAGGTGTGTGTTGTGATTACTGATAACTCAAAATCAAATCCAGGTTTCCTATTGCCTCAAGTGAGGAGTAACATAACATATAATGAAACAAATATGAACTCTTGAGAACTAGCATAAATATAAAGCATTCTCAAACCAGCACAAGCATTGACACAAAGTAGCTTCATACATTTTGTAAAATTATTTTTTTATTCAAATTAGTTTACTAAGTGGAAACTCTTAGAAAGCTCAGTTAAAGGAAGAAGAAAAGTTCTTTTTCAAAAATCTACATGGCACTAAAATATTGCATTTCCTTTCTATTGACTGCATATACTTTATAAATCTGGGGAATTTGCTTGCCACAATTATCCTTTTTTGAATCATAATGTATGGAGGTGATTGTCTTATATCTGTAACTGCATTCATTAAGCAACCCATTTAATGGCTTCATTCACACATGATGCTACAAAAATGTCTCAGGCTTGCACACTCTCCCACCCTCCTCTCCTCCTGCACAATGATGTGAATTTCAGAAGCTTTTGGTTCCATTTTAGACTAAATGCAGCTTGTTGTAATGTTCCATACTTGAACAAACTGCAGTTAGTTTTAACTATGGTTAGTGGAAACAAGGCAACTTCAAACCATGGGAAATGAAGCTACCTCCTTTTCACTAACCATACTTAAGATAAACCACAGTTTAGGGTTTAGACGTAATGATCAACTGGAATTAATCTAAAATGCACACTGAAGCCTCTGATCTCCTCATGACCATGCTGGAGGAGAAGATTCAGCATCACTTGTGAATGCAGCCAACTTGTGATACAAGATTTTTCCAGGACAAGTTTATTCACCTTAAGGAGTTTTTTCCAAATCCATGTTTTCTCCACTTCAAGCTATCCATGATTTGAAGTTTATTCTCTTCCTTTTTTAAAGTTTCTGCATATTATTTAATCTATAATTTAACTCACCAGGATTACATGAGGCTTGTGTGTGGTGCAATCTCTCTCATAAACAAATAGAACAATAGATAGTTGCTGTCTTTGCAGAGTATAAACAAAAGCTCTGTTCTACGCTATGCAGTTACACAGCCACACAGGGAATTTATTTAGCTAACCAAGCGCAGCTCCAGTGCTGTGCTGACATAGGGATCTATGCAGGTGCAAAAACAAGAGGATATATATAAGGAACAATAATGTCCAGCATCATTAGAAACAGACTCCAGTGAAAACTAAATGCTTGCCAAATAGAAAAACAAATGTATTTTAAAGCATCTGATAAATTATTGCAGGCAGGGATCAAAATAAAACTATTAAAATGTAATTCGGAATGTAATTAAAATGTACATTGTTGCAGACTACCAGTACCAAATTGAGTAATTTAACTAAAGAATCAAGTAAGGATGATGGTTTGTGTGACATTCTCCCTTCAGTCTAAAACATTAAGAAGGATCAAATTCTGCTCTCAGTTACATCAATGTAATCTGGAATTCTTCTACTTAGTTGGCATTGCACTGGCAAAAATGATGATACCATGAAACCTAACCTAAAACTTATTAATTGATTAACATGGCTCATTATTTTCATATAAAGTGTATTTTGGCATGCTGTTAAAAAGCAATCTGGAGCCTTTCTTTGCTTCTGGCAATGAAAAGCTGGTTGCTACAAAATATTCTTCCATAAAATTTCTATCTAGAACATGACATTTCAGCCATGGTAAGTGAGCCTTGCAAAGTAAGGGGAAACTGTTTAGATAGATGCAGTCTCCATTTCCTGGCTCAATAGCAAAATGGGTATCTCTTCTAGCAGATGCCCCAGCCCCACTACTGTGACCCATCTCACATACTGTCCCATTTTGGACCATCATATCTTGTCTCAATAAGTATCTTGCCCCGGATGCAGCCTCTTCACTTCTCCCTTGGTAATTAAGCCAAGACGTTTCTAATTAACAATAGTTTCTCATTTTTGCTGAACCAGGAAATCATGGTTACTATGTTCAGAACAAACCAGGATCTTAAACCACAGTTTGAAGTTAGTTTACAGTAAGAGCCTGAATTGTTCCAAAGCTGGTAACCATAGTTTCCTGGTTTGAACAGAATAGGAAACTATTGTTAATTAGAGACTGCCTGGTTTCATTGCAGCTCACAGAAAGCAACATTATGCCTGGGCAAAATGTCCATTCATATCTTGGTTTGTTAAGCTGTGATAGGGTCATCCAAAGTGGGCCACTGAGAACCATAGCTAAAGTGAAAGAATGTGTACATGAAATCACCATAAATTAATAACCATAACCTATTTCCATCAGCTGTCTATTAAATCAGAACTACATTTACAAGACCATTCATGATTTAAAAAAACAAAAAACATTTGCCGAACATCAAAGCTACTTTAAAAATATAGGAAGAACTAACTTTGAAGTCATATTCTTTCAGGGAGTCAGAAAGTATTTTGGCAAGGTTCCCAGAGCACTGCAGAATTGGTTGGTGTGTAAAACATCCAATAGGGAGAAAGAGTATGGCTGAATCACAGCTTTTTAATTCTTAATGATTGTTCTTGCATGGTCAAGAGGACACACAGCAGTAGTGCTCTTATTTATTACTTACTGTTATAGCCACTGGCAGTCATCCCATTTCCATTAGTCATCAATAGTCAATGCTTTTAAGCTATTATTTTAAATCCTGCACCAACTTAACCAAACCATGAGTATAGACTAAGCATGACCTGTGAATGAGTTTAGCCAAAGTGGACCTGTAAATACAGTCATAGAATTGCTCAAAGGGATCTTCAAAGGTATAACACTGCATAGGTAAGCTATGGAATTTGCCTCCACAAGATGTGGTGATGGCTTTAAAAAGGGATTAGATGAATTCATGAAAATAAAAACTACTATTAATGAAAGATATATAGTACTTCCAGGATCACAACAAGTTCCTGAATATCAGTTAGTGGAAGATAACAGCAGGAGAAGGCTGTTGTCCTCATACCCTCTTTGTTGGACTAGACAGACGTTTAGCTGGATCCAGCAGGACTCGGTTGTCTGTCTAATCCAGGTAACTATTCTGAGTTCAAATTGTTTAAATACCCAAACTTACATGATCAGCTATGAATATTTTCTTCTATCAGCCTTGACTATGAAGCATACTTTGAGTTTGGAAAAGTGGCACTCCACTTATAGTCTACTGTACTGCCAAATTTATTAAAGCAAAAAGCGAAAAAAGTTTATACCTTTTAGACTGAAACCACCACCCCAATATCTTCTAAAGTAGAAAGCAAAAAGAGATTCAGTGCTTTAAGATGGAACTGTGAAAAAAATGGAATTTTAATAAAATGCCTGATGTGTTTCAGTAAAAACCTTTAGGGGCACAAGAATACAGTTTTCCTAGTAAGGCAGCATCTCTCCATCTTTTCAAGTTGGGCAACAAGATCTGCCATAATTCCCTCTAATAGCAAATCCAGGTGTTCGAGTGCTGACAGGATTAGAACCAAAAAGCCAGAAGGATTCTGAGTCTCTATGGTTGCACAATCAGCTGTGGATCCACCTAACTGTAGTATTGTCCAAGCCACATTTTACCATCTTGTCAACAAGGATATCATGGGTAACCCTGTCAAATACTTTGCTGAAATCAAGATATACTATGTCCACAACATTCTCATGATCTACCAAACTAGTAATTCTTAAACACACACACACACACACACACAGCGATAAAGATGGTCTGCCATGACTTATTCCTGACAAACCCATGTTGACTTCTAGTAATCAATAATCAATGCATTATTTTCTGGATGCTCACAGACTGACCACTTAATCATCTGTTTGAGAATTTGGCCCAATATTGACATCAGGCTGACTGGCCTGTAGTTTCCTGGATCTACTGTTTCCCTCTTCCTGAAGATGAGGACAGCATTTGCCCATATCCAGTCTTCCAGTAGAAATAATGTATGTGTGGAGAGAAAGCCTGAGCACACTGCTGAACCCTGACATGTTTTCCCCTTTTCTGCTGTCACCCTTCTGTCTGCATAATCCCCACTTGGGGCACAGGAGACACAATTCTGGGCAGACCGGTTATATACAAGCCACATCTGCCACATCTGCATACCTTCAATGGGGCACATTTACATGTCACTCAAAGAAGCGCATAACATTCTGGAGGTGGGGGACGCAGTCTCAAAGAGCTACAAAGTACCCCAAAGTACCCAGGAGATGCCAGCACCCGAAAGGCGCCACCACCCCGGGCGGGACCAGTCCACCTGATCATCAAGGGCGGGGAGGGGGTGAGGGAAGGTAGAAAAGATACGTGCCACAGAACAAAGGGTTGTTGGGAACACAGTACAGGCTTGCACAGGTCAGGTCGCTAGCTCCGGCTAGGGCCAAGCAACTTCCAACCCCGGGCGGGATGCCCGGCGATTGGCAAAGCAAACCGCTATGTTAGAATCTAGAGTCAGAGTCTCTGGTGTCAGGTAATAGTCTGCATTCAAGCAAAGCCTACCTAGAAAGCAAATTGAATACAGTATTTTTCAATGTATAAGACTATACTTTTTCCTAAAATCGCTAGCCTAAAAATTGAAGGTCGTCTTATACACGGAAGTAAGCCAAGGAGAGAACCGCACGGTTGCAAAACTGCCCAGTGGGGGGCGTCTTATACATGGGGGCGTCTTATAGACGGAAAAATGCGGTACTTCCGTTCTCTTATCTGTATTGACTGTTCTGTTTATACTATGAAATTCCTGTAGTCTATTAGTTCAGCTCCATTAAACTCTTCTGTAGCTGACTAGCTTGTGGCTTCCCTGTGTTTTCCAGGGGATTCCTTGTCAATTTCATTCGCGGCTGAAAGTAAAGGTTTTGACAGCCGCGTACAGGGCATGACTTCGGTGCCGGTTAACTCTTAAGCTGCCGAACCCGCGCGATGGACCAAGTTCGGTCCGCCACAGTATGTAAGCTCCTTCAGCACCCGGGGATGTAATTTATCTGGCTCTTGAGACGTGAACTCATTTAAAGTAGCTAAGTGCTCTCTAACAATGATTTTACTTATTCTAGGCTGCAAAGCCCTCCATGTATCATTTATCCTACTTGTCCCAGGTTGAACAAAACTTCCCTTGTGGGAGAAGACTAAGGCAAAATAGGAGTTAAGTAGTTCCGCCTTCTCTCTGTTGCCTGTTAACAATTCACCATCTTCCATAAGCAGAGGATCTATCCCCTTCCTTGATCTTCTTGCTCCTAACTTAGCCAAAGAAGCCCTTTTTGTTGTTTTTAGTATCCCTCACCAGCCTCAGTTCATTCTCGGCTTTCGTCTTCCTCACACCATTCCTACAGTTTCAGCCAACTCTACTGTACGCCTCCTTGGTAATATGTCCTTCCTTCTATTTCCTATACATGACCAATCTCAGCTCATCAGAGAGCTCACTGTGCAGCCACATGGGCTTCTTTGAAAATCCCCCCCCCATGTTTCCTTCTCATGTGAATAGTTTGTAAATGTGCCTTCAGTTTTCAGGATCTCCCATCCCTCTTGAGCTTCTTTGGTTGCCACTGCCCACAATGGTACAATAAGTGGCTACCATGGAAAGAGACTGCTCTGTAATGGTCCCCTGAAATGACCTTCCCCAGGGAGATCCACCTGGTGTCCTCATTGAATACATTTAGCTGCGAAGTTAAGATTATCCTCTTTAAGCAGGTATTTAACCTCTAATCTGTTGCCTTTTTCTGCAGGTTCCTCAATGTTTTCAATGCTTTTAATATTTTTCAAGGTTTAATATTGTATTATTTTGGCACTTGTATCGCTGTATTATTATTTTTATTTATTCTTGATTACTTTGTTGTTATTTAGTTTTATCATTGTAAACTACCCCGAGGGCATTTGCCAGTTGGGCGGTATCCAAATCTAATAAATAAATAATATTTATACAATTGTGATAGAGTGCACTAAATAGTAAATTATCAACATTTATTTATTATTTATTTACAGCATTTTTACCCCACTCTTCAGCCAAAAAAGGCTCCCAGTGTGGCTTACAAAGATTAATATTGGACCGACCCTGCCCTCAGGCTTACAATCTAAAAGACATGACACAAAAGAAAAAGGGATTGGGAGGGAGGTGGAAGAAAGCAAAACTCAGGCCCAGTTCTTAGTTACAAGATTTTTATAGATGTTTTTTTCTTTTTCTGGCAGGGAAGGGCAAAACAGCTCCCTGCAGCTGTTCCTTCTTTGGCCGATGCATGGGGCCAGGCTGGTCTCCCCTTTGACGTGATGTTAATCCTGGGAGGCATGGGGTGCAGCTTCCCAGTGGCCCTTGGTTCTCTGGCCAATGGATGAGGCCAGAGTCTGCCGCCCCAGGGAACTGTCAGTTAGAGCTGTGTGTTCCTTCTGGCAGAGAGGGGTGAAACGAGATCCCTGCAGCTGCTCCCTCCCCGGCTGATGTATGGGGTCAGGCTGGTCTCCCCCTTGCCATGATGTTAATCCTGGGAGGCATGGGGTGCAGCCTCCTAGTGGCCCTTGGTGCTCTGGCCAATGGATGAAGCCAGAGTCTGCCACCCCAGGGAACTTCTCTAGGTAAATGTACATAGGGCTGCCAAAGCCAGTTGTTATATTGTTCCTATAAGAATAAAAATGTTTGATTAACCTCTATTAAAGGATTTTTTAAAAATTAATTATTGAAAGCTTATCCAGTAATTAAAGTATACAGTCTCACTTTGCTACAGGATTGTGAAACATAGAGGCCACTTGACTCCATCTATACACTCATGAAGAAACAAATTACTCCTTGTATTCTTGGTATACAGATAATTATGAAATGTAAAGTTCAAATTACCCAATGTCAGTGGTAATTACTATGTAGAAGATTCTCAGTTAACAATCATTTTAAAGGAATAGCACCGATTTTCAAGTACCAGTGTATTAAGAAATGGAAATAACGAATAATCACACACTAATTGATATGAAGTATTCTAAGTGCTTTTTCACTTGTCAGACAGCATGTGGGCCACAGAGGGGACTGGGCAATTATTGTTAGTATATTCAGATGCACAGTGATTTGTTAAAAGGATCTTTACAATTTGTGTGACTTCCATAGCTTCCACACAGTAACAGCAATTTCGCGCATGAGTGAGATGGTGTCTTGGGGATGGCCAAGTGGTGGGGGAAGAGAGTTGTGTGTGTAAACCAGAAAGGGTACGAGAGGTGTGTGTATGCACTCATATGTGTTTGTTTGCACATGCACATGCAAAAGGTGTTAGTTTAAGGGACAAAATAGATAAGAGACTATGAGATGTATGATAGACTATCCAGGCTTAAAAAATAAAATCAAAGCAAGCTACTGCAGTGCAAATTGGAGCAGGGGGTGCCTTTGGGAGGAAGAGTGTTGTGCCCAGTTTCTTTGTGATCTAAATGATATACACTCAAAGCTCCTGTCCGAAACCCTGAAGAACCACTGCCAGTTTAGTGCTGGCAATAATGAAATACCATAGATGAATAGATGAACCAATGGTCTGACTTGGTAAAAAGCAGCTTCTTATGATCCTTGTAATATCTGAATCAGCTTTCAATAAAACACGTTAGATACGTTAGAAACAAATCAAAGGTAAAGGTCCACAGTTAGGTAGATGAAGGGTATTAACCTATCCATGAAGCAAAGTGTCCGGAGCTGCTGCACTATCTTCAGAAACCTACATGGTTTAATTTCATATTAGGGGGAAACGTGTAAGGCAGCACTGGCCCAATGGAGGAAAAGCTGAGCCAAACTAGATGTGATGGAGGCCCTTTCCTGTGCCAAAACAAGGAACTGACCCAATCGTATAGAAAAGGGGGATGAGCACAAGTGAAGAGTGCATAACTTTTCCTCCCCAGCCTGTGGCCTGTCTAATCCACAGCTCCTTTTTCCAGTCCCTGCTGGAGTTCCGATAGCTTGCGGAACTAAGCCACAGGAGGGCAAAAGGGTCAGCTTTCCCCAGTGGCACTTTTGCTTTTAAATTCTGCTTTCCCCACCCGTCTCTCCATATATAATTGTGGGCTGGGAAATTCCCTGCTGAAATGCATGGAACTGCTGCCATCTCCTCTGATGCCTACCTAAGCATCTCATTTGAATGGGAGGGAAGGGGGAGGAATTGTAAATGTTGTTGCTCTGTATAAGCAGAAAGTATAATTCCAGCCCACAAATTCCAACTGGATCATTCTCTTTTCTCCCTAAACATATGTCAATACACAAGACAACAGAGCAGGGAAAACTAAATAAATAAGTGTGACATGAGGTTTAGCACAATAACAGCAAGGGAGAAGGCAGGGCACTTCAATTAATAATGGAGCACAGAGTTCCTGATAGAGCCGTTCTTTAATAATGTTTAAAGGAGCTATGAGGAGCCCTGGGAGAGGCTTTACAGATAACTGCAATGGGCATTTTGCCCAGCTCTGCCCGAGAGGCACAGCTCCTCCAGCAGAATAAGTTCAGAAAGGAAATGGAAATTGCTTTATTTGACAAGAATGGGGTATCTTTTGAAGTATGATTTCAGCCAGCCTTGATGCTCAAAAAAAGGTAGACTGCTACCCTAGAGTATTGAGGGAAGGAGCGGGCAAATTTCTCCTTGGGAATTATTCAGCATTCCTACCAACAGGGGAGAGGAGGTTTAGGTTGTCACAGTGAATCTTCGAGAGGAGTTGATTCAAACTAGACAGACACTCAATAAAATTAGTTTCTTCTTCTGTACACTTGCGATGTTTCTCTTTTTTTCCAGCATGACTATGGTGACAAAAACTTCTCTGAATATAATTGCGTTTGGAGGTAAGCAAAAATAAAAATGTTGCAATTCACATTATATCTGAAAATTAATGGCCCTATTATGAAAAGAGTGGTATTTGTTATTCACAAAGAAGGTAATACCAAATTGAAAGGGGAAATACATGATCAAATTGCAAGCCAATAGCTGAAGAAGTTTTCATCTTTTAGGCTGCACTCCTATACGCATTTAGCTAGGAGTAAACCCCACTGAATGCACTGGAACTTACTTCTGAGTAGACATGTATAGGATTATTCTGTTAAACAATTAGTGGCTGTTACGCATGTTGACTGACTGAATACAGTGGAGATGTTAAAAACTGAAGGACTCAGAGGCAAGTTATTAAGCCAGTTGGAAATGTCTGTCTGTCTGCCTTTCTTTTTCCTTTTTTTGTTGGGTTTTTTTGTTTTGTATTTTGGCCAGAGCTCAGGCTTATTTTGAGGCTTATTTAATTTGGCATTGTTAAGAGAGGGAACAGTCCAATTATCCTGAGAAAATTGATGAAATTAATGCTCCTGAAAAGAGGGCTGGAAAAATTCTGAAAGGATAGAGCTATCTAGATTATAAGCCTGCGGGCAGGGACTGTCTTGTTAATTGCTGTAAACAGCCCAGAGAGCTTCGGCTATTGGGCGGTATAAAAATGAAATAAATAAATAAATAGATCTATGACTGTTAGTCAAGGTGGCTATATGGAACCTCCATGTTCAGAGCCAGCTGCCAGGAAACATTACTAGATAATATATATTACCTGTATCCATTTCAATCTGCCTTCCAGCACAGTTGTGGAACTAAAACCACTTGGTTGTCCCAACTGATGACCTTCTTCAGGAGATGGATCTTTCAAATATGGACTTTTCACCATGCTATCTCATGATCCATCAGTCTATATAGGACTGAAATTAGAGGGATCATGCTATGATTGTTGTGATTCTGCCTGGTAGGCATATTTCAGAAGGTGGTGCTGGGATACGTCTGGTCTGCACAGTGGTACTGATGTTATGGGGTAGGGTAACATTCTATCTTGTCTCCTATATTATTAACATCTACATAAAACTACTAGGGAAGGAGTTTGGGGATCTGCTGATGACACCCAACTATATTTCTCTTTGTCATTCAAGTGTGGCAGTGAATGTCTACAACAGGTTCCTGGTATCAGTAGTGGACTGGATGAGAGCTAATAAACTGAAATAATTGATTTTTCCCCCTGATTACTTGCCCAACACAAGTTCTACCATTGGGATTCATGGTTTGACAAAGCTTAAATGTACATCAGTGTACTGTAGCGTTTCTGTTACATGAAATGTTGGGTTTGTTTTTCTTTGTGTGAGACCTCAGTGTTAAGATGCTCAGAATATTGCTATGTGCAGCAGATAATTGTATGTCATTATGCAAGTGAGAGTGAACATTAGTACAGAAACAGTTCTCCAGCCTGTCTGACCACAATGGAATATGGCACAATTGAATTTATAAATGAGATGCGAATCATACCCTACGTAGGTCATGTTCCATGCAGAAGGTTTACACAGAAATCCCATTATTTGTGCCCTACTGTTAAGATCTCACCCTGTGTCACAGAGAGTGGCATTTTACCCGTTTCTGCAATGCTACCAGTTGGCCTCATAAATGTACTGTAGCATTCATCTTGCCCTTATCACTCTGCACAAGTCACCCTGAGTTTGAACTCCAAGCCAGATATAAAATATGTTTGCTTGCATCATTTACATTCCCTTTGCCTGTTTTGGTTGTGCTCTGCACCATGAACACTGTATTTTATGCATGCATAATTTTTCAAAATCCTGCTAATAGTTATAGCAGGCTCATTGGTGAGTTTTGATTACCGTATTTGCAAACCAAGGGTTTCGATCTCCAAAGTCCAGCCCAGCTCCTCCTGATTATGAGAGAACAGCATTTTCCCCCTTTGGCATTTTTAAAAAAGTATTGTTATTACTTCTCCATATTCAGGGAATAAATCATTCCAAGTGATTGGAGGGAAATTAGTTCAAATGTGCTGTGAGCCTGGCTCCATTCTGCCAGAGGATACACTGCTGTCTGTTTGGTAGAACTGATTCAGAAACTAGCGTGCTTTCAAAATACAAGGGAACACAGTGTGAGTAACCAGATCATTTCATCAAGGCAGCCGAGTGCCCTTGTATGATACACAGGAAGCAACAGAGACGAGTCCAGAACCTTTCCGGAAACTTAGTTTTATTGGAGAAAAAGTAACTACCGTAAATGGCAATTCAGTGTTTAACTGTGATAGGTCTGTGGCCTTTGAGCCAAGGTGTTCATGAGGGAACACACAAAATGGTGGAAGAATAGTGCTGTCCTGCAACAGCACAGTCTCTTATGTTCGGCAGCGTGATCCTACGCCTCCCTCTTAGTTGCTGTGGTGCAAGCAAATGTGTTATCCTCCCAGTAGCTTCAGTCAGCACCCTATGATATCAAGAAATATGGCTGTGACACTTTGGTCATTGGTACAAAAGTTTGGCAGTGCGATATTGCACTAACTGGAAGAAGGGGGTAGCTATGCAGCTTAGCGTTGTTGCCTGGACCTCTTGTTCCTTGGCTCAGCATACTAACCTGGTGCATCATACAAGGCAAGCATTACAACTTCTAAATTCTTCTCTGACTCGGAATTTAAGGTGAGCTAAAAAGGAACGCAAGTGCTTCTTCTCACCTTCAGGCCTCCAACCACTCTCCCCCACTTACACATCTCCAGCTCCCCTCTCTTCTGCCCCCTGCTGCTACTGCTGACAGTGGGATGATGGAGAAAGGAAAGGAGGCCCTTGTGAAGGATTGAGGCCTACACAGGCTTAAGTTTGTTGAAGCCTGAAGGCCCAAACACTTCCCTAGATTAGTTGAAGCCTGAAGGCCCAAACACTTCAGGATGGAAGGGGGAGTTTGAGAGTTTTAGTTTACCCAATAGAAGTTAAGAATTATATCTCCTGTTCAAAGTCACATGATTATAACCTTCCAATCCTGGGAAGGCTATATATGTGTGGGGTGTGGTCAGCTAGCTGCAGAGAGAGAGAGACTGACTGCAGAGGAGAGAGGTAGTCTGAAGTTAAGCTAGAGAACCTTGTATTAGTTGTTTGTTTGATTTTATCATACTTGCTTTTGAATTATAACCACTCTATTAAGTAAATACCCTAATATAATAAGTAAAGTTTTGTTGTGTACCCTGAGTTGTTGGAGTGACTTCTTCACCACGTCTAAAACCCATTCCCATGCTACTGGAAGCAGGCAAAGGATTTGATCTCCTGGAATGGGAGAGGCTTTGAGAAGAGGCAGAGATCTTCCAAAGGCAGGTCGAGGGGTCCCTGCAGTAGCGGAACCTTGACAGCCCTAT
The DNA here is from genome assembly GCA_021292165.1 of Shinisaurus crocodilurus. Classification (NCBI taxonomy): domain Eukaryota; kingdom Metazoa; phylum Chordata; class Lepidosauria; order Squamata; family Shinisauridae; genus Shinisaurus; species Shinisaurus crocodilurus. The sequence continues at coordinate 206,638,641 of CM037879.1, forward strand.
CTATTGTTCCTCCTCCCTGTGCTTGGTGTTGCTGTGGTAGCAAACAGGTGCCAGGAGCACTGCGGAATGAGGTCTTCTCGGCTGCTGCTTGCTTGATTTGTGTGGCTGTACCAGACCCCAAGAAGGGGGACTTTTTTTTTCTTGATGCCACCAGTGATGCAGAAGCAATGTAAGCCAGTACACTCAAACATTCCTCTAATTGTCTTGGAACAAGTCAAACTATTTCCCTCTTTTTTTTATGTTATTCCAAGACAATTAAAGCAGAACCCTTAGGGTGGGGTTCACACATTGCAGCAGAAGTGAGTCTGACTTCTCTGCCTTATTTTCCACCCTATTTTTCAGCCTCCCAATCTCTTTCTGTTGTACATTTAAAAAATGTGCTAAGCATTGGAAAGGAGAGCTGAAAAACAAAATTATTTCTACTAAATGAATATTTTAAACCTTGAAGCAAGAAAAGAAATAATCACTGCATTATTTTGTTTTTCTTAATTTTCATAGATTCATATATCATAGAGTTGGAAGGGGCCTACAAGGCCATCAAGTCCAACCCCCTGCTCAATGCAGGAAACTAGAGGACGGGTCTCCCATCCAAGTAATAACCAGGCATGACCCTGCTTAGCTTTCCACACTCAGACAAGCTGAGCCAGCGTGAGCCACAGGCCTGTATAAGAAAGGAAGCAATCCGAGGCGATTGTATTAAATAAATTAAAGGGAAAGGAATTTGAGCTTAACCAATAGAACTTAAATAACAGCCCAAACATCCTGGCTAACATTATTTTGCAGTTGTTCTTATTCGCGTAATAGAGTGCCAGTGTTGCAAAAGTGATGGACTTCCCATTTTAAGCATTCCCGTAGACTTTTATAGTCTGCTAGTTTGTTCATTGAGCAAAGTTTGTCAACGTTGCCTTTCCCATTCTTCCACTAATAGAAGCTGTTGTCATTTCGTGTTTGTGTGTGTGTGTTCTATTGCTAGTGTCTGCAGATTTACTCATTCAGGCACATGCTGGTTTACAGGGCTCTTTCAACAACATAATAATGGAATGGAATGCCAAAATAATTCTGTTAGGGATTCGGAGACTGATAGTCACAGTCCCCAATGAGAAAGGTATTTTGCTGGGTCCCTGAGAGTAAATTTTTGAGTCTGGGGCATGGGAAGATGGCAGTGATGGAGGCAGACATCTTTTGAACTTTTTTCAGCTGTTCAGTTGGGAAAACAGTGTCGGAGACTGATAGTCACAGTCCCCGATGAGAAAGGTATTTTGCTGGGTCCCTGAGAGTAAATTCTTGAGTCTGGGGCATGGGAAGATGGCAGTGATGGAGGCAGACATCTTTTGAACTTTTTCAACTGTTCAGTTGGGAAAACAGTAAGAAGCTTGTGCCTCCTTAAGCAGAACTGCAATATACTTTTGGAAACTGCTGTTAGTTTATTTAGAGTATTTTTATCCCACTCCTCAGCCAAAACGACTGTGGCTTACAGATAATCAGTAAAAGACACTATTGATTTGTGAGTTGACTGCTGTTATACTAGACTAGATGAACCAATGGTCTCATTGACTAAGGCAGCACTTTAGCCTTGTAGCAAATGAGGAAGAGATCTTACAGATCCTTGAGTATTTATATCCCTTGCCACCAGATCAAGTCAGGATGTAGTTTAAAATACTATTCACATAAATATTTATTTTTGCTTCTATACAATGTGTCTATAGACGTTTCTGGCAGATAAAGTGCTTTTACCGTTCTTCTTTTGTTAACAAAGGGTAGTATCCAATGGTGACCAGCTGCATGCAGCTGGTCCCACCAATTCTGTAGCACTTCTGGGAGCAAGCTCCAAAACGAGTGGAAACGCTCATTTCTGGAAGGGGACAGGTTGGCAAAGAACTCGTATAAGGGAGCTCCGTTGACCTGCCGCCTTCAAGAAACATGCATTTCCTCTCATTTTGGAGCTTGCTCCCAGAAGTGCTAAATCGCCATTGTGCAAATGGTGTGGGGGACACTTACGCAACTGAATTGGTGGGGCCAGGCATGTGCGGAACGAAAGCAGTGGTGGGCTCTGTGCATGGACAGGCAGGATTGGATACATAAGCAAAATGACACCTCCCCAGGGATAAGTTCCTTTTTTTATTACAGCTTTAAAGATAAAGCAAAAACCTATGGCTATAGGGTATACAAGGCCACTCCCTGAATTTTCAGCTTTAAAAATAATTTAAAAAAAAAAAAAAAAGTAATGTGACTGACTAGCCCTTTTACTTGTGCTGAAACATGCAGGTTATCTATCCAGCTGTTCAGTAAGAAGAAAAGTTCCTGTCCTCCACTGCACACACCCCGTCCCTTCTGAAGGGCCTCCCTGGATGGCTGGGGGACCTCCTAAATGGTGTGGGAAGTTGCTGCAGTGTGCGGGGGAAGTGGTGGCTGTAGGCTTGAGGTACTTTGCACAAGCAGAACATAGACACCATACAATATCTGAAGAGGGAATTCCAGAAACTGGATGCTGCCACTGAAAAGGCCATATACCCAGTCGTCACCTGCCTAAATTCCAACCAAGAGTGGGGGCACCTGAAATAGGTATTCAAAAGAAGTTATGAGAGGTTGGTACGTTTTGTATTGTATGGTATAGGGCAGGGGTTCTCAACCAGGGGGGAATTCCCTCCAGGGGGGGATTTTAGGGTTTCTGGGGAAGGGAATTGGGGAATTGGGACCACAGACTCAAACTGTTGGAATACTGATCTTTCTACAAATTATAGTTGTACAGATCGTACATAATCTACAGGGCATCACACCTTATTGTATGGTGTGTATATTGTACAGATTAAATTTAAAATAAAGATAAAAATTTCACTTGTCTGTGGAAATATTCCATTTATAGTTATTATATATTATATGCATATTATTTGGAATGTAACTTTTGAGTCAGTCAATCTTGGAAAGGGGGGAATGACATTCTGACATATGGTGAAAAGGGTGCATGGGGCAAAAAAGGTTGAGAACCACTGGTATAGGGCTTTATAGGTTATTGCTAGCACTCTGAATTGTACCCAAAAAATAAACTGGAAGCCAGTGAGGATCTTTTGAGACCAACAAGTTATGTTCAGTATGGCAACTCCCACTTAACAGCCTGGAAGCAGTATTCTGAACTAGCTAAAGTTTCCAGATATTTATCAGGGTCCCCCATACAATGTACTGAAATAATCTAGTCATATGCTTTCAAGTTTTTCTGTGTGAGATGTTTCTAAAAATAAAATTAGGGATGTGCAAACAGAGAAAAAGCTGCTCCACTGGAGATTTTTGGATTTTCGGGTGAGTTTTGTTTCACCCTCCGATTTGTGGACTCAGAATTTGCACAAATGCATTCGTCCATATTTGCGCTATTTTACACTCCGCAAAATGTGCAAAAAAAAAAGTGTTTGCTTGATGTTAGGTTGTGTAATAATCAAAACAATTTATATATATATATATATATATATATAGAGAGAGAGAGAGAGAGAGAGCATGTAGGAAACATGTAACCTATGTAATCTTATAAGGCTTACTATAATAATGAAGAAGGCTGATAGATGAAGCCTTAAACCAGATTAGTTCATAATTGTCATTACCGCAAGTATAAAAAAAAATATTTCCAGTCTTTCACAATTCTGTACACAGTAAAATATAATTGGGTACTGAAAACGATTAAAAATAAAATTCCTGCAGTAGTAGTAGCAGCAGCAGCAACAACAACAATATAATAATAATAATAATAATAATAATAATAATAATAATAATAATAATAATATAAAATTCTAAAACACATCGTAGAAGCTGGCTTAGCACCTACATTGTGGTCTCTTTGGCGCCAGGTGAAGACCTTATTTCCCCAAAACAAATAAATAATAAATTATTTTTATTTTTAGCCCTTCAATTTTAAATGCGTCATTGTGTTTTTAAATCTTTACACTGCTCCTGGCTTTTACTCTGATTTTTACTTTGGTTTCATGCTACTTAAAACTTTTAAAGGCTTTATATTATGTTTTATGATCATCACATAACTTTGGAGAACCATTCAGAAAGCTTTGGCTATTGGGCGGTATAGAAAAAAGTTCTACAACTCCCAGCATTCCCCAGCCAGCCATACTCGCAGAGGAATGCTGGGAGTTGTAGGACTTTTTTCTGTTTAAACATGCATAGGATTGCAGCTTAAGTATTTCACATAAATGATACAAATGCAAATGTAGTTCAAACCTCAATCCTAAACACACATGTTATCCCTGTTGAAGTTGTCTACTGGCCTAGTGTCACCACAAGGCATACTCAAGCAGTTGCTAGGGCCCAAGTGCTTGCAGAGGGCATACCCTCATTTTATTTTTTCTGGATATTGGGTAAAAAGAGGCTTCTGGCCACCATCTTAGATTTGTCCCCGGTGCTCCAGAAGTCATTCCAGGTCACAGTGGGATGGGGAGATAAAAAACATGGCAACTGCCATGCCTTTGTGGTTGCGTCTAACTTTTTCTCTTGCAATGCTCTGGAGTGACTCAAGTTCCAGGGCCTTATGGGGCAGAAACCACTTAGCACTGGAGCACTACCACCATCATCATCAATATAAAAAGGAGAGAAGGGCAGGCATCAGGAATTGGTGCCCCTCCTCCAATGGGCACTTTTGCTGCAGGCCCCTTCAACTCTGGAGATGACCATGGTTGTATATGTACATGGATCTTGGGGCTTCATTTTTATGACTTCAGGAAATACTAAAGTCATGTATATATATCCAATATAAAATATTCAGTTAGGTTACTTTTTATTATTGTAAAAAGCACAACTTTCCAGCAGGAAAATACGTCAGAGATGTCCAGCATGAGGTAAAATTACTATCTTTACGTTCAGTTTACATTTTATCTTGGTGTAACCACCTCCCCCACGTGCCGGTCGCATGCTGGCTCATTTCTCTTATTACCCTTGCCAGACGTGTGTTGTTGTTACGTGTGAACCCAATGAGGGTGGGTGGCTGGTCTGGTCAAGAAACCACTCAGCAACCCTGCAACAGAGCATGGATTCTGGGTGGATTGTTAACCACTCTGGCCATCTTCCCTCACCATGTTCTCACGTCATGAGAATCACCCAGCAAGGGTGACTGCGGAAATGAGCCCGCATGTGGCTGGAATATGCAGGTGCCATTAACAAGCCACCATGACTTATTAATCACCCTTGTATCGTGCGAACCAGGCCATTGTGTCACATTGTTTTGAGAAAGAAAGGGAGGGACCAAGTTGAGTCTGCCAAGGCAATTTCAAAAATTCATCATTATATGCATTTCTTTCTTTTCTTTTTTTATAATTTTTATTTTAAAATTTTTCAAACAATATATAAAACAACTAAATAACAAACATACAACTTATATAGTGCTCCCGTCACCACGGGATCTTGTAATACATTCTATCTCTATAATCTATAGTTATTCATTATTCCAAAAATACAACATATCTTGACACGGCATACTCCCTTTCCCCTTATTTAACACAAAATCCAAAAATAAACCCCAAATATCCTTAAAATTGTTTTTCTTTAATTGTCCCCTTTTACATTTGATATTACAAGTTAACATATCATTTAAAGCCATATCCCACACTTCTTTATACCAGTCAGTGATAGAGAAAACTTGCTGAACTTTCCCATTATATGCATTTCAAAACAAATTCTCGCAGGTTTTTTTTCAATATGTTCTTCTGTAAAATTGAATTTAGTTCTTGTAGTAAAGAGAGAATCTGAGGTATAGTAAGAAGTAAAAGTACAGCATGTGCTGGTTTACTATTAGGGTTCAGGCTAACCAACTTTCCAAAATCTGCATTGAATAACTTCAGATACCTAAACCTGAGACTACAAGTTGGATCAAAACTGGATGAAAAATAACTGTAAAACCTGCTGAATTATGGACAAAAATTGTGTTACCACATAATGAATATGGATATTCTCTGTTCCCAAAGGCCAGCTGGCAGTTTATTATGTGGTGAGCCTGGTGCACTAGATTCTGCTAAGCAATTTCATAGACGCGGTTTATCAGCATTAACACTAGCCAAGTGCATGCTTGCCTTTGGAGCGCTCAAACCGAGTGATGTTTATTTTATTTTATTTATTTTTAATTTAGCAAAAGTGCTCATGATCGGTGGAGCATGGCTTTAATGTCTGTCTTCTATAAATGCAAAAGCAGCAGAGAGATTTGTATTTTAGATATGTCATTAAAATACTATAAAATTAGTGTATTGACAACATCCTGGCTACCAGATCTTGTGTAGGAAAATAATATCCAGAGCTGTCCAGGCTTGGCTGGAATGAACAAGCAACCGAAGTGGTCAATCAACTAGCATGTAATTTTAAAGGCTTATTCAGGATTTTTTATAGTGTCACAGAGATGTGCACGGGGGGTGGGGGGGGTGTTCCCAAGCATTTGTGTCCTTTCTCAGAAAATGCAGTAGACCTGTTTTGGGTGGTAAAATGTCTGGGGTAGACTATAGACTTGATTCCCTTTTGATCCTGGTGATTTCCAAATTACTTTCAACTGCACTCTTGATAGCTTAAGCTAACTGTCAATTCTATTTAGGTCCATAAAATCTTTCATTTATATTGTCCCCCAAGTATGTAAAATGATTTCGCAAAACCAATAATAGACACTAACACCACATACTGTAGGTAATCATCTTCTTAACCATCATGATTTCTGATTGAGATTTGATTATGATGATTAATTATCTTTCCTTCTGGCACTTAGATTCAAACTTTGGTTATAAGGGTTTGTAGATGGAAAGAATGTGGTGTGGAGGGAGAAATGCTGGTGGCACTGACTCAGATGACACGTTGTATTAATAACATTTCCGTATACTTTTTTTCTTTTTCTTTTGGCTACTGGTTTTATGCTGCTTGTATAAAGCATAGTTCACAGTCAGTTTGTAAACCTGTGTCTAGGCTGTACTACTTCAGATCGTAGGTATGGGCTCAAAGGATTGAACGTTCAATGTCATCATCACTAATTTTATCTCTCCGCCGCTTTTCCAAAAGATGGTGCCCAAAGTGGCTAACAACATGTCAGTTGAACAGCAATAAATACAACAATTCAGAAAGCAGAATAGGAACAATTACAAATAACTCAGTAGGGTTGTATCCGATGCTGTCCATCCACCAAGAGAACAGAAACTACTGATGGAATGGGTTTCCCCACCCCCTGCAGGCCTTTGTGCACCCCCAGATCTTCTCCGGAAGGTTGGGGGACCCTCCAGAGAAGATTTGGGAGTGTGTTGGTGGAGGTGTAGGGGGAAGAAGAGCAAGGGGGAATTCAGCTGAATGAATGAAAGTCCACTCGGTTGACATTGGATATAGCCTAGGGCCACATTCCCTTGTGGATAATCTGTTGAGGGCCAAATGTTGGCAGTTGAAACCAGCAGAAGGAAGGGCCAGAGCCAAAAGTGGGTAGGTCAGCCCTTTTCTCTTTCTCCATCTCCCACTCTATTTTCTCTCACTCCCTCTTCCTTCCCACACAGAAGGCTGCCAGATGACTCTGGCCAGAGTTCTGAACATACAGGGCAGGGGTCCCCTAATGCTGCACCCACAGGCACCTCCAGTGATGCCCACAAAGGTCTTCACTCCTTGCCCCCTTCAAAAACTTTTTTTAAAATAAAATGTTGAAAAACGTTAGGGCACCAGGTTCTCCTTCCTGTTGCTGAACCTGCTGCTGATCAGCTACTTAGCAGACAGGAAGAGAAAGCAAGACAAAGAGATAGAAAGGAGAGAAAGAGCAAGGCAAGGAGTGGGAGAAACAGTAAGGTAAAAGGTGAGTGGGAGAGAAACAGTGAGGCTAGAGGCTGGGAGTGGAGAGAAAGAGCAAAGGGGAAAGGTTTGTGTGGCTGGAAGAAGATTGGGCATGCCAGGAAGCAACTCTTTCCATTTCTCCCTCCATCCCTGCCTCTAGCCTTGCTATTTCTCCCCCCACCACACACACACCTCTTGACTTGCCAGGCCCCCACAGCAGCCATTATGTGACTAGCCACATCCTCCATGGGAGCCTTTTTATGGTGGTGCCCACAGCAATTTCTCAATTTACCAAATGTGCCCCCAAAAAATTGGGGATCCCTGCCTTAGGGTTTTTGGAATTAGGCTGAGGGCCATAAGAAATTGGGCTGGGGGCCACATGCAGCCCTACAGATGTGGGTTGTCAGCCCCTGATGTAGCCCATCGTGTCCATGGGTGAATATACTGTATAATATGTTCCTTTGAATTTACTGCAAGATAAAAATAAAACAAAATCCTGAAATGTTCCCCCCCCCCCATTAAATTTTCTTGTTGCCTTCTTTGTTAAAAAAATAAAATAAAATCAGAAGCCTCAACAGCCTCTGGTTTTTACCTCTTTTTTTCTAAGGAGAAATAGTTCTAAGGGGGGGGGGAGTTAATGGAGAGGAGGAAAATTAATTTACCTGTGCACTGGGAGGCAGACATCCACTTTTCTTTTCTTTTTTGTAGGACGGTAACATTTGTGAACATACACGTAATACTGGCTACGTTCTGTAAGGACGGTTGGCACTGGAGCAGCTCATCATAGCATCATTTGCAGGGCATGATGTGGAATTTGGGTAGCTGAGTGCTTGACTGCAGTCTTTTTTGCCATGAATGCCAGTCCCAACACAGAAAAATGACCTCTGGCAAGACAGTGGGCTTGTTGGAATTTTTACCCCTTCGTGTTAGAAACTGCCTAGGAAGTTCCAGATGTCATAGTTCTGGCTCATTATGATGCCAGATTGTAATGGAAGTCCCAGGAGCAGAGTGGGTAGAATTCTGCTGTTCAAGGATTTTGTGAATCTAGCATTGTTCCAATATGTTCATCTTAAGGGAAACCTTAACAAACTATGTGTTTTAAAAGAGAGTCTCTATGATTATTATTCATGAACTTATTTGTGTATGATTGTTATGTAAGAATAATGAGGTTAGAATGGATTGAAAAAGCTATGCAGTTGGATCATATGGCATGAAATTTGACATGGCTGCCAATGTCTTAATCAAGGTAAGGCAATCAGGAGCAAACCTTAAGCTCAAATACACTCATTTCTTCTTCGTGGTCTCTGTGCATCACACACATGGGCTCTGCTGCTTCAGGAAGATTCTAAAGCTGAGGTAAATTTTGGGCGGGAACCCCTCCCCCCTTGTGTCTCCTTTACGCGGGTTCCCGCCCTCTCCCTCAGTTCCTCTTCGACCGCCATCGCGTGTGGCTGTTTCTTCGAGAGGTTCTTTGATTCTTCTAACTACAAACTGAGAATTCTTCAGATCGTTTCCCCCCGTTTCGTCGTGGGATCCTGTAATATCGCCGATTATGGCTCCAAAAGCCCCCTTCCGCAAATGCGTAAGGTGCGGGACAAAGCTTCCTCCGGCGGACGGGCACTCACTCTGTCTTTCCTGCCTTGGAGAAGGCCATAACGTGGACGCTTGTCATCATTGTCAAGCGTTCACAAAACAAGCGAGGAAGCACAGGGCGGACAAATTGACGGCGATTCTTTACAAGAGAGCCCTCCAACCGCCCGCGGAAAAGCCTACCCCTTTGGCAAGGCCTAGTATGCCGCCTTCACACACGGTCTCCTCAGCGGACGCTCAGGAGGCCTACATGGCCACGATGATATCAAAAAGCAAGGCCAAGAAGGCTCGCAGAGAGAAAGAGGAAGCGAAAAGAAGGAGCAAGGAACGAAAGGAAAAAGCAAGGAGACTAGCAAAAAAATTGGCTTCGTTGCTCTCGGGATCGAGATCGACGCTAGCTCCGGATCCGACGGATGTCGCGACCGCTGAACGCCCGGCTGGGCGCAGATCTCCTCCTGCTACGGCTCCCTCGGGCTCAAGGGACCCACTGCCTTGCTCCACGCCAAAAGCTCCTTCGGGCTCGAAGGAAGCTGACCAAGCCATCTCGTTTTTGGATGGTGAGATCGTGGACTCGCCTTCGGATTCGAGGCCCCTGGCACAGACCTCTACTCTGCCGGCCCTCGCCTCTCCGGTTCGTGAAGTACGGGCTCGTACCCCACGGACTCGGTCCAGGTCACTCGAGATCGAGGAGGTTTTGATCACCCGGGACCGGGCATCATCCAGATCTTCTGCCTCACATAGATCACGAGACCCCCCACGATACAGGGAGAGGTCTCGCGATGCGAGGGACTCGAGATACTCTTCGGCATCCCGCGACAGCTACCGTCGTGGACACTCCCCTGTGTCTGAATACAGATACCAGGCAAGAGCTTACCGATCCCGAGAAAGGTCGCCACTCAGGAGACGGTTCAACTCTCTCCCACCTTTTCTTGGCATCCGCACCACGCAGCCATCCCTGGCACTGCGGGAGGAGGTTGATTCCTTGTTGCTCAAAGGGGCCATCGAGATGGTTCCTTCACACCTTGCACAGGACGGCCTTTACTCCAGATATTTCACGGTGTCAAAGAAGGACGGAGGACTCCGACCGATCCTGGACCTTCGTTCAGTGAACTTCTACATTCCACCCAAGAAGTTCAGGATGGTCACTCTCCAGTTGATCTTGCCCCTCCTCCGCAAGACCGACTGGTTTGCATCCATCGATCTCCAGGATGCCTACTTCCATATAGGGATCCATCGAGACAGCCAAAAATACCTGAGGTTCAAGGTCGGATCCGATACCTACCAGTTCAAGGTACTCCCATTCGGACTTTCGACAGCACCGAGGGTGTTTACCAAGTGCATGACAGTGGTTTGCGCTGCACTTCGAACTCAAGGGGTGACACTCTACCCTTACCTGGACGATTGGCTCATCGTAGCACCCTCTGCTCAGGAACTTCGGAACGCCCTCCACCTGACTACCGACACTTTGAACACTCTCGGACTCTGCCTCAACAAAAAGAAGTCCACGCTCTTTCCCACTCAAAGGATCCAATTCATCGGAGCAATCTTAGACGCTACTGTCGGTCGCGCCTTTCTACCGAAAGACAGAACTCTAAAAATACTTACCCTCGCCTCGAAATTACACAAGGCGACCTCGTGCACAGCCTATTTGATCCAACGGCTCCTCGGCCTCATAGCCTCGGCCATATCGGTTGTTCCTCTCGCTCGACTTCACATGCGCCAGCTCCAAAACTGGTTCATAAGGTCGTTCGATTCCGAGACGAATGCACATCGAGCCCGACTATCGATTCCGCCCACCATAAAGTGATCGCTTCTTTGGTGGACGACGCGACACAACTTGACGAAAGGACTGCCGTTCCAACCCGTCACGCCTTCACTCACGCTAACGACGGATGCTTCTCTCCTGGGCTGGGGAGCTCATTGCGGGGACCACACAGCGCAAGGCCAGTGGGGCCCACAAGATCGAGGGAACCACATCAACGTTCTCGAGCTCAAAGCTGTGTGGAACTCGATGAAATCCCTCGAATCTATAATTGCTGCGAGACACCTACAGGTGGTCATGGACAATACTACTGTTGTAGCCTATCTGAACAAGGAAGGAGGCACCCGCTCGATACGACTAACGAACCTAACCCTCCATATATTCAGCTGGATGATTCCCCGCCATATCTCAGTGAAAGCCATTCACATCGCTGGGAAGGACAATACTCTTGCGGATGCCCTCAGCAGGATGTCCTTCGATTCTCACGAGTGGCAACTCAAGGACCGAATTTGACAGTCCCTTTTTCGACAGTGGGGGACTCCGATGGTGAATCTATTCACCGTGGCAGCAGAGCGGGGCACGACAGCTCATCGATTGGAGATGCGTTCCTGATAACTTGGTCGGGGACCCTGTTTTACATATTCCCTCCGATCCCGTTACTGACCAAAGTCATTTCAAAGATCCAGTCCGAAGGCACGAACTGCATACTTGTGACCCCGTGGTGGCCGAGACAGGCCTGGTTTGCACCACTCCTCAGGTTATCCAGGGGAAAGTATCGCCGCCTACCGAACTCGGCAACGATCCTCTCTCAAGCTCAAGGCTCGCTGCTTCATCCGAACCCATCCATTCTGAGTCTTACAGCCTGGCTGATTTAATACCGAGCTCCCTCCCGTCGGAAATCAAACTCATGTTGCGGGAAGCCTGGAAACCATCCACTAGAGCCTCCTATGCAAGAAAATGGAAAGCCTTCTGTGAGTACCTTGGGGACATCGAGGTACCCTACCCTAAAGCGCCTATCCATCATGTGCTGCGGTTCTTACTCCATCTGCAACACAAAGGGCTTAAGATGAGCTCGTTGAAAGTCTACTTAGCTGCCTTATCGGCTTTCCACGATGGCCAAGACGGATATACATTGTTCTCGAACCCGTTGGTCAAGCGTTTCATGAGAGGTCTAAAGAATATGAACCCCTCGTTTAAACCAGTCACTCCCGTTTGGGACCTACAGTTGGTTCTGCAGGTACTCATGACCAAACCGTTTGAACCAATGGCGACATCAGACCTTCGTTTACTAACCTTTAAGACCGTATTTCTTGTCGCCATCACCTCTGCTCGCAGAGCATCGGAGCTGACAGCTCTAAGAGTGGACCCACCATACCTTAGTTTCCATAGGGATAAGGCGGTGTTGCGTCCAGACTTGGCCTTCCTTCCTAAGGTCGTGTCTTCTTTCCATCTTAATCAGGACATTGTATTGCCAGCATTCTTTCAAAGTCCGTCGACCCCATTGGAACATCAGCTTCACATGTTGGACGTACGAAGGGCTCTATTGTTCTACAAGTCCCATACTGAATCCATCAGGAAGTCACCCCGTCTCTTTGTCTGTTACAGTGGACACTCCAGAGGCCTGCCAGTCTCGACCCAACGTCTATCCTCGTGGATTGTAGACTGTATCGAACTAACATACGAACTCAAACGACAACTGCTGCCGAACTCGGTACGAGCACACTCTGCCAGAGCCGTATCAACCTCAACGGCTTTCGCGAGGGGAGTCTCGATGACAGATGTTTGTAAGGCGGCTACATGGTCCACGCCTTCGACATTCGTAATGCACTACCAAGTCGATGTTCGATCCCGGAGGGACAATGCATTTGGCAGAGCTGTCCTTTCCTCGGTCCTACAATGATGACGACACCGACCCTCCACCGGTAAGTCAGCTTGCTACTCTGCCCATGTGTGTGATGCACAGAGACCACAAAGAAGAAGGACAGGTTGCTTACCTGTAACTGTGGTTCTTTGAGTGGTCATCTGTGCAGTCACACAACCCGCCCATCCATCCCCACTACGGTGTCACTGTCGAGTTCGATGGTGTACTGCACCGGGACCCTTGGGCGCACTATGATCGATACCGTGTAACACCATCGAATTCGACTTTCGGTATTGGTATCAAGAAATTGGGAAAACTTCTTCCTATGTTCTCCCTTAGCACTGGGATCGCGATGGCGGTCTCAGGGGAACTGAGGGAGAGGGCAGGAACCCGCGTAAAGGAGACGCAAGGGGGGAGGGGTTCCCGCCCAAAATTTACCTCAGCTTTAGAATCTTCCCGAAGCGGCCTCCACGCACGCACAGAGCCCATGTGTGTGACTGCACAGATGACCACTCGAAGAACCACAGTTACAGGTAAGCAACCTGTCCTTCTTCCATTCTCTCTCTCCCATGCAAATTTCTCCCCATTCCCTTCCGAGGATTAATTATGATGTAGCATTACATGTGCACCATAGTTAAGAACATAAGGAAAGTCCTGATGGATCAGAACAAAGATCTATCTAGTGTAGCATTCTGTTCCCACAGTGGCCAAACAGAAACCCACAAGCGGCATGAACGTAATAGCCCCCTCCCACTCATGTTCCCAGCAACTGGTACTGAGAAGAATACTGCCTCAAATCCTGGAGGTAATACTTAGCCATCATGACTAGCAGCTATTGAATGCCTTATCCTCCATTAATTTATCTAATCCCCCTTTTAAGGCCACCGTAGTTGGTGGCTATTACTAAACCTGTGGTAGCAAATTCCATAGTTTGACTATGTGCTGTCACATAAAGTCCTTCCTTTTGTCTGTCCTGAATTAGCTTTACTGGATGACCCCAAATCCTAGTATTATGAGCGAGGGAGAAAAACTTCATGTTATCCAGTTTCTCCACATCAAGCATAATTTGATACACCTCTGTTATCACACACACACACACACACTGTTTTTCTAAGCTTGAAAGCCCCAAATGTCGTAACCTTTCCTCATGGGGAAGTTGCTCCAGCCCCAAAGACTCTTTGGTTGCCCTTGCCTGCACTTTTCCCAGCTCTACAACATCCTTTTTGAGGTCATAGATTTGTATAAAGGCCTTACGATGTTGGCAGTTTTATTTTCTATTCCTTTCGTAATGATCCCCTACATGGAAAATGCAGCAGTTGATCAATGTTTCCATCCAGCGATTCACCAGGACCCTAAGATCCCCCTGTTCTGTTTGTTAGGGGTGTAAGACATTGAGGTTGAATGATTGTTGATATTTTATTAGTACCACTGTTTTAGCTTCTTAGTTAACATTCTTTTCTCTTATTTCTAGTGACTGACACTTAACTTCATTGCATATTGCATGGAGCTGGGATATAAAATTCCTTTTCTTTTCTCAAAAATAAACAAATACCTCATTGGTGCAGTAAGATACATTCAAGTAGGTGAAAGATGTAGTTTTCCAAAAACATGAAAATAGCATGCCTGTGCTTTTATCATTGTACATAGAGTGTGTCTACTTCCTACTTGGGTTAATGAATTTATTTGCAAAAAGATGGACACACCTGCTTCTTTGTTGTTTGTGTGTGTGTGTGCACGCACATGTTTTTTCCACTGGCTGTGCTTCAGGCATTCTGAGCATGTGTTTTATCTTGAGAAAAAACTTTATCACTGTCATGTGGACGGAGAGCTCTGGGTTTTCACCTACTCATGCCATCTGGACAGCAATTAATTCTTCAGACCTTAGGTATTTAATTTGGTGGTGTATTTAAACCTGCTAGTACTCAGTGTTTCTATAGTTCCCCAGAGAATCAGCCTTTCCTCATAGCCTCAAAAAAGACTAAATACCTTGTAGGTGCTCAACTGCCTGAAGTCTTTAAATCCGTTAAACTCAGTTTGACCATGACTGGGCAGGGGGGGGGGGACACACTATCCCCTTAGTGGTATTAAGAATAGGGGGCCTAAAACATGGGCTGGCTTTGATAGCCACCTGCAATTTGTGCTCATCAAAGTCTGCCCTTCCCAAGTTTAGGCGTCTTGTCTCTGACATCGCACGGAACTCCGAGGCCTTGAGCAAATGTGGGGATGAAGCTTCACTTCTCCCCAGCTCAGGGGGGCTAAGGCCATCTCTGTTTAGAAATTATTTGAGTGCCTTCAATGCCAGTGTGACGGCTAGGGAAAGCCCACCAGCACCTTCCCCCACAATTGCAAGCTGGGGAGGGTGATGGTGTGTTCATCTCGGTCATGCTAGCTTCTGAGATGTCTCACTGCTTGCTGACACATTTGCTGCCTAGCTTTTTGTTCGGGGAAGCCCAGCCCTTCTGCAGGCTCCCGGGAAGGCCAGGGGCTCTCGCTAGATTAAAAGATGCAATCACCACTGGCATGCACAATTGTGGATCCCTAACTAAGAAGCAAGTCTTCCACACTGCCCCCTCCTCTTTAAGCAAGCAAAGTTCTGAAGTGGAAGGCAAGTGTAATACTAATGGGTTTTTGTTGATCTGTTGCATTTGATTATCAATTCAGAAATAGCACAATGATAAATAGCAGATAGCATTTGCGCGCGTAGAGGAGAAATAACGACTCAGGCACAATTGTAGGGTACAAATTGTGGTAAAAGTAATGGGCCACATTTATTGAATCATCAATTGGAGATCTACGAAGGGGGAAAGTGCGGGTACTAATTACACCGGCTATCAGCCGGTCGCCATTGCTATAGGGCGAAACATCCAGCAAGGAGGGTGACGGCATCCAAGTCATCCCCTCCTTGCTAAACACCACACGGTGCTGGAAGGTCTTTCCTGCAGTCAGCCTCGACCAGACCGCGAGGTACTGGTAGATGAAGTAGGAAAACCTCAGAGACAGCCTTATCTCCGCTGTCCTGAGCCGTGAGGCAGTCGGCGGAAGGAGCCTTGGGCACGCCTCTCACCTGAAAGGTGCCATAGGATGATCACCGAGCCCCTAAAACTGCCTAATCCTGCACTTAACCGCCAATGTGACCAAATTGAAAATGCCACTAAGCACCCAAACCCTGAAATACAGTGTAGAGTAGGTGAAACACAAACATTGCCCCCAGCCAATTAGGACAATGAACCAAAATTCCTACTCGGTCGGCCCCTGGAAACAGGCGACCAGTAAAACCTACACTGCAAACAGGGATGGGAGGGAGGGAGCCGCGTTCGAAAGGAGGCAGAAAATGGTGGGTGCAAGCCTAATATCGGCTCTACCACTCCGCCCACTCTGCCTCCTGATTGGTAGCTCAAATATCAGAGTATTGTGGTCTGACTCGTCTGCTCCCCCGCATGCAAATTGTTCCCCCCCTGCCACAGCTACGCATGGGGGGAGGTGCAATCTCACTACATTTGACTAATGACATTGCCTCTGCAGTATCCTGGTTTCTGTCTTCACCTCAGGTTCGTTTGCTTTGCCAGTTCATTACATTTCATCTGTGTAGCTGTTTTATGACCCACTAAGGTCAATGAGATACCTGCCATTAGAATGAGCAAGGAACAGAATACAAACCATAGTCTTAATTTAACCTGGAAGACAATTTTAACTATTTCGGTAGCATTTTTCTCTTCTGTTTTAAAGAATGTTTGGATTAACTGTTTGAAAAACTTTTGAAATAGATCAGGGATAGCAAGGATGTATATTCTTTGGCCCCATTCTATTTTCTACACAGTGGTCCTGCAACGGGAAGTTGATTTTTCTGTAAAAAGTGATCACTTTTGTTGGATGATCATTCACTTGAGTAAAGTTTATACTGTCTAGCAATAAGTGTCTCACAATTCTGAAGCATGTGCATTCAGATTAAGCATTATGGACTGTGTCTTTCACACATTTTGCTTATGAATTAAAGTATGGTTGAACATTTTTGTCCCACTTTGGTTCAAATTTGATAGAGCTATCAGGGAGTAGATGTTGTTTTCAGGGCCAACCTATAGCACTCCATCTATCATGCTCAACAGAATCAACATATCCAAAATGCACTCAACCAGAGCTAGGATTATTAAGTGACTTATTAAACTTGGACAAGCTCTCAAACGAATCTACAAAAATTACTAGCCCAATACATTACTATTGTGTTGTCATTATTGTTTATTATTATTCCATTTAAAACACACATAAAGCAGCTTACAAATGTTAAAACACACAATAAAAATAGTAAAAAAAAATTACTATGTACGAACAAAATAATCATAATAATAGCTATATAAACAGACATCTTAAAATGGCAACCTGTTCAAAAGTATGGCATAGCTGAAATTCAGTGCCGAGTTAATCAGTCTCTGTTAAGTACCAATATATTCATGATGACTACTAAAGAAGCCATATTGTTTCTATATTAGTAAGGGCAAGAGATTTGGATGTGATTAATATGATTAGTTTTCCAGGTTTCTAAGTGTAGCTGTGACAGCAATCAATGATGGTATTAGTGTTAAAAATCATGAAACAATCCCTCTAACTCCCTCATCTGTTGGTTGGACAGGGTAAGGATGAGGTGGAAGTGCTCCTCCACTGGTGTAGAGCAATTTTGCCTGCAGCAGGGGGCACATCTGCCCCAGTATGCCCATGGAAAGCTCTGCAGGCATAAATCTACTGCCAGTGCCGTATGCACTAATTTTAGGCCTTGACATGAGGCACTGCAGGGGTGGTTTTCAATCTGCTGGATCCAAGGCCCCTTCGTGAGCCCACATGGCCCCAGGATCAGGCCTCTCACAGCAGCCTGGAGCCGGCATAGGTATTTTCCCTCCCACTGAAACCAATGGGAGAGAGACTTGTTTAATTAGAGAAAAAAAATTACCTTCATTTAAGAAAGACTAGAAACCTCTGGTGGACTTTTTGGGGAGGAGGGAAAGTGATTTCGGGTTTTGATTTTTGAAAATTAGTAAAGGCGATAGAAATTCTTTCTGTGAAGATAGAGAAAACTTAGATTGGATAAGGATTGGTAATGTTTGTCAGACAAAGAGGCAGAAGCCAAATATAATTTGTTTTTGTTTTGGAAAATTCAATTAAAAAAAAAAGAAGAAAAAAAAGAAACCAATGGGAGAGAAACAGCTGGAGAAGAAAAAAGGTAAGTCTGCCCCTGCCCCCGCCCCCAGCCAGTGCAAGCTAGCAGAGCTTTGGAAGTGGTGGACAATTTACCACTTCACTTCCCACTCCGAACCTACTTATGATTTCTCTGTTAAGTTGGTTGATAAGGGTGGAGCCTCGTATGGTTGACTGTATGCTCCTTATAGGTCAATTTTTTACCTATGTTGGTTTTTTTACCTATGAATCTCTGTAAGACACCATGTCTTACAGAGCCAGTGTGGCGTAGTGGTGAGAGTGTTGGACTTACCGATGCATCCAAACCTTGACGGGGGCTCTCCGCGCCCCCGACTCGATTCTCCGCGGGGCAGCCCCCCCGACTCGATCTTCTGAGCGGCGCGGAGAAGTTCTCCACGCTGCTCGATCCACCTTCTCCGGGACAGGAAATGACACAACGGGACCCTGCGCAGGCGCAGAACAGGAGCTTTCCTATTCAGGAATTTCAGGGCCAGGAATGTGCAAATCAGCAAAGCTCGAGCTCATTGACATTCTCCAGTTTCCACTTCAAAGCTCATCCCAACTTGTATCTGTATCAGATTGCGAGCTTTGGTTTTTTTGTGGGGGTTTTTGGTGCAAAATTTTGCTCATATTTTCATGCATGTGGCATATTGGTGAGAGTGTTGGACTGGGACTCGGGAAATCCGGGTTCTAGTCCCCGCTCAGCATGAAACTCACTGGGTGACTTTGGGCCAGTCACTGACTCTCTGCCTAACCTACCTCACAGGGTTGTTGTGAGGATAAAATGGAGAGGAAGAGGAGGATTATGTAAGCCGCCTTGGGTTCCTTGCAGGAAAAAAGGTGGGGTATAAATATAATAAATAAATAAAATAAATGTGCATTGCTGGTGATGTATGCTGTGAAGTATAAATTGAATTATTATGAATAAATAAAACTTCAGAATGGGGTTGAAATGCCAGCAGAATAGTTTTTTGTTTTTTTTAAAGGTTGTGAACCTTTTCCTTCCCCATTCAATTCCTAATTGGACTTAGTAAACCAAACTATTCCCCGCCACCCAATAATGGGAATATAGCAATGCTTATTATTAAATGAATCAAATTAAAGCCCATTGTGTGTCAGTGACATTGGGTACTTGTGTTGGGGCCCCGGCAACTTGACAGGGTCCAATCCATTCCAACACCACTACCCCCCATCCAATTTCCCTCCTTCCTAGCCGTCTGCTTTCCAAATATCTCCCCTTACTCCCACCCTTTGGTCAGTCTCTAAGCCTTGCTATTGAAATCTATGTGCCAGAGGGAGGACAAGAAGAAAGAAACCTGCAGCCTGCCGCCACTGCTGGAGGAGCATTAGTTCTATAAGCAAGTGGGGGAGAGAAGGTTTGGTTGCTGGGGGGGCGGGGGGCGAGGGGGTTGAGTTCTGCTCAATCATTATCTAAGCTTGCGTGATTCTTTTATGACCTTTGCACCCAAAACAAGATTGTAGTGAATATGCTCAGCAGTTGCAAAATATGGATATAGTTTAGGGGAATATTAGTCACCTTTGATGTGAGATCCCTATATACAGATATTCTGTGACATGACTCATTTCATATAATAAAGAATAGCCTGGTGTTTTTTCTTTTTTAAAAAAAGACACTTTAAAACCACCTACACATGTTCCAGCAACCATTGGAAATTGCTTCAATTAAATACTTTGAATTTAATAAAAATGTTTCTAGTAGGTTAGAGGAATAGCTATGAGATTCCCCAATGGCTCCAAAATCTCCAATTTGTATGCAGCTGGTTTTGAAAACAAATCTGTTCTTTTGAAATTCCATTTCTGTAGGGTTGGAATATGTTGATATTTTTTGGAAATTTGTCAACATTACAGCCCTTTATTTGAGTTACAGTACTATCATCTTTGAAACACAACTGAGTACAATACAAATGTAATTTTAAAGGTTTTAATCAAGAAAGAGGTGTATGGATTTATAACAAGCATTTATGACCTTGTTCTTTTCCTTGAAGCAGGGTTGTTTTACAGATTATATTTTTATTGTCGACCAAAATATACAGGACCTTTTGAGTCTAAGGTGTGAATACAGCTTATGAGTATTTAAGAACATATACCTGATACACCGGTACATATGCTAGAGAACTGGAGTCGGCTATAGCTTCCCATCTTATGTGTGTGCAGTGGCATATGTGATATGTGTGATATGTGAAGTGGCCTTAAGTGAAATATGCTATCTACCAAACCAAAACTTACTGCTTCAAAATAGTTGTTTTTTATTTATTTAAGTGGGTATTTCGGCCATGTTATGCATTTAGGACATAGTGTAAATATTGTATTTTAGGAAATTTGCTGATTGCTACTCTTAGATTAAGCATTTTAAGTTAACCGTGGAAAAAACTACTGTTGATGTTTTAATGGAATATCCAACTTTGCTGCAGACCAACTGCATGTCAATCACACACCACTTTTCATGGGTCCCTTGGATGTTTTATTCTCTAATATCTGTGGGATTTTCTGTAGAAGCTAGGGATATGACTACAAGCAAAACTCAAGCTCATCCAAGTTCTCAAAATCCCACCTCAAAGCTCATTCCATTCATGTCCGCATCAGACTGTGATGTTTGGTTTTTTTTCTTCTTCTCCCATTGATTAAAGTGTATTCATGCACATTTTTCAAAAGTATGATTTTTTCATGTGTATTTTTCAAATGTATGCATGCTGTCAAACCCATTTTTTTAGTACATGCAGTCCCCAGGTTACAAACAAGCTCTGCTCTTAAGAATGTCTTTAAGTTGAATTTGCATGTAACTTAAGTCGCAACAGCATAGCGTTCTATAAGTTAAAATTGGCATTTACGTAAATTGCGTAAATTAAACAAATTGCGTAGTATGCTATGCTATGTACTCTATGTAAATGACGTAGTGCTGGGGAACCCAGAAGTCTGTTCTTAAGTATGGGTTGTCTGTAAGTCAGACGTTCTTAACTCAGGGACTGCCTGTACATGAATCACATTGCAAGCTCAGAAATGTGCAGACTTCAACTGCAAATTGCATTAAAGTATCTGTGAACTGGATAAATTCTGATTAAAAACAATCTGAAACTAATTTCTCATACATCCTTAGTAGAAACTGATGTTTCCCAAGGCTTTTTTTTTTTCCTTTTGAAGAGGAATATGTGAAAGTAATCTTAGTCATCATTAAATTTTCTGCTGTCAATGGAGAAATTTGCTTTTGTAATAATATGGTATTTTTACTATGCATCTGCCTTTAACAGAGGTATAGTAAAACTCCGATAATACATTATTTTGTCAAGATAACATTTGAAAATATATAGCTCACTAAGGGCACAGTCCTATACGGATGCCCGTAAGCCCCCATTTTCGGAGGCTTACAGGCATTCAATACAGAGTGGGAGGAGCAGCGGAGGCAATCTCTGCCTCCCCGTCTTCCTGCTGTGTATTTTCCGTTAGATCAGGTTTTTTGCCTGTCTAGCTGGAGCATCTCAAAGGGGGTGGGATGGAGGCTGGAGCAGCTTCAGGATAGATTGTGTCCTGGCTGCTCCAGTCTCCTCCCTTCCCCACCCCCCAAAGCACTCCCTTGAACTTCTCTCCAAGGTCACTTTCCCGACCTTTGAGAGCAGCCAACACAGTTCTTTCCATGCCAGCTGCAAGGGAGTGGGGGAAAGGGGGTGGAGCTCCAATTCCCAGCTCCGGGGTCAGCACGCTGTCTCCAATCTTGGAGCTGGAATCCCAACTACCCTGTTGCCCTTCAGACAATGTCTGTAGGCCACGGGATTGTTCCCTAAATGGTTATCTTCATAGATACAAAATGGGGGATTAGGAATTAACAGGCATATTAGAGTTACAGACATCATAAATTAACCTTGATTTGTTAGGCTGTGTCCTTACAAAAATAATCTGGAAACTGACTTAATTCAACATACTATATGCTTGTCTGAGTGTGGAAAGCTAAGCAGGGTCAGGCCTGGTTATTACTTGGATGGGAGACTCCTCCTCTAGTTTCCTGCATTGAGCAGGGGGTTGGACTCGATAGCCTTGTAGGCTCCTTCCAACTCTATTATGAAATCTATGAAATCCAGAGACAGTCTAATGTATTTGTTCCAACAACTTTGGATATTCTGTCCGTAGAATAAGCCATTATCCAATAAGTTTAAGCATGTGAAAGACTTTCATTGCAAGCAGAATTCTGAAAACATCATTGTGTGTGGGGAGGGAACAAATGAATTCTTACTTCCATAACATGGAAGATAAGCAACCCAATGGAGTTGTTAATGTTATGTAGGGAGATGGGGCAGTGTCTAAGAAAATGCATATTAATTAGTAGGGCAGAAAATGTTAATTTTACGTCTGTCTTCAAAGAACCATGTTATTAGCAGACTAGCTAACCATCCCAAAAGAAATTTTCTTTTTTCCTTATTTGAATCTATTTTAATATGAACAGCAGATACAATATAACTCATGCTAAAGAGAAGATATATTTTCCTGGAAGAAGGATAGGTTGCATCCCAATTATATATACCTTACAAATTCTTATTAGGAGAAAGTAATTCATATGCATGGAAATAATGGCTCTGCCTCGATTGAGTTCTATGTGAGGCTCCTCTTTATGTCCTTTTCAATATAAACGTAAGTTGACATCTAAAGGGCTAAACACTGGATATCATGCATGCACTGAGAATTTTCTAATTGTCTTTTCCTACTGCAACACTTGATGCATCCAAAAGCCACTCATGAATTTCAGGGGACCCTCTAAAATGGTATTCATTGTTGTATGAAGGAATGCTTTTGCAAGAAAAAAATCAGCACTCATCTTTTTTTCTTGTGCATGTGCAAAGTGTTTTCACTCACATGTGTGAGTGAAAACATGTGTACATGTGCTAACAATATACAGAAAGTGCAACTGAACCTACTTCATTCCATTACTATAATTCAGGAGGTGATGAAAGCTCTTGCCGTAAAATGTTCACCCCTATGGCTAGCAGAATTACTTACATAATTTATTTTAAATGTTAGAACCTTATTAGTCATGGTGTACTTTGTACATTGAACTCCTTCTTCAGGGGAATAGCACTGAAGGATGGGGGAGCTGACCTATACTGAAAGATCAACACAAAGAACCATGCGAGATCATGAGAATACACAATGTGCTAGCAGATGAACTGTGATTTTTAAAATAAATTTACAAAAATGTTTTAATTTGTATTCCTTAGACTTAAAGACAGTGGCTTGGATGGATCCCATGAGTGGAACTCTATCATGGGATGTTCCCACTTGTGGAAGGGGGAAGGCAATTTTTGCTAATTCTCTTTCCCCCCAATAGCCTCCTTTACTCATCAAGAAATATGTATTGGAGAGTTGGCATCCTCTAGAACAGGGTGGCATCATTTAACAAATATGTTGATTTACACAGGAATGGTCAGCTCATTTCACCAAAAAATGACCCCAAATTCATCTCTAGGAACTCTATAAAGTTCCTAGAGATGACAAAACAATACATAATAGTAAATTCCACAAAGCTGCTGAACCACACAGGCAAATCCTTGTTTAATTCTTAATTTATTCATTCATCCCATTTATCAATCACCCAATAATAATCATTCCCTGGGCAATGCTCAGAAATCATTAAAAACAATTTAAGATCATAAAATCCATAGAAATACAATTTTATAAAGCAGCATTAACACTAAAATCCTCAATTTAAAACAAGAAATCTAAAAGTCAAAGGAAGCAACAAATAGTACAAAATCTTTTTTTAAAAAAATGTCAACATTAGACAGCCACATTAAAACACTGCATAATACAGAGTTTAAAACATCAAGTTCAATTAGCCTGTGAGAATAAAATGGTATTTGCCTGGAGTAGAAAAGACATTAAGGTGGATGCCAGGTGAGCCTCTTTTGGGACAGTATTCCATAAATGAGGAGCCAGTGATAAGAAGGTCCTTTCTCTTGTGGCCACCTGCCAGCTTACAGGGGCAGTGGGGCCAAGCTACACGATAATTTGAAGATGTAGCTAGCAGCTATGTCTTTCATCTTTCTTGCTCTTGATTGGGTCCCTAGCATGGGGAGTAGTGGGGGCTGGAAACATTTGTCCCTGCTGTGGTCCCAGTCTGGATTGGGCCCCTGCACCTGCCATTTTCATTGCTAAAATGTGCTCTATTTAATTAAATAGATCACTCTTTGTCATTGAAAATTCCGGGATGGGGGAGGCAATCTGGATCAGGACCACAGCAGGGGGCAAAGAGTTAAATCCCCCTCTGCCCCCTGCACTTACTGTAGAGTATGAAAAGAAGAAAGGCTGCTAGCTACATCTTCAACATAACATATAGTTTGAGTCTCAGAAAAGAGTTTCCATTGATTATCTCAGGGCATGGGTAGATACTGATGGGAAGAAATGGTCCTTCAGATATCACAGTCCCAAGCCATGATTTTCTTTAACGGTTAAAACCTGCACTATGAATTGGGCATGGAAATTGAGCAGGAGCTAGTGACGATGATAAAAGACTGGCATAATATGTTCGGAATACCCTGTAACAAAGCCATATTCTGCATTAGCTGCCATTTCAGGACCTTCAACTGCAGCCCCACATGAAATTCATTACAGTTATCTGGATGTGAGGTTGCCCAGTTATGGATCCCCGAAGCCAGGCTATCTCCATCCAAGTCAGGTCATAGTTAGTGTACCAGACTAAGCTGGTAAAAGATATTTCAAGTCACAGAGGACACTTCTGCCTCTAGTGACAAAGATGGATCAACCAATATCCCCCTGGCGTGATGTGAAAGACATAAGTATTGTGAACATTAAGATACCCTAAGAATACATAGGATATTGCTTTTGTTTATACTAGTAAGTGCAAAAAGAATAAAAACTTCCTAGTCTATGGTATTCATCAAAACCACATCAGATTTTGGTATGGTTTGGAAATTGAGGCTCACTCTAGACAAGACAGACATAGTCATGGATAAGTTGATCCAGGATTGGAGGCTTAACCTGCTCTGAACAGGGTTGTACGCTCTCTGAAGGATCAGGTTCACAGTCTGGGGGTGCTGTTCACCCAGGTGGCTGCTGTGGCCAGGAATGCCTTTGCTCAGCTTCTGCTGATGTGCTAGCTGTGCCCCTTCTTGGAAAGGACAAATCTGGCCACAGTGACATGTGTCTTTGATCACTTCCAGATTAGATTACTGCAACACAAACTATACGAGACAGTCCTTGAGGAGTGTTTGGAAACCGAAGCTGGCTTAAATGCAGTGTCCAGAATGCTTGAGACCATACTTCATCGTTCTTACATCAGTCACTGACTTCTTATTAATTTCCAGGCCCAATTCAAGTTGCTTATTCTTACTTATAAAGCCCTAAATGGCTTAGGGCCAAGATATCTGAAAGACTGTATTGTCCCTTATTTATTTATTTATTTATTTATTATATTTATACCCCGCCTTTTTTCCTGCAAGGACCCCAAGGCGGCTTACATAATCCTCCTCTCCATTTTATCCTCACAACAACCCTGCGAGGTAGGTTAGGCTGAGAGTCAGTGACTGGCCCAAAGTCACCCAGTGAGTTTCATGGCCGAGCAGGGACTAGAACCCGGATCTCCCGAGTCCCAGTCCAACACTCTCACCACTACGCTACCCTGGCTGCAGGTTATGATCATCTTCTGAGGCCCTGCTTTATGTCCCACCACCAAAAAGAGGCTCGGTTATTGGAAACACAAGACAAGGCCTCTTTGGTGATGGAACCCCTTTATGGAATTCCCTCCTGAAAGAAGTTAGACCATCTTTGATGGTTTTTAGGCAGTCAGTAAAATGTTCTTGTTCTCTTGGCTTTAAATATTTTTAAAATTGTGATATTGAAATTTTTAAATTCTCCAGTCTCTATTGGTTTTTTAAATCTCTACCTCTAATTTTGTTAAAATGTGTAAACTTGTTTTGCTTCTTTTATTGGCTTTGAATGTATTCTAAACTGCTTCAGCGGCCCTTGTTAGGACAGATAGATGTACTAGAAATGTGGAAAAGAGCATTAATGTTGATAAAGAATCTCACCGAAGCCTCCTAAGAAAAAGAAGTTACTGGATAAGAGTCCAGGTCTTATCCTAGATAAAGAAAGGATGGAAAGGGTAGGGATAAATGGGGAGATTTTACATTTGTTATATCAAACATTAAGAAGCCCAAGAATCCATATTGAGGGTCATCCATATTGAGGGTCAAACTACTCATTACATTAAATATGTAGCTTGCAGCTGATCTTATCTTTTTACTCTAAACTAAGCATGTGGGGAGCCTGATCCCAATCAGGACTCCCTCCCACATGTGGGGTGAGGAAGTTTAACCCTTCCTTCCAGCCATTTGCTTCCTGAAATTCACACACATACACACACAGGGGTAAAAAAAAATAATAGGGGAGAGAAACATCCAATGGTACCAAACCAGTAGAAGCTTTTCATCCCACACACCGTTTTTTTTTAACCCCTGCACCGATGGTGGGGGAGGGCATTTGGGGAAGCCAGTGGCTAGGGAGAAAGAGTTAAAGCTCCCATCCTTGTAAGCGGTGGTCCCGATCTATATTGGGTTGCTCCACATTCACTTTAAAGCAAACAAAAAAGAGGGTCAGTTGCACACTATGTATTTAAACATAATGTGTAGTTGGACCCTGAGCCTGTTGCTATGTAACTTATTTATACATTAAATATTGCGTGAACAGTACAGTAGCCAAGTTCATGGTTGACACTGGATTATTCACAGTATTTTTTTAGGGCAACTGTTAGGTCTGCAAGGCCTGTTAGTCTGCTCTATGCATTTCGTTAGATTGAGAAAAATCTCAGTTTTATCTCTGATAAGGCTAATAAACTGCTAAGTCATCCCCCTCCCCGCCCCCTCTTGATAGATTGCCAGAGTTGTGCATTTTAGAGGCACACATCTGAGTCATTTTCTTGGTTCAATTATGTTAAAACAATGTCTTATGTTAAATGCATTAGGCCATTTGGTTACCTTTGGTTACCTTTCAGAAGTCACATTAAAATGTCATTTATCAAACATTGAAGATATAATGATACAAACTGATACAGTGAGAGTGAGTGCTTTGTATATTCCTTTTTTAAAGTATGTGAAAGTATAATTTTGGGTGAAGCTGTTAAATATGCTTGCATGGGAGGTTAATATCGACTCCTATGAGATACAATCGTAGTCCTGACAACCAGGTGGTAAAATATGACTGCATAGAGAGAGTTCCTATCCATCTGGAATAGGTACTATAAAATATTTGACAATTATTCATGGATATGTACTTTGTAATCTAAAAATGGGGGGATGGTTGAGACCTTTGATGACTCTGGACAATTAAGAATATGGATGTTGATAATTCTCTATCAGTATCATTTTGCTATACAAGCACGAAAAGACAAAGGGTATTGTTAGAGATGAGTTCTTTGAGCTTTTCCTCAAAATGCATCAGATATACAAGATGCAGTAAATGGAAGTTTGTCTTTACTATCATAATAAATGATACTTGGAGGATATACAAGAAGTGTTTTGATATTGTTAATGTCATATTTCTATGCACCTGTTATCATAGACGTTGATTTTCCATTTGAACACTGAGCTTGCAGTCCCAGCAAGCTAAGGCCAGATTGACCTAACTTTTCACACCATAGTACTGATTGTAAAATTACCAGCCCTTTGGTTGTAGGCTTACAAGGACTCCGTCATGATGCTGTAATATCATAACAGGTTTAAACATATACAGAGATAGGACAAAATAGAAAGAAGGACGAAGGTTAATAGGGGATAAAAACGTCAAATTATGTTTTTTGCTAAATGTATAAACATAAAATAGGGAAATAACACAATAATCAACCCGGTTTTTTGCCTTCAGCCTGTCTGAGGCCATGTGGGTTGGAGTCTGACCACTAGTCCGAAAAAGGAAAGGCTGTTTGCAAGAGTTCTGCGGTTCTTTTCCTGGAAAAGGTGAGAGGCTAAAAGCAGAACTCTGTCAAATAAACCTTGTGCCTTATATAAGAATATATATATATATATATATATATATATATATGTTAGAGGCAGATGTTCTTTTCATTTACCTCTCAAATGGGTAGGTTAAAAAATCTAAATCTAAATTTCATGCTCTGCTTGAAGTGAGTGAAATGAATCTTGTTCTCTATTTCTCTTGCTAGTATTTGCTGTTTCATATTTTCTAGTCCATCAATAGTAAGCATTCTAAATATTGTGGAAACATGAAATTGTCAAAGGAAATAATTGCTTTAATATTTAGAATTCAGGTCTGCATGACACATCTATTGCAATACTGAGGTACATTCTATGAACTGGAAATTTTTTAAGGGTTTTTTTTTGCACGTGTGATGCTTCGTTTTGTTCAAAAAATCATTAATTTATTGACTTTTCTTATATCTATAACTTTTTGTTTCTGCTTTGTGTATGTACCTTTTAAAATTATTATTTTTGCTCTGCTGATTTATTTGACAGTGTCTCTAGTAAAATATCAGTTCTATATCTTAACTTTAATTTACAGTAATTTTTATTGCTACTTTTCTCATTTATTGTTTCTGTCCTTAAAATCGATATTTAATTATATTGATCATAAATATCTGTTTAATAATGGTATCACTAGAGGGCAGTATTGATTAAAT
Source organism: Shinisaurus crocodilurus (assembly GCA_021292165.1). Classification (NCBI taxonomy): domain Eukaryota; kingdom Metazoa; phylum Chordata; class Lepidosauria; order Squamata; family Shinisauridae; genus Shinisaurus; species Shinisaurus crocodilurus. The sequence continues at coordinate 206,667,456 of CM037879.1, forward strand.
TAGTCTACTGAATAATCAGAACATGACCTTGCATCTTAAAATCAGAAAATTCACCTGATATAAACCAAATTATTTACTGTACTAAACAAATAATTCTGCATTTTAGAGTGTCCCCCATGTTATCTGTAAAAAATGGATACCTTCTCTTTTTTAAAAAAACCCCCACTACAACCCTCATTTATACTGAATCTTTGCCTATTTAAGGACAGATTAAGTATTTTCTGATATGTTTGGAAGTGATAACAGTGGGATCAGTAAATAGTTAAAGCTATTCTAAACTACATATTGATAAATGTTCAAGTTAAGGTGTCGACTCATTTGTTCTTGTTGATTTACAGGTCTCCTGACAAATGCAACAACAGAGAAGCCTTGTAGGAGTTTTTAGGCTCTGTGTGGGCTCCATTCCCTAGTCAAGTTTCACTGCTGTGGATCATCCTCCATTATATGTCATCAGTTCAACTGTCTATTTCTCTGTATTTCATCAAAGACAGCATAATTCTACGTGAGCTAAAGTCTGTTCTACCATACTAAAGAGCACTGGACTAAGGAATAGAAATGTAAGAGAAGTGCTTGGGCATTAGCAATACAAAAACAAAGCCACCAGTTCACAGTTAACGTCTCATCTGCGTTATGCGCCACTTCTGGACTTGATCTGTGGTCATGTTTTAATCTGAAGAGTCAACTACACTGGAGAGTACTCATCCCAATCAGCCTTAGAGAAGACTGTTTTGTCTACGGGAGGACACTAAGGTGAAGAAGACAATTTCTTCTTGTGCCCTAGACTGCCTGAATTGCTTTTATTTTCTTATGTTTCAGTATATACAATAGACCAAAGAGCAAAATCTATTTTAAAGTGGACACAATGTTACTGTTAACAAGGTTATTTGGGTTCAGCAGTATGGGGATCACCCTGCACGAATTCAACTCACCCAGTGCTACAATGTTGCTGTCCAGCAAAAGTTATTATGGAACACTGCAGAAAAAGCTGGAACTGCTCTTGGAAAAAAGTACACTTAAAAATACAAGGGAACAAGGAGAGAAAATGACCGTTCTTCAACAAGAAAACAGAACTTTGATCAAAAACAACACAAACTGTCTACGCACCACCTTTACTTCTCTGTGCTTATATTGACTTCTCGTACTAAAATCATTTTGAGTTTAACCTGTTCAACATGCCTCTTCTATGGTTCCATTTTTTGATCGTTAAAAGTTGGATAATACAGTATTTGCAAAGAGCATGTTCGGTCATCTGTGGCCTATGTCTCATCTGATACACCATTTAGCACCAGAAAGCAAATCCAAGGGGGGGAAGTAACACTTGTTTGAAAGAGATCATTAAATGTATTTTGAAAAGCCTAAAGTTATATATTTAACAGTTTTTATATGTTGTATATTTGTAGAAAATCCTATTTAACAATTAACGTGGTAACTCTGACAGTCATGACAAAAAAAAAGGTTCAGAGTTGAGTTGTTGTTTTTATTACTTCAGTTGTCTCTCAAGTGACTGGTGTAGTTTGCTTTCTTCCATTGGGACATTCTGGATGTAAAGCATGACCAGAGAGGACTCTGCAGTAAAGCAAAGAATAATGTTGTTTATATTACATAAATGCATTCAACCATTGCACTGTTGGAAGGCTTTCTCTCTCTCTCTCTCTCTTTCTCTTATTTTTTCCTTTCCTTTCCCCCTTTTTTCTTTGAGGAGGGTGGTCTTTTATATACCAGTAAAACAGTGTAAAATATTTTAATCATTTACTTTCCATATTGAGTTATGTTCTCTCTCTCTTTTCTCCCACTCCTTTCCAATTTGGTATAAAAGTCAGCTTGTTCCTTGATCAAGATGTGGGTGGGTAGGGTTTTTTTGTTTTGTTTTCCCCCCTCATACTTTAGAAAGCCCTCTTGTTCAATATTATAGGGTAGCGACAATTTGAAGAAGTGTTATTTAAGAAACAAGAAAAGGAAAGAAGATAGAATAATAGCTTCCAAATGTGGTGCCCCTTTTGTCTACAAGTCTAGCTCATAGTGATATGATGAGGTCAACAAATGGGCTTTTCTCCTTCCCCACAGATATTTGCCAATATAAAACTTCTTCCCCAATGTCCACTGTAGTATACTACCTAAATACTCCAATTAACTTTTAGTATTATGCTAGTTCTATGCTACTAAAGAAAAATATATAGGGATTGTTCAAGCAACCATAGATGAGAGGTATGAAAAAGAAGTTCATTTATTTAAACCCTGTCCCAATTTTCAGGATTTTTTTAATGCACAGGTTGAGGAAACCATGAATTATAGGTGACAGTGTCTATGAATAAAACATTTGCGTAGATGGTCTTATTTCATCATAAGGGTTTTGATCAGTGTCCAAGTAGCAATTAAAGCCCAGCCACTTGAAAAGTATATGAACTGACTGCACTATAAATGACCAACGTCTGATTTAAAGTGTCATGCAATAAATGATGGTAGATACTTCACCTGTATTATAAGAATTGGAGAGCCAGATCCCTCACTCCACTGACTTTCTCTTCTGTTATGTTTTATTTTTTGAAGGGAGTGTAGTAGCCTTATTTAGTAAATACTGGACAAAAATTAAAATGTTTCAACATTTTTGTTGCTTTACAGTATTCAGTTTTGTGTTGGTTCAGCTAAATTATGAAAAAAATAAAGAAAATCCTTTTATAAGTGAGACTCTTGTTCGCTGATCATAACATGAGACAACTATTTCTTGGAAGGAGGGAGGGTATGAGATGAGAAAGGTTCTGTGAGGTGAATGAATCTTTCTTTTTTCTTTTTTTTATTGAGAAAAGGGACTGGATGGTCAGAACCATTCCTGTGTTGTGCTGGGGTTGAGACTTCTCCTTCAAATGGCTCTCAAAACCCAAGGGTATTTGGAAACTGTAAACGGATGTCTCAGTTTCTACAATTTAAAGTGAATAACTATTTGGTTAAGTTCTAATCAAACTAACAAATATGTATACTTGAATTACTTTGATTGCAATGGTTATTAAAATGTCTTGGACCTAAAATAAGTTAAGGAAATTCACAGAAGGGCACAAAAAACACTCTCTGGAGGGTTGCAGATCTTCAACCAGCAGAGAATCACCACAAGTTGTGTTAGACGTTAGCTAATGACCAAAGCTGGAGCAGTGCAAATGCAATTTCCCCATATTTACCCATGACAAAAAATGCTTCCCTTGTGTCCTGTGAAAGTCCAAGATTTGACGCCAAAAGATAGCTGTAGTAAACAATGTGCTTACCATCCTTGAGATTGTGGGAAATATAATTAAGGCTGCAATTCTATACACACTTACCTGGGCGTAAGACCCATTGAACTCAGTGGGGCTTATTTCTGAGTAGACATGCATAGGACTACGCTGTAAACCTACTAGTTATTTCAAAGTTGCAAATTTTTAAAATGATGGAGTAAGTTCTGACTTACTTGTACGCTCTGAGAACAAATTTTAGCTCATCTGAATCCTACCCAGAAAGTTAGCATTCGGTTTTAAAGATCAAGGTCTTTCAAATCATTTGAATTATAAGAAAGGTTGGATTACAATCCTAAACATATTTTCCTAGGACTGAGCCCAACTGAAAAAAGTGGGCTTACTTCTGAGAAAATATGATTGCGCTCTTGGATATATGTGGTTGTTGTTTTTCTACATTACCCATTGAACTCAAGCTTAATTTTTTTCATAACATGTCCTTTGTTTTGCTGAATTTATTCCTGGAGCCACAGGGAGCCCAGCCTTAATGCAATCCGGTCCTCCTTGCTCTTGCAGTACTTTTATTATCTGGGTGATAAGGACATTCTCCAAAGGTATGTGGGCACAGAGAACCCTCCCTCCATTCTGAGAATTGCATTAACATTCACAGTTCTTTCGACAAGTCGAGTGTTCTCTGGATTCCAAAGAGAAGAAAATCCACAAGAACCAAACTAAGAACCAATCCAATGTACTCTAATTAGAGATGAATTTCAGCCTAGTTTTATATGACAGCAGCCTCAGGCAGGTTCCAAAGGCAGCTCATTCCAAACTGTCTTTTCAAAATGTACCATTTTGAATGAACAGCCACTATTTACTTGGCTGTATCAACTGAAATGTGTCTCTCTGTAGTGTTTTGATGGAAAAGAGTATTTATTCCCTATATACATTAAATCATATATTTCAGAAAGATATCCCTTTTGATAGCCTTAACTTTTATAGGTTTATTGTCAAAGACATTTAAACCAAAACAAAACACTATTACACATACTCCTTTTCTTGGCTGGCAAACTGGTGTCTACTCTAAACTGCCCCAATGCTCTTGAAACAATTGCATGTTAGAAACAGCAGGTGATGAGGAAATCATGTAATAGTTCTAAAAATGAATGCAAGTCAACCTACCACTAGGGTTGTGCAATGTATTTTATGCTGTTTTTAACATGAAAAACAAAACGCCGCTTACGCAAAATGCGGCTGTTTTAAGGAATTGTCCCCTGTTTTTCACGTAAATAACATAGTGTCAGGGACCCGGAAGTATAGCACCAGGGACCTGGGACTTCCTTTCCCCAGCTCATCTCGCGAGGACGTGAGCCGAGCCAGGGAAAGGTAAGTCGCGCGGAGCTCGGGGGGTTGAGCAGGGCAAGTTCGCCCCACTTCCACCACCCCCATTAAGCTCCGCGCACGTCCCTACATACCACTTTGTCACTGAAACTTAAAGAACACAAGAATTGCCTTGCTGGTTAAGACCATGGTCCATCTAGTCTAGCATTATGTTTCAGCAGCATCCAACAAGGTTCCCCTGGAAGCTCTTATTCAGAGCACTTTCTAAACAAACTGAAATGTTTGTAACCATTATTTTAAATATTAATGCACTACTACAGCCTTTTAATGCAATCCCACTGATCTTAACAGCTCGATCTTATGCACGTTTACTCAGAAGGAAGCCTGATTGAGTTTAATGGTGCTTACTCCAAATAAGTATGCATATGGCCACAGACTTACAGAACCATCCTATGGTTGTCTACTGAGAAGTAAGTCCTATTCAGTTCAATGGGACCTACTTCTAAGTAAATCTGTATACGATTGCAGCCTTAGTAACTTATTTCACACACACACACACACACACACATTGAGTATGCCTGTATTCTGCAGCTTAAAATTTAAATGAACGCATGACCTACATCAGGAGTGGGGAACACTTTTGCCCCAAGGACCACAATGTGGCAGTGGGCAGCAGGTGAGGGGCTTCATGCCAGTGGTGGATGGATAAATGGAGGATAAAGCTGTCAATGGCTACTAGTCCTGATGGTTAACTGGTACCTCCAGTACCAGAGGCAGTATACCTGTGTACACCAGTTGCTTGGGAACTTAGGTGGGAGGGTGCTGTTGCACTCGTCCTGCTTGTGGGTTTCTCATGGGCAGCTGTTTGGCCACTGGGTGAACAGAATAATTGATTAGATCAGGGCTCTCCAACCTTGGGTCTCCAGATGTTGCTGGCCTACAGCTCCCAGAATCCCTTGCCATTAGCCATGCTGGCTGGGTATGCTGGGAGCTGTAGGCCAGCAACATCTGGGGACCCAAGGTTGGAGAGCCCTGGACTAGATGGACCCTTGGTCTGATCCAGCATGCCTCATATGTTCTTACGATGTGGCTACATGCTGGCTTCAGGCAAGGCCTGGGCTCCCTCCCCACTGTCTCTCACTCTCTCTCTCTCTAACCTCCCCACTTCCCTCTGTGCTCCTGATGCAGCCAAGATAGTTATCCCTGCGCTGATAATAGCAGCATAGGGACAGTGGTCAAGTGGGCAGTGCAGAAAAGTGGGTGGCACTTCCCAGGACTCAGCAGGTCACAGGCAGAACAGCCAAGGGCCACATGTGGCCCATAGGTTGCCCAGATGGGGTCTACATAATCTTTTATCTTCACAGTATTTATGTTTTACATGGGGAACCAGAAGGAAATCATAGCTGAATATATGAATCTTGTAAGTCATGTTGGTCTAAACCAGTGTTCTCCAACCTTGGGTCCCCAGATGATTTTGGCCTACAACTTATAGCAACATCTGGGGACCCAAGGTTGGAGAACACTGGTCTAAACTGATCCTAACACTAAACTTACAATGAACAGAGGGAAGGAGACAGGAATGGTCTAAGTCTGGTAGAATCGGGCATAGTTTGTTTCTTCCCTCATTTTGAGGCTTCTAGCTCTTCTGCATTAGAAGATATTATTAAAAGTATATTTAATAGGAATTTATTAAACAACAACAAATCACAAATGGAACAGACTCATTATATATAAAAAACATTCCAGACAGTGAATTGGAAATGTTTCAGAAATGGAACTCAGTTGCATTATTATTAATAAAATATTATACAACCTGGCATGTGGAGTGTCCCTTTGTAGTTTACAGATACAGCAACAGAAGGATGAGGATAGGTGTTATGCCAACAATTGCTGAAGTTAAGACAATTTTCGCAACAAGCACATAGATATTATTAACTCATGCAATTAAACATATAATGAGTAAATGGTGGCTTGAGTAGAAAGCTACTTACTCATCCAGGTAGAATTTCATGAGTGACTGGATAAGACTCAATTTGGGCCATAAAATTAAGAACATATGAGTGAAGTGTAATTAAAAACATACTTCACAGAAGAAAACAGCTCAACTATCAGCTGAGATCCAGGACAATCATTTTTTTTCCATCTTCCATGCCCCTCCTCTCATGAAATCATCCTCCAGGCCCTCTGCCCCAAGATTGTCTCCTAACGTCTAAGCTGCCACCTAGTTACTGAAAAAGATCAGTTCTGTTACCACTATAACAATACATCTGATTTTTCATCAGTATAAGATCTATTTATGGAAATGGAGTGGGCGAATGAGGGTTTTCCTAGCAACAAAATAAATGTTAGGAAAATATATGGAAGAGTGGCTGGTTAGCAACTTTTTAGATGGTTTTACCCAAAAGCAGCTGTCTCTAGACAGGAAGCAGTTGATCTTACTTTTGACTAACCATCAGCCTTCCTGAGACTGTTTCCTTAGAAGACATTTTATAGCTTATGGGTATTGGCTTAGCAATAATCCATCTGATTATTTCTTCCCCCATTTGTGATATTTCCTCATAGCACAGAATGCATAGCAGCCAGCAACATGCATTCTGTGCAGTGTGATATAGTGAAGGTCTTTTGTTGACCGGTCATCCATCAGCTTTTCTCAGGGCAGTTGCATTCAATGTTGTATTCAACAATGAAACTTGATGGCATGGTTGGTCGGTTGAATTTTATTTCTGAACATACATAATAAGCTGGTATTCTAAGCTTACTAATGAATGTGAGTCAAATGATTCTGTCAGAGCTCCAGATGTTTTTACTGTTACTCCATCCCTGTCCAGTCCTGTCCACTTTTGCAACACAGAGTATTATTGGCACTATTTAGGCAAGGAGAAGTTGCTGACCAACTTCTTAGTGCCAAGAAGTTGAATAAAAGCTCCAAGAGGTATAAATGTCATTTCACACACTACATTGCAAGTCTACCATGTGTGTATTCAGCTGTGTCCCAGAAATCTGAAAAGGGTTCCTGTGTAAATCAACTCATTTTCAAATGCTAGATTGTGATATTCACTCCTTACACTTCTAGGTATATATATATTTTAAAATCTTAGGGATAAAAGAGTAGAGTGGATGCTCAGCTTGTCTGAGTGTGGAAAGCTAAGCAGGGTCAGGCCTGGTTATTACTTGGATGGGAGACCCCTCCTCTAGTTTCCTGCACTGAGCAGGGGGTTGGACTCGATGGCCTTGTAGGCCCCTTCCAACCCTATGATCTAGGAATCTATTTTAAAAATATATATTTTCCAACGCATACAGAGGTGTGTGTTTTTCATCCATAGTTTTGTTAATTGGATCAGTTTACAAATACCATATTTCTTGTAGGCTAGTACAGCCTTGTGGACAGTGTGAAAAACTCCAGTGAGTAATCAGACTACATTATAGCAAATGAATTCAACAGACAAAATAGGCAGGCTCCCTGGGAAGCAAGGAACGTTTATAATCATCTGGTGTGCATGGCTGCATTTCCCCCCCCCCAGGAAAAAGATAGCTGAGGCATCACTGAGGACACACAGATCTGTCAATGTGCTTGTTCAGTGTGCAGAAACACTCAGCAATGCAAGTAAAGTGCCAGGACACATTAATAAGTGAATGTGGTAATTATTGGAGCTCAGTTATCTAAATCTAGCTAATGTTCAACATAGAAGTTGATTGTTGATATTCAACATATTCTACCAATGCATTATGCATATTAACAATAGAAACTGACTGTGCTCCAGCATTACCATTATGCCATCCTTGCTGTATATAAAAACACGCATTTCCTGAAAAGAAAAGAGTCATCTAGATATTTTAGCTCCTTTTTGTGGATAACCAGAGATAGGCTGAACATTGGGCAAATGTGATATTTGTCCCAGGCTCTGCATTATGCAGGCAATCAAGCGAGCCAAAGACTGGTGACTGCAGTTACCTATTAATCTTGTTGTGGGGATTATCCCCTTCTGGACCTTTGAGGCAGTAGATGAGAGAGGGAGGTACGGTAAGTGTATGCAGGTGCCCACTACTGAGGCTAAGTGCTTTTGTCTTCTCCTTGTCTCTTACTCTGCAGTAACTTCTTCACGTTTTGACAGGGTTCACACAACAGGCTAAACCTCAGTAGGTTAAGAGGCAGAGTGGCTTAGCGTGTTGTCTGAATGCTGCGTGGTGGTTTATAAGCCAACCTGGTGTGGCTTATAAACCACCACCCTGCTAAGCCATGGTTTGCAGTATGCGTAAGAAAATCCTAGTAGGTTTAACATGTTGTCTGAACCCAGATGACAAGCTAACCCACTGAGAAGCCAAAAAGGCACAGAGCCCCCTGACAAGAGCTGCAAAAAAAGGGCTGCCGCTCTTGCAAAGGACTAGCAAAGGGTGCTTTCTACTCCCCACAACTTTAAATTTTTTTAAAGAAATAGGTAGCAGTGGGCTACAAAGTTCCAATTAGGTATGGACACTTGTCTGAATGGGCACAGTGTCCATGCCAAATTTGGACCTTTGTAGCCCACTGCTACCTATTTCTTTTACATTTTTTTAAAAAGGTGGGGAGAGTGGAAAGCACCCTTTGCAGCAGAATATTTGGAGTTCGGGGGCTCATGTCCCCCTAGGTTGCCCTCACTTTCCCAAGTGTGGATTACCCAGAGGCACAAGGGTCCCCCCTAAAAAAAAACCAAGATCCCGCAAAAAAGTGTTTGGGGGAACACCCCCTTAATCCCCCTCTTTCTATGCAGGATCCCCAGGGTTTGGGGGGGTGTTATGGGAAACCCCAACTGTCCCCTCCGTTTTTCCATTTACCCCAAGTCGCTGGCACCTCAGGAAGTGGCAAAACCAGAGGGAATCCCCAGTGGCGGGTGGGGGGATTAGTGCAAATGACAGCTTGGGTGGGGGACTTGGTGCTCCTGCGGTGTACCCTGGGATAACTGCAGGAGAACTGATGAGGGAAGAGGGTGGGGGAGATGGCCAGGGAACCCTGCTGTGCCCGATCATTACTTGGGGGCCCAGGCAACTTTAAACCCACAGAGGTTTCAGAATCTCTGTGGGTTTAAAGTGTTGTGTGAACCCAGCCCTTGTCTCTCTCTCAGCAATTCTGATACTACCCTTCTGCTTCCAGTTGGCCAAGAAAATTAATGACCAAAAGGCTAACCAGATGACATTCTAGACCTGGCAACGCAAGCTGAGGCTCTAGATAGATTTACATATGTTGTTACTTTGCTGCCATCCGTCTACGACTGAGAAGCCAACACCACTTACTGTGAATTTTAGCTTTTACTAATGTATTTTACTAGCACTTTTTTCTTCTTCTCTCTTTGCATCTCTGTCAACAACAGGCTAATATCCAAAGAAGTGACTCGAGTTTAATGTTCTAGTACTGAATTAACCTTTTCTTCTCTCCCAAGAAAGGTTATATTGTTGAATTAAGTAAAGGCATACAACTAAAATCCATCCTCTGAAAAGGGAATTTTGCCAGGTTTGAACAAGATTGATTGGAATGATTGATTGCCCAGTCTAGATTTTGAAATGCTGACTGACGTACTCTTTCTTTGTTCAGTGTTCTTTCACATTTAATAAACTCTTACGATCTGGCATGCATATCTATATGTTTGCCATAGAAACCAAGCAAGTTTGTGTTTTATAAGCTTAAAATCCCTATTGAATTTTTCAGCATTCTGTACTCTCTGAGAAATGGTGGCACCATTCACTCACAAAAGCCAAAGGGCCAGAGATGTACAAGTTCCCAGCTGTTTTACACTGATGCACTGAAACTTTGTAAAGATTTAAAATGCAAACAAGGATCTAAGCTACACTGAACATATTCATGAGCCAACAGATATTAAGGCCAGAAAAAAAAACATATCTGCCTAAGGTCCTGCTGAGGGAAACTGACCATGCTTGTCCTCTCCATCATGTGCTCTGTGATTATGCAAGTTTCCTGTCCCTTTACATGGCATTTCCTTTATCCCCTCTGTCTACATTCAATTAAACATTGAGTCTATGCCTACCTAATACATGTCCTGTTCCATATTTCATTGATGACGTTGAATGAGAGAGAGATAATGCCTACTGGCTTACGTAGCCACTGTGTGGTATGTTCACAAACTGTTGCTTCTGTTGAGCAACTTAAATGTATTTGTAACAAATCTTGAATTTGTTAAGAGTCCACATGTTGTTAAATGTCCACATGTTGCTTTATTTGGACTGATGTTACTGGCTTATTTAATTTATATATATATATATATATATATATATATTATTACATTTATATCCGATCTTTTTTCCTCTTGCAAGGAATCCAAGGTGCCTTACATGGTCCTCCTCTATTTTATCCTCACAACAACCCTGTGAGGTAGCTTGGAGTCAGTGAGTGGCCCAAAGTCACTGAGCGGAGACTAGAGCCCAGATCTCTCAAGTCCCAGTTCAACTCTAACCGCTACACCACACTGACTCTTATAGTACACAGAGTTGTTTTTCTTAGATTCTTAAAAGAAAGCACCTTGTTGTAGAATCACAGCCTTGCATGTACATTGAGAACAGTACTATAATGAGCTGCTGCTAGTTCTAGTGACGGGACCACTGGAATGGGAAGAAAGTGGAAATGTTTGCACCTCATGATAAACCATTATTTAGTGTGACATATTATATGAGCCACAGTAATTCCCAGGATTGTGCACTGTCTTCTCCCGCATGGCTGGAAGAAGGGCTTTGAAACCTTTTAGCTTTTAGTAAACTATGGCTTCCCATATCATCCACACTATGGATCACGGTTTGTTTGGGCACCAGACACTGTCAAGCATACAGCTACCATGACCAAATATGGACATGCCCAAATATGTTCTGCGACGACACAGTCCCTTCACACTAGGACCACACGCATAAACCCTTCTCAGGCTAAGCACCAACACTTAAAAACCTGAGGGGAGGGTCAAATGAAACCTTTCCCCTATCAATGAAGGAAAAGATTAATACAGGTTATTAAGGATCTATTTTAAATTTATGATACTGTTGGTACAAAGGTGTGTGTGCGTGTAGATTTAACAGTAATGCAGGTTAATAACTCCAAGCTGACACGTAGAATTTGGGTAGCAAACAAAATAGAGCCAGTGTGGCGTAGTGGTGAGAGTGTTGGACTGGGACTCGGGAGATCCGAGTTCTAGTCCCCGCTCGGCCATGAAACTCACTGGGTGACTTTGGGCCAGTCACTGACTCTCAGCCTAACCTACCTCACAGGGTTGTTGTGAGGATAAAATGGAGAGGAGGAGGAGGAGGATTATGTAAGCCGCCTTGGGTTCCTTTCAGGAAAAAAGGCGGGGTATAAATATAATAAATAAATAATAATAATAAAATAATAAAAATAAGTTTATTTTAATTCTCAAAATCTTAGTTTCAGAAAATAACTTAAAACCTGCCTACACCAAACACTTTGTAATTAACCTAAGTCCCTATAACTCTAAATACTTTCACTCTTCAGACAAGCACTGATTTCTCTCAAAACTCCTGACAGACAAGACACGAATAACTCTAAGAAGGAAAAGACAACAACCCCATTAACCTAACTCCCTAACTCCCAACTCTCTAACTCCTTAACCACCTCTGACATCACTCAAACACTCCTTATATACTCCTCCCACCACCCTTTCCAATACATCACAAACCACACCCACTCAGTTCAACATGCTATACTCACTAAACATACTAATGCAGAAATACACCAGGGAACTGAATTGTGGGGTTATGTCACATGTCCATCTGGCCCAATGCTTCATGGGAGCACAAGACACTGTTAAGCATGGGACCTCCATATCTATAATACCTAATGTATGTAGAAATGAATACAAAACTGGAGGTGTGCACCAGGGATGGGGACTCGGACTCGAGGACTCGACTCATGAGTCGGACTGAGTCCCCCCTCTGACTCGACTCGGACTCGAGTCCCAATATTTTTAATGAGACTCGAGACTCGACTCGGGACTCGAGACCAAGGACTCTTCAACATCCCTGGGCTGTGCCAGAAGGAGTGGAGAGGAGTGTGATTGCCGGCGAAGAGCACATGGAAGCGAGGTGTGCCGCTGCTTGGCCACTATGGACAGCTACCAGGAGTGCAGCCCCAACAGTGTGTCAAGATTTATTTTGATTGATGTGTTGCATACTTGGGAGAGGCAGAAGAAGGACCTGAGATTACTCTGTGTGGCTGCTCTGAGTGTGTTTCTGGTTCCAGCAAGTTCATCACCAGTGGAGCGGGTGTTCAGTGAGGGTGGAATTGTGATGAGATCTCACCGTTCCAGAATGGGGGCCAAACATTTAGAAAAAATCATGTTCCTCAAATGCAACCTTTCAGACATTTTGGGTTTGGCTGCCTCTGCCTGCCTGTCTGGGGTTCCCTGCCTCCTCTGCCTGCCTGGCCTCTTCTTGACCGGTTCAACAGTTGAATTGTCCAAGACAAAGGTCTCTGCCTGCCTGCTTTGGGGTTCCCTGCCTCCTCTGCCTGCCTGGTTATTTTGGGTTTGTCTGCCTGGTCTGTTCTTGCCAAAATCAGTTGCAGAATTTTGAAATAAAAAGGCACACGTGCCTAGAATTTATTTAAGCCACACATCTGAAGTAGCCTTATTTTGTTGGGAAAACCCCCCATTGATTTTAATAGGGACTCGTGGAGTCAGCTTTGGGAGTGACTCGTGACTTGTGACTCGTGAGTCACCATTTTGGACCAAGGACTCGGACTCGGACTCGAGACTCGGGTCCAAAGACTCGTGACTCGACTCGTGACTCGAGTCGAGACCAAGGACTCTTCAACATCCCTGGTGCACTCCATATCATGCACCCAGAATTCTAGTGGAGTGTCCTCTACAAGCAGACTTACTATCCTATTCATCACAATGCTACATTTGGGCACAAGGCCCATGGCAATAAGAGCCAATATATATACATTAATAAGAAACTGGGGGCATGCACTCCAAACAATGTTTTGTGCCATTTCAGACCATATATCCAGACCTCCAGGATAATGGCCTCTAGAACATGCTCAGTATATTACAAAATGAAGAAACTGGGGGTATGCACCCCATAATAAGCTTTGGCCCATCCCAAATCATACACAAAGGCCACCGGAGGAGTAGCCTTTACAAGATACCACAGCATTTTATCCAGCCCAACACTTACTTTCAAGTATGGTATCCCATGTAAATAATACCCAGTGTAAGCAGAAAAGAATACTCCACAAGTTTTAGGCCACCTGAGAACATATACCTAAACCTCCAGGGGAGTATCCTCTATGAGTGGCATTTCATTGCATCCAACAAACCCTTCATTTGGATGTAGAGTTCAGTCAAGCACATGGGCACACAACTACTGGATGTGATGAGACCTTGTTCTTTGCTGGGAAAGACAAAAAGTTAGCTTAGGACACATGGGACATATTTCCAGAAGTCACCGCTGCATTTCTGGTACTTGCAGAAGACCCAACACATATTCTTGACAATTCCATGGTATTGTACTACTTCTAATGACAGAACATGTGGATTGTGCAAAGTTACTGTTACAGTAATATATATTTTTTATTATACTGGACCAACATAACAAGTGCTAATAAAGCAAATTGGTTTTATTGTGGATTGTTAGTCACAACAGAAATACATTTTCTTCTTAGTGATGAAAAAGAACGTAAGAAGAGCCACGCTAAATTGACCAAAGGTCTATCTAGTCCAGCATTCTGGTCACACAGTGGCCAGCTAGCTGCCTGTGGGAAACCCACAAGTAGGACATGAGTGCAACAGCACCCTCCCACTCATGTTCTCCAGCAACTGGTATACATAAGCATACTGCCTCTGATACTGGAGATAGCATATAGCCATCAGGACCTTTTAGTTTTTAGTAAACTATGGCTTCCCATATCATCCATACTAAGGATCATGGTTTGTTTGAGCACCAGACACTGTCAAGCATACAGCTACCATGACCAAATATGGACATGCCCAAATATGTCCATCTGGCCCAATGCTTCATGGGAGCACAAGACACTGTCAAGCATGGGACCTCCATATCAATAATACTTAATATATGTAGAAATGAATACAAAACTGGAGGTGTGCACTCCATATCATGCACCCAGAACTCTAGTGGAGTGTCCTCTACAAGCAGACTTACTGTCCTATTCATCACAATGCTACATTTGGGCACAAGGCCCATGGCAATAAGAGCCAATATATATACATTAATAAGAAACTCGGGGCATCCATTGATAGCCTTAGCATCCATGAATTTGTCTAATCTCCTTTTATTTAAAGCCATTCAAATTGGTGGCCATCACTACATCTTGTGATAGCAAACTCCATAGTTTAACTATGTGCTGTGTGAAGAAGTACTTCCTTTTTCCTTCCTTTTTCTGTCCTGAATCTCCCACCAATCAGCTTCATGGGATGACCTGGGGTTCTAGTATTATGAGAGAGGAAGAAAAATGTCTCCCCCTATCCACTTTCTCCACACCATGCATAATTTTGGACACCTCTATCATGTCTCCCCTTGTCTTTTCTCTAAGCTAAACAGTCACAGATGTGGTGACCTTTCCTCATAGGGGAGTTGCTCCAGCCCCTTGATCATTTTAGTTGCCTTTTTCTTCCCTTTTTCAAACTCTGCATTGTCCTTTTTTAGGTGCGGCGACCAGAACTGTACAGTATTCCAAGTGTGGTTGCACCACAGATTTGTATAAGGGCAGTGTGATATTGGCCATTTTATTTTTGATTATTTTCCTAATTATGCCTAACATGGAATTTGCCTTTTTCACAGCAGCTGCACACCGGGTCGACATTTTCATCGAGCTGTCCACCACAACCCCAAGATCTTTTTCAAAATCCCAGTCATCACTAGGTCAGATCCCATCAGTATATACATGAAGTTGGGATTTTTTGCCCCAACATGCATAACTTTACACTTGCTTACATTGACCAGCATTTGCCATTTTGAAGCCCATTCTCCCAGGTTGTAGAGATCCTTTTGGAGCTCTTTGCAATCTCTTTTTGTTTAACCACCCTAAATCATTTGGTGTTGTCAGCAAACTTGGCCACCTCACTGCTCATTCCTAATTTCAGATCATTTATGAACAAATTGAAAAGCATTGGTCACAATATAGATCCCTGTGGGACCCTACTATTTACATTCTTCCTTTGGGAGAATTTACCATTTATTCCTACCCTCTGCTTTCTGTTCTTTAACCAGTTACTGATCTATAGGAGGACCTCTCCTCTTATTCCATGACTGCTAAGTTTGCTTAGGAGTCTTTGGTGAGGGACTTTGCCAAAAGCATTTTGGAAGTCCAAGTAAACAATATCTACCAGATCACCCCTATTTATTGATACTCTCAAAGAACTCTAAAAGGTTAGTGAGACATGGCTTTCCTTTGCGGAAGCCACATTGATTCTTTTTCAGTAGGGTCTGTCCTTCTATATGCTTACTAATGTTATCTTTTATAAGGCTTTCCACCAATTTAGCTGGAACAGACGTTAAGCTAACAGTCCAGTAATGTCCCAGATCTCTCCTGGATTCCTTTTTAAAAATTGGCATTACATTGGTCAATCTCCAGCCCTCTGGCACAGGGATGTTACATATTTTTGTTAGAAAATCAGTAGTTTCACATTTGAATTCTTTAAGAACTCCAGGATGGATACCATCTGGGCCCAGTGATGTATTAGCTTTCGATTTGTCATTAAGGTTGAGAACTTCATCTTTCGTCACCACTATTTGCCTCAGTTCCTCAGACTCCCTTCCTAAAAACATCAGTTCAGGCACAGGTATCTGTCCTACAGCTTCTGCAGTGAAGACAGAAGAAAATAATTCATTCAGCTTCTCTGCAATCTCCTTATCCTCCTTTAGTACTCCTTAACTTTGTTGTCATCCAGTGGTCCAACTGCCTCCTTAGCTGGTTTCCTGCTTCTGATATATTTAAAGAATACTTTATTGTTGGCCTTGATATTGTAAATGATATGCTCCTCAAAATGCATTTTTGCATCTCTTATTGTCTGCTTGTATTTCCTTTGTGCAAGTTTGTGTTCCTTTTTGTTCTTACTTGGGCAAGACTTCCATTTTTCTTCTCTCTAATAGCTTCCTTGGCACTGCTCGTTAACCATGTTGGTAACCTCTTGGACTTGGTGTTATCTTTCCTAACCTGTGGTATACATTCTAGCTGGACATCTATTATTGTGGTTTTGAGTAACCTCCAAGTATTTTGAAGGGATTCAACCCTTTCACCTCCCCCTTTCAACTTCCTTTTTACTAGTTCCCACATTTTAGAGAAGTTTCCTTTTTAAAGTCAAATGTGGCTGTGTTGGACTTCTTTGGCAATTTTTCACTTAAAATATATATTAAATCTGATAAGCACTATGGTCACTGTTTCCAATTGGTTCAACAATACTCACATCTCGTACTAGGTCCTGGATGGCAGCACTTAGGATTAAACCAAGGGTCACTCACTTCCCCTCTGGTTAGTTCCAGGACCAACTGTTCTAGGGCACAGTCATTTAGGGCACTGAGGAATTTAACCTGTTTGTCGTGACTGTAACATACATTTATCCAGGCAATGAGAGGGTAATAGAAGTCATCCATTATTACAACACTTCCTCGTTTGTAGGCCTCCTTGATTCTGTTTTCCATCTCAAGATTACCCTGAGCATTCTGGTCTGTGGGATGGTAGCATGTCCCTAGTACTAAATTACAGTAGAGCCCAGTATTGACACTGACATTGCTGCTAGGAAGGAGTCTGTCCCTTTTAGGTTTTCTAGTCTGCTTGACACTATACCCTCTCTGACGTACAGAGCGACACCTCCTCCAGTACACCCTTCACTGTCCTTCCTATATATCCAGAGATGACCATATCCCACCAGTTCTCACCATTCCATCAGGTTTCCATTATGCCCATTATATCTAAGTTTTCCTTTAAAACCAGGCACTCCAACTCTCCCATCTTGGTTCAGAAGCTTCTAGCATTAGCCCAGAAACACCTATACACAGTGTCCCTCCCCAGATGTCTCTGACGTATATCTGCTATGGACCTTAGGCCACTTTGACAGGCTCTCTTGTTTCACCATATGCTCATGGCCTATTCCCTCCCTGTCCCCATTTGGGCAATCAGAAACATTTTCACCTTCATCCCCTAAGGATGATTCAACCCAAACAAGATGCTTCCCAGCTCCTGTTGGCTTTCTCCCAGGACTCAGGTTAAAACCTGGTGGTCCTGAATTTCAACCTCCTACCTAGCAAAAGCTGAATGATTAGGTGAAGTAAATTCTTACGCATGTATGGAACACCACTATTGTTTACTAGTGATCTTTATTTCTTATACAGAATGGGGAAATGAGCCATATTATGTGAGCCACTGAATTCAGATCTGGTAACAACCTGTTTCTGATCATCACATACTCCTGGAAACCACCATATTGAATTTTAATCTCAGTAATGTAAAATGGTTATTTCTATTAAATTTTCATTGGAAAATGGAAGAAGATTTCGTCGACAGTGTCTTCATTAAAAGGAAGAAGCAATGGGCCAATTCACATTTCTGGAGTCCCATCACAATGTAATGTATTCATATTTAATGCATACATGTGAATGGCTTCCTGCCCTGTTCACCCATGCTCAGTTGAGTCTTTAAATCTGACTCTAAAGATTATGGCTTTTAGGGAAGTAGTTCATGTGCATAAATTTTTAAAAAGCATACATTAATCTTTCACAGAGTACTAGTAGAAGTGTCTCCATGATTGGAAAATGTAGTATAAGAGGCAATCATATGAGGGATTGTGTGAAACTAGATGTTTGGTCTGCAAGATTTTCATGTTAGCTAAAATCTCAGATAAATTCCCCTTTGTTTTCTTGAGTAATCCTTCATCTGTACCCATCCTGACAATACACAGTAACTAATTATTCCATTTGAGTGCATTATTTACCATAGCCTACCACAGTTTTCTGTCTGTCCCAGTTCATCTTTACCATCATTAGCAAAGTTGTGACCATGAGAAAAGATGATATTTTGTTGTACCATAGATAGAAAGGAAATGAAGTTTTCTGCATGGAATTTGAGTGACTGGGTAAACTTTAAAGTTAAAGAATACTTTCCTTTCAGCAATATTAAGAGAACTCGGGAGCAAACCTGATTTCGTCCCCCAGTGTATATTCTGTGACACAGCTTGGATATTCCTCTGGATTTTAAACTTGAGACATTTTGCATTATCCCTAGAGCTTGTCAAAATAAAATTTTCTACTGCAAAATAAAGGATGCATGTCACAGGGGGAAAAAATGCTCTCAAGCAAGATGTGGATTCTGGAAGAAACCAAACCAATTTTCTTAACATAAAATTTTACTAGTGTCAAAACTGATACTTGACTGACAGAATTTATCTAAGATCTAGCGATGTCTTTGAAGTGATAAAACTCAAAGTATGTTCACTGATGAGTATACATTTGCATTTAATAGTAGGAAATCCAGCAGGGAAGGATTTCCTGCATACCACCCTAAAATGGCAAAACGTGCACCTGGCCACCACTACCACCTGGTGCACCTGGCCACCACCACCACTACCACTTCCCCAGTTACTACTTCCAGGACTACTCCCAAACTGTGCACTTGGTCCTTCATGGGAAGCACAACCCCATCTATGACCAGATCTATTCCTCTATCCAGACTGGCTGATTTCCCTTCCTACATTACCTCCATCTTGTCTGGGTTAAGTATCACTTTGTTTGTATCCATCCATCCATCCATCCATCATAAACCACCTTCAGACACTGAATCCAGACTTCAATAGTCTTCCTAGGATCATTATAGGGAAATGAGAGGTAGAGTTGCATGTCATCTGTATATTGATGGCACTTCAGCCCAAACTCCTCTAGCAGCTTCATGTAGACATTGAAAAAGATAGAGGACAAAATAAAACCTTGCGTCATCCACATGCCAATGGCCATGGGGTGGAGTAGAAAATCCCAAGTACCACCTTCTGAGACCATTCATCCTGGAAGGGCCAAAACCACTGTAACACCTGGTTTTAAAGGAAAACACTATGACCAACCCAGACCAATTATCCAGAAGCATACCATGGCTGATGGTATCGAAAGTCACTGAGTGGCCCAAGAGAACTAACAGGACTGCACACACACTCTGTCCATTCCCTGACCTACATCATCTACTTGGTGACCAAGGCTGTTTGCATCCCAAAACTAGGCCTGAACCCATATTGGAATAGATCCAAAAAATTAGCATCATCCAACACTACCTGGAGTTGAGAAACCACAACATGCTCTAACACCTTGGCCAAGTATGGAAAAATTGACACTAGGCAGTAATTATCAGAAACCACTGGATCTAGGCTAGGTTTCTTCAATAGTGGTCTCACCACTGGTTCCTTTAAGCTAATAGGGATCACCCTTTCCCCCAAAGAGGCACTGATAATCTCTGAGGTCCAAATACCCAGCCAAGCCCTGGCTGATTTCACAAGTCAAGATGGGCAAGGGTCCAGAGAGCAAGTGGTGGGGCCCAATCCTCCATACACTTTGTCCACACCCTTAGGCTGTACAAGCTGAAAGATATCCATAATAATATGACTAGATGGCACTCTGATCACATCCATCTCCCAGGGAGGCTGTCAAACTCATGAACCAGTGTCTGGAGTCTGTTTACACTTGGTCTTAGATGGGGTTGCACCCCTCCTAAAATACCAAGTGCATAGTCTGGGAGTCTTCCTGGACTCTGCTGTAACTGGGGAAGTCCACGTGGTTACAGTGTCAAGGAGTTTTACCTGCTTAGACTGGTATGCCAACTGAGGCCCTATCAAGAGAGAATGGACCTTGCTTCAGTTCAGTTATCCATGTCCTAGTGATGTCCAGGCTGGAATACTGTAATGTGCTGTACATGGGATTGCCTTTGAAGTTGGTTCAGAAACTTCAGCTGATGCAGAATATGGCCGCCCGAACGAATGTTGGTGGGGACGAGGCAATTAGATCATATAACACTTATACTGTGCCAGCTGCACTGGTTACTGGTGTGTTTCTGAGCCCAAGTTAAAGTGCTGGTTTTGACCTTTAAAGCCTGAAATGGTTTGGGAGCAAATTACTTGAAGGACTGCCTTCACCCATATCAGTCTGCCCACACTGTAAAATCAGCAAGAGAGGCCCTTCTCATTTTCCCACCTGTGACAGAGGTTATGTGGGCAACCACACAAGAGAGGGCCTTTTCTGCAGTGGCCCCACACCTCTAGAATAAGTTGCCATTGGGGGTCCACCAGGCCCCATCATTGCAGGCTTTTAAGAAGGCCCTGAAAATATACTATTTTACTCTGGCCTTTCCCTGATATGTTTGTTGCTGTTGATGTTTCTATTGCTGTTTTATTGTGTTCTTACTGTTTTTATTATTATTATTAATACCACAACAGTTTTTATTATATGTTTTATTGTTGTATGCCGTCTTGGGAGGGTTCCTGCCCTGAAAGGTGGCCAAGAAATATTTAAAATAAAATAAAATAAAATAAAGAAAGAAATCTCTGACTGTTAAAACAGTGGTGTCTAAGTCATCATGGATACCAGCAACTTCATCCGCAAAATGTCCAGCAACTTGGTTACAGTGGGCTTTTGAATGTTGAAGTTGTTGCTTTCCAGGACAGACTCCAGGAAGGTCCTTCACCACCCAAAACAGCTCCACTGTCCACCTTTTCATTACTCCAGATTCTAGCTGAATTCACACTCACAGTGACAGAGGCATTTAGTCCTTAAGACTATGTAAACCAGCCTTCCTCAACTTGGTGCCCCCCAGAAGTGTTGAACTACAGCTTCCAGCATCCCACCCCAGCCAGTCATGCTGAATGGGGGATGCTGGGAGTTATGGTCCAGCACATCTGGAAGGTACCAGGTTGGGGAAAACTGATGTAATCTACAGTATGTAGTAACAAAATAGAGTTATATTTTTGGATTAAAGTGATAACATGACCAAATCGATTTCATGAGTGTATCTCTCATATGTGCTGTTAAGGATGACTAACAGTGGAATAGAAGCTGACAATGATCTTTGAAAAACTGTGCAGATCAAAATTACATTACAATGGCATTCATGAATTTTAATGCCCCACTTTTTATCACAGCTTTAAAAAAAACTACAACCCCCACCACCACCCACAACCACCGCCCTTTCAAATTCTAAGCTCAGAAGAAAATAATTAAACAGTTTGCTCCTGTCTTGGCTGCTATCAGTCCTCCATTTCTGATGTTCAGGCATGATGGCCGATGCTTATTGAGTCAAAACAGCACCACCCATGCACAAGAAAGAAGTAACAGCAGGCTCATGCAGAAGTACAAAATAATATTTAGGGGGAAAATGGAGTGACACCAAAAACAGCCCAGCAAGGACTGAGCATGCTCTGTGGCCATGGAATGCCGACTGGCTGTTGCGGGGGGTGGGGTGGGGGTGGAAAACCAGGCGAGAGGGAGAATGGAATGGAGTACCCTGCAGAAGGGCATGACCGAGACTGACTGACTGAAACAGTGGACAGGAGACTCCACAATGCGATATTTTGTTGCAGGCTCCACTTCTTCTTTTTTCTATTTTACACATGAATAGGTCTGAGCATGGAAGAGCGTGTGTTGTTGCTTTTTTTTTTTTTTTTACTAACCATAACAAAAAAAGTGCCTTGGTGAAAGTGCTTATGGGAAAATGAATGACTCAAGTGTTGATGCCGCACCCATTTCTTTTGAATGACAAGAGGTTTAGAACACCCAAGTTAGTGTTTAGAAGAATGTTTGTGGAAACTGCTATTTGTATTAATATACTTCAGGATTTAATGTCCTTTTGTAGCTAGTTCCTATCTTGTTTTAATGCTAATGGAGGTTCTGCCAGAAACAGAAGGATAATGTATCTCTTTGAATATCATGAATCATCTGATTAGCAAAGTGTAAAAAGCAGGATAATTAGTGGGGAAGTAATGTAATACTCAATTTACAGCTACAACAGAGTATTCAAATGTACTTGTAAAGGGGATCTAAAAAGGCAAGGGAACATATATCATATATCTTATATATAATGTATGCATGCATCAGCCTTACATATAAAGGTTTTGGGGTGGTCAGGGCCAGCCTTACCATTAGACAGAATGAGGTGACCACCTCAGGCAGCAAGTGCTGAGAGGTGGCACAGAGGTGATGGATGACAGAGCAGGTGTGCTATGAGGCCTGCCCTGCATCCCTTAAATTAGCCTGCTGCCCTCAGGTGGGCTGGAGGACCCTGTCCTGCCAGCAGTGTTGAAGTAAGATTCAAGTGCTAGTCCATTTGGCTTCTGTAAGTGGAAGAGGGAACATCTTGTCCTTTGCTGAGGCAGAAATGTTTTGGGATGGTCCTGGTGTTGTTATTGTTGTTGGTGTGTGTGTGTGTGTGTGTGTGTGTGTGCGTGTGTGTGTGTATTATTCTGCCAGTCTAGATACATGTTCCTGGCTACAAGTGGAGGTCTCCTTTCACCCAATCCATGCTTGATTCAAGTGTGTCAAGAGCGAATGGAACTCTCACAGGCCTACATTCCATCACGTGTGGGTGATGTGGCACTGTGGCATACTCTCTGTGTACTGGGAAGCTGCCCTTTATTATGAGGTAAACATATAAAGGGGCATCTTTTGTCCCATTTTCAGACAAGAACCAGGTGTTGCATGAGCTACATGTGTGTACCACATTTCACATTCCTGGATTGTGTGAAAACACCTTGCTGTTAATGTACCATTTACCAAATTCCACTGTGCATGTTTGAGAGTCAACATTGTGATAGTATCAAAGTTATGATACTGTTACAGGCTACAGATATGGTTGTTGGTGGATCATTGTTTCAAAGTAATCAGCAAATTTCTTCCAAGTGCTTTTGTTGAGGCATAAAAGAACCAAACTGAACTTTGCCTGCAACATCATTAACTAGCATTATGACAACATTGGATAGTGCCCTTTACATTTAAGCTTGGTGAGAAACACAGTTTTAGAGTTTTTATTGCAGATCACTATTTTGCACTATGTTCTCAGGTATCTACAGGTTTAAACAACAACAACAACAACAACAAGTGAAATTTAAGGTTTAGGAGCCCTTAGGCTGCCTGAAATTTCTTTTACCGAAGCTTGCTTTATTTAGGACAACTACTCTACGGAGATTGCCAGTGTGTGTCTTTTATTCCTATTCTGGTCTTATTTCTTGGTGGCCATGCTACCATGTTTTACAAAACCTGGCAAATCAGTTCTGCTATTTGACAATATTTCATTTATTCCTGTCCTTAATGTAGATTAGCCTTCCCCAATCTGGCACTCTCCAGAAGGGACCATGCTGGCTGAGGATGGGGGAGTTGCAGTCCATCTAGAGAGCGCCAGATTGGGGAAGGCTGTACAGCTCACTCAAGCACAAATCTATAATACCGTATATAAAAGAAGAAGTCCTGACTGACTGATTGACTCATCAATGCCCAGCTCAAACCGTTTAATCTAGGAATGTGAAATTTTGAAGGAACATTGTTTTTATGACGTAGACACCCACTAAGGAAGGATTTTTGGAAATTCTGTCCCTAAGGTGGTAAAAAGGGGGGGGGAATCACCCCACTCTCATATCTCCTATGGGCAAAACAACAGGGGAGCAGTTATGCAAATCGGCCTCACCTCATAATTGCTGCAGGAGCCAATAGGAGCAGTTATGCAAATAGCCCATATGACACTTAGAAAGTTCGTATGAATTCCTGCAGGGGCCAATAGGAGTGGGTATGCAAATCTCCCCTAGGCCATTTAGAATGTTCTCTGAGGGGGTGAAAAGGGAGGGAAACTTTTTAAATGACTGACTGAATGACTGTGGAGCGTCGTCTCATAGGCTCCATCACGTTTTGATGGATCTACCCCAAACTTGGAACGGTCACTCTTCATCACCTGTAGACTCTCAGGATTAACCTGATTTTTCTGTCAGAAAAGATTTCTGCTGCCAGCACCCAGCCTAAACGTTACACTTTCAGTCAGAGACACTGTATCTTTTCCATACAGCTCTTGCAGGCCTTCTAGGAGGAAAAAAACAAAACAAAAACCCTTTTCATTTTTAAACCTGTGTTGTTGTTTTTTCTTCTTCTTCAAGGTAGCGGGGATTGACCTAAGGGAAGACTGCTTCTTCTCACATGGGCAGTTTTACGTGGCCTGTTCCAGAGTGAGCTCACCTAACTCTCTGGTCATCCTAGCACCTGAAGGGAGAACCACTAATGTAGTTTACAAATAAGTCCTGAAATAGGGGTTTTTTGTAGGTTGCAGATCCCAAATAAATAATTTTTAATTTTTGGTCTGTCTCATTGTCTGTTTGTAATTCCAACACGAAAAAATTCATGGTCGCATATGAATGGAACAACTATCTTTGTTTTGTTGCCGACTAACGTCTGTAATAAACATTGCTTATTGCGTTAAGACATCAACCTGTAAATTATATTTCGTACAATTTGGACAAAAAACTCATGTTTCTTTTAAAAGAAATTGTACCAAATCCTAAAATCCATGCGAGCGAAGCTGCGAGCAACAGCTAGTATTCAATATGAGTAACAATTTGAAGCATAAAATCCCATTCTGATAACTACTGAACGGCTTTCCAGAGCCCTCCATCATGCCCATATCTCCACCTTTCTCTCCCTGGGGAAGTTGCTTCTCACAAAGCTCATGCTTGCCCATACTAATTGGGGGCCATAACTGTGCTAAACTCCTACTTTACTAACTCTCCTTGTGAGAGAATCTCACCACCACCATCCATGCAAGTACTTGCCTATCTTGGAGAGAAGCCATAATGACCCCCACCCCATTACTAACCCATTCTACTAGCTTCTAACTTATTCACTTCTAACTATTAAACCTCCAGTATCCTCTCAATGCCCAAAGGGTGTGTGACACATAGAGTCATTCTACACATTACAGAAACTGAGGCAGTATAATTCTGGACTGCAAATGAGAAACTGTATTTTTGAATACTCTTCCATGTAAACAAACCAACCTTCCTGAATCTCCTCTCTCTGAGGTAATAGTCAAGTGGGGAGGCTGGCGACTCCTATTTTGGTGGTGCTCCTTTTCCATTACAGGTTTTGCAGCTTCTATTTGGAGCTTCATAGAAGCTATCCATGGTGCGGGACTCCACCCCCAAAATAGGTTCACCACTATGGAGCACCATGGATAGCTCCTATGAAGCTCCAAATAAAAGCTGAGAAACCTGTAATGGAAAAGGAGCCCCACTGAAATAAGAGTCGCCAGCCTCCCCTGACTGAGTGGCCATTTGTCCTACTTTACAGAGGACAGTCCTCCATTTGAAGGGCTATCTGGTCCACGTCTGGTTTAAAGATCAAGAACCCTAAGAAGGAAAAGTTGGGCCCTGAAGTTGTCCATCAATAGTAAGCACCTGGACTGCAGACTGAGCAGGCACACAGGTCACCTGGTCATAGTCTTTCCCACTATGGTGACATGCATTGTATTTCTATTTCAATTATAATAATTATTTCTAAATTTGCCTTTATACATATAAATCAGCATATGCAAATTTAATGCAAATCTGTGTCCTCTTTTGTCACGATGCATTTCCTCTTTTATGCATTAAGTGGCCACCCTAGGTAGTGGCCTACATGTAGGAAAGCACTGACAAATATGACCTCCACCTGCAGTCCTATGCGGTGCAGTCCAAATCATATGAAGTGGTAATGTGTAGAACAGCTTTCCCCAACTGGTGTCCTCCAGATGTGTTGGACTACAACTCCCAGCATCCCCATTCCAGCTTGAAGGGCACCACATTAGGGAAGGATGGTGTAGAACTGAGTCATACACATTCAAGTTTCTGCTGTCAAAAAGGGAGGAGCCTGGTGCCACCTCAGGGGTTTTCTGGGTCAAGGGGACTTGCCTCAGAGATATGTTTTCTCCCTTCCCCATGGGCTAGAGAACTGTTTTCTAACTCCCTGGGGCTGAACAGAGAGCAGCTGGATGCAGCTGTGCCACAGGTGTGCTAGCTGGTAAGTTGCTTTTGCTGTTAATGACATATTCTCTGGAGTTTAAGCGTGGGCAGGGAGCTTTAAGCAATTCCACTGCATAATTGCTGGTGTATATCAGCTGCCCGTGCTACAACTCATTTCAACTCTCTTTTAAAAACACACATACATCTTGTTAAATTCCCTGTTTGACCCACAGTTACTGTAGGCTGCGCTAGCATTGTTTACAGTCTAAATCTAATTATGTTGTATTTGGGAATGGGAAGGAAATCAATATCTAATATTTATTTCCCTGCTGTTTTCCTCATTGTTGCTAGCATGGCAGAGAAAATGCCAATATTTTGAACTCATGCCTTTGCTTTGTTGCATTTCCAATGGCAGAGACAAGGTCAGTCGTGACAGAATATGCGGCAAATCCCAAAGATGTTCTACAATTAATAGGTGGTTATCAAACAGCGGAATCGAAGCCTGCAAGCAAATATCAATGAACAGCAAATGATAAGTGCAGGATCTTTTTGAGCATAAATGGCACCTTTGATTTTAACCAAAGAGCTGTCACCTGATCATCTATAAGTGCTTAACAATCATTAGGATAAATACGTGTTGGAGGTTTTTTGTTTTGGTTTTTCCTCCCTGATAAATTAGCTATCTAAAAGCTGTCACTTTTCTAACTCATACTCTGTTAATATGAACTTGTAATAAATGAAAATAAGTTCTGGTGGATCTCATAGAGCAGGAATAATAATTGCAAACGTTATCTCCACTTCTCCTAATAGGGTTTTAAAAAAATGTTTTGACTGGCCATAAGGAAGGCTGTGTTTTTCTCATGCCTGATTCATGCTACTATTTTAGATACCCCATGACTAGGATCAAGAGACTTCCATGTGCAGGCCTAAAGTGCGACTTCACATGCATAGGTTCTGTTCATGAATTTCCCTTCTGTCTGTAGCCCCCGGTGTTGCAGTGGATGCTGATTTAGAGGGCTCCCTTCTCAGGTGATTTTTTTGAAAACCGTAAAAAAATGATGGAAACTTAAGGGACTTCAGAAGTCCCAGTTTGTGAGTGGAAGCATGTGATAAGTCCTTTGGATCCCAGCCCATGAAAGCCATGGGTTCTCTTTCCTGCATAGGTTTTTTTTTTTTTAAGGTGAACACAAACAAACGCTAGACGTTGACACAAGCCCTATTCATGTGTTACTCATGTGTACACTCATATATAGAAGAACGAGTGTGGACATCTGAAAAGGAACCTCTGTATGCACATGAGCAGCTACTGACCTCTAGGTGTTCTTCTTCTGATGCCAACACCCAACAGATAGATTTAAGAGTTGGACTAGCCCAGCGACATGACATTGGAGGCATGGCCTCACTTCTTCTGCACATGAGTGTTCTGCATGTGAGTAACATGAGAATAGGGCAATACACTCGCTACATTTTGAGACACTTTTCTTTTTCAGGGAAGAGAATATGTGTTGAAACCTCTTCCATCATACATGTTTATCTTCACCCTTACTTAGCTGCAATTGTGATCAGTAGATTAAATAGCAATGCATCAGAATTGCTCTTTCTTCTGTTCTTGTTGTCTCTCCCCACCAGCTCCAGTTAAGACATAGCAATCTCAGTGCATATCCATAAGAGGTAAACATTTGGAATAGAATTCTAATTTTAACATTTTTTTTATAAAGACGATGATCAAGAACTGCCAGTTTCAATGAGTACTTGACAGGCAGCATTAATAGCAATATTGTTCTTCCTGATTTATAATTATAAAAAAAATATGTTACTTGTAAAACTGTCATCAGGTATTCAATAGAATCTGATTACAGTGTGTTGTGAAATATACAAATGATGAGGCTGGTTTTATAATACAGTTGCTTTGGGGTTCTAGGGAGTAAAGTTCCAGGATTTCTACAAAAACAGTTAAAAGCAAAGATTCAAAATAATAGTACCACACCAGGGCCCCCAAACAGCTTGACAAAAGGTTTTGTCATAAACCTAAAGGCTCGTACAGAACTGGCATTGTCAGCCTTTCTGGAAAGAGAGTTCCATAGGGAAAGGTCACCACAAAAAAGGCCCTGATCCTTATGGTTGTTAATCACTAAGATATCCATAGCAACGTCTTACCTGAAGACCTTAGCATATGATGGGGCTACTTGGAGGAAGGAGTGTTATAGTAATTCATCCAAGATTTTCAGAATGTTTAATTTGCTGAGATCTTATACTGCTATATGGTATAAATGTTTATTACATACCATATCATTTTCTCCCCAATATTTCCTAAACCATGTTGGAAGGTTGCATACCTGAAAGGGGGGGGGTATATAAATGTTTATAATGAACAAATTAAATGAAGTAAATATATTGCAAAACAAGCTAGATGAAACAAGGGAGCACTGTGTTCAGGGCCATCCCTTATTTTGTTTATGTTAAAAGCCAGGTACAGACATGGGGAGGAACTGCACGGGGACCACAGCACTAGGGGGTATTCCCTTCTCACTGCCCCATTTACAAACCAACCCACCAAATCCTGCTCCTATTTGTCTCATGGGAGAAAACATACAGATGCCCATATGGCAAATAGCAGGTACTCTAACCACGGTACCACATTGGTTTTCCTCATAACCACCCAATATTCCCAGAATGAAATGTCTAGTAATCATTACTTTAGGCTTCGGTGGTAAACAGCCCATGAAAGTCAAAAGAAACAAACTAAGGTGAAAATGAATGGGAACAGTATAAAAGAATATGACTGTATGGGAAATTAATTGGTATACTTCCATGTTAAGGTTACCATTAACCCATGAGATTGTTGCTGATGTGAAATAATAAAATGGGCCATTTGACTTTATTTTCTTTTGACCTTGTGTTTCTTTCAGCAACTTATGTGGTTGTCAGCAAAGTGTCTTAATAGCCACTATTAGTTAATTTCTGGCAGCTGTTTCTTTTCCAGATGCTTTCAGAAGGCAGGACAGAGCACCACATAGGGGGAAATGAGTCAGAGAAATGGCCTGTTGTTGGCTTTTTGCTTTTATTTATCATTTCCACAAAAAGGACCTCTTTGAAAACAAACTTTCCAATGATAAAAAAGTTTGTTTATAATTATTACAATTTGAAGATCTATGTCAGTGAAGATAATAACAACTTAACACAGCACTATATTTGCTGTGCACCATTGAATTTACTGGATCTC
This sequence comes from Shinisaurus crocodilurus, assembly GCA_021292165.1. Lineage (NCBI taxonomy): Eukaryota > Metazoa > Chordata > Lepidosauria > Squamata > Shinisauridae > Shinisaurus > Shinisaurus crocodilurus. The sequence goes on from CM037879.1 coordinate 206,697,167, forward strand.
TCAGAAGCTTTTGATACTGTCAACGTCAGTATCCTTGTGGGTCATCTGGCGGGGATCTGTGATAGTGCTGTTCTGTGGTTCCGTTCCTATCTGGGAGGCTGGACTCAGAAGGTGGTACTGGCTTGTGGGGTATCACAAGCTCTTCTACTTCATTAAGTATAAGAGACAAGTTGGAAGCTTGTGGTACTGAGATGAGATCATCCAGAATTTTGGGCTGAGGTATCAGAAGTATGCAGATGACAGACATCTCTACCTGTTTTCTCTTGTCCAATATCCGGGAGGCAGTGGAAATGATTAACTGGTGTCTGGAATCAGTTCAGGATCAATTGAGCAGGGGGTTGGACTCATTGGCCTTGTAGGCCCCTTCCAACTCTATGATCCTATGATCAAATATACCTAATCCAGGCAAGATGGTGTACTGTTGGACAAGAATACTGACAATCTAGGTGGAGTGGTTTAACCTGTCCTGGAGGAGGTGGCAATCTTCAAAAGAGCAGGTATATAACTTGGGGGTACTCCTCTACTTTCACTGGATGCCCTGATGATGGGGGTTGAAATGAGTGCCTTACATCAGCTCCAGCTAATATGACAGCTGTGACCTTTCCTGGACAAGTTGGACACGACTCAGCCATCCATATTTCAGTTAACCCAGGCTGGACTACTGTAATACACTCTATGTGGGGTGGCCTTGAAGATGGCCTGGAAGCTTCAGCTGCTGCAAAATGTGGTGGGCAGATTTCTGTCCCATACATATTCAAGGACCTAGTATATAATGGTTTGGGATTGTCCAACTATTGAAATGATATAAGAGAAACTTTTTATATCTGTGTGATATGATAACCAAGTATTGCAAGTCTCATTATCTTTGATTTAACATACTTGATATGTTTTATAGCTTCCAATTTCAGGGAATTTATAATATCCAGGGATCTAGTATACAATTGTTTCAGATTATCTAATTATAAAAAACCATGATTTAGCTTTAATCTTCTAATCAATTAAATGTTCAGTTATTTTGGGGGGTTTATTCAAACTGTTTCATACTGAAATTATAATATATATATATATATATATATATATCTGAGTGATATGATAACCATGTATTGTAAATCTCATTATTTTTAATCCAATTTATTTGATATGTTTTATAGCCTTTAATTTAGGGGATTTATAATATCCAGAGACTTAGTATATAATTGTCTGAGATTGTCCAAGTATAAAAACGATAACTAAATTTTAATTTTAATTAATTAAAAGTTCACTTATTTTTGAATTGTATATTTAACTACTGTAATACACTCTACGTGGGGTGGCCTTGAAGATGGCCTGGAAGCGCCAGCTGGTCCAAAATGCGGTGGGCAGATTTCTGTCCAGCACCCACAGGTCTGGTCATATCACCCACATCCAGCTGAGCATGGTTACATTTCCACTTCAGACCTTTCCTACGGGGAGTTTGTGGGTGGAGGGGATAGACACAGAGTGCTTATTCCCATCTCTACTAGAATTTGGGAACACCTCAACAGGACATCTGTCTGTCTGTCTGTCTGTCTAATGTGCAACATATTTTAGCTTACTACTGTTGGTTTTTCTTAACATTGCGTGTATTATATATTTTAACAATCTCTCTTATTTGTATGTTTATGATTATACTGTATTGCTTTTATGCTTATGCTGTAAGTCACTTTGGGTATAACAGGAATATTGTTGTTCCGGTAATTTGCAAAGCCCTTTACACAATTTATAAGTACAATTAATATATACTCTTAAAGCAACATTGCAAAGTAGGCGGGTGTTTTATTACTCTAACATAGTGGGGATCAGCTCCAGGCTGACAAAATCAGCAAAGTTCTGTGAGCCTGAACCGTTTCTTAAAATAATCAGTTTTCATTCAAAAAGCTGAAGCAGTAACCCGCCCGCTGCTGCAGAATCTGGAGTGATCCCCCTAATATTCATTAGCCACCCAATGATCATGAGGGGCTTCACACATTACAAGAAGTGCCAATAAGCAGATGTGCGAACGATATGCCTAACCACTCTTTGTACCTCCTGGGTAATGCATAAAATTGGAAGTTGTGCATATCTACAACATTGCACGATGATGATGATGATGATGATGATGATGATGATGATGATGATAAAATGGAAAAAAATGGTAAACCTCCACAATAATCTTGATACAGATTAATCAGCATTTCCTTCTGAAGGAAGTCGCAGAACCTATTGATAAATCCAGTTGACCATGCAGTGGCCACTTTAAATGCAAGCCTGGTTTTGCTCACATCCTTTGTAAACTTCAGAGGGTTGTGTTGTGTATGGCAGGTGCACATGAGCACCTGTGTCAGCCAGCTACTTTGCGGCTTAGATTTTAAAAGGCCACCAAGTGGCTGACTGGGAAGTGTGAAAGAACCAAATGTGACTAAAATGCACAATTCTGATTAATTGCCGGTGCCAGTCAGTTTCCAGGGTGGAAGCATGCATTAAAGTTTTACTAGACATTGCTAAATGTGAAAAGTCTTTCTTTATGCCAGGATAAAATAGATTGCTATAGTCTTGTCCCAGGTTCATTTCTGTGAGTAATTAACTTGTTGACAGACCATATCTCTACATAAAGGAACAGATTCTGTTTAATTACACTAGAGTAGCTAGCTTTGTAGAAGACAGCTATACAACGGGATGATGGTACACTGGAATAATTATAGATATGGAAATGGAGATGAATGTCTTCCCTTTGCTCATTTGCTACTGGATTTTGGTTTACTTTTTACTTTCTGCGGCAGTTATGTTAGTTATTTTCTGTGAAGTTACTTGTGAAGTATATGGAGTACACAAAGCAATTCTAAGGGAGGGGGAAGCTGATTATTTGTGCCTCTATGTTACGCTTTCGCTAAGTTGTACACAGCTTACCCAACTAGCTTCCAGAGCAACCAGCATGTGTACAATAGGGAAATATGTGGCTGTTGACATGCAGGCACCTGTTGGATAGTGTCTGCTTCTATGCCAACTTCAGTGGACCAGTCATGTTGTTCGAATGTGTGACTGCTGTCTCCCAAAGCAGTTACTTTATTCCCAACTCAAGGATGGAAAGCGGAATATCGGTGGTCAGTATAAGAGGTTTAAAGATGTTCATAAGGCTAATCTAAAAAAATGCAATATAAACATCGAAAACTGGGAAGCTCTGGCCCATGAACGATCTAAATGGAGGTTGGCCTCTCACAAAGGTTCCATGGACTTTGAAGAAGCCCGAGTGCAAGGTGAAAGAGAGAAATGTGCTAAGCGAAAAACACATCAAACGAATCCTTTACAGGACCATCTTCCATCTGGTAACCTGTGTCCTCACTGTGGGAAGCTGTGTGGATCTAGAATTGGCCTCCACAGTCACTTACGGACCCATCGCTAGAGTCTACACAATTTTCTTTAGAATTTCCTCCTTTTACATTTTTTCTTTTTGTAAATTTTTTTTATCCCGGAAGACAATCTTACTCGGTCACGAGTGATCGCCTGATGATGATGATGAGTGTCTGTTTCACCACTAAACTGCTACTAAATAATAAAGTCCTTTTGTCCCATACTTGGAGCACTTTTTCCTTTGTCCCAGATATTTCTAACAATTAATTTTTTTTTTTTGTGGAAAATGTTGCTCTAGACATGGAAGTAAATTACACATTGCATGCACATATGAGTGCAATTTGCATTTAAAAGTTTGCACACTGGATTTGTGTTTGTTTGGCACCACATTTGTTTCATTTTAGGCACATCGGGCATAGAGCAAGGGTGAGGAACCTCCAAACTGCAAGACACTTTTGGCCCATGTTGTCCTTGATGCAGTCCTGCAGCCTCTCCTCTTTGCCCTCCCCAGCACTGCAATGAGGCTTACAAAAAATAGTGCACTATCTTGTCCCAAGTGTTATTTAATATTATATGAATTCATTGGGAGCAGCCATTAGGAGATCTGGGGCAAGGTGTCACAAGTATGCTGATTTATTTATTTTATTTTATTTATTATATTTATACCCTGCCTTTCTTCCTGCAAGGAACCCAAGGCAGCTTACATAATCCTCCTTCTCCTCTCCATTTTATCCTCACAACAACCCTGTGAGGTAGGTTAGGCTGAGAGTCAGTGACTGGCCCAAAGTCACCCAATGAGTTTCATGGCTGAGCGGGGACTAGAACCCGGATCTCCCGAGTCCCGATTTAGTCAGTGAGTTAGAGTCAGAGTAGGGGTAAGATGGAGAGAGGTTGTTGGACTTGGATGAAGGGACGTGGGAGGTAGAGAGTGATAGGAAGGTTTGAGAAATTAGTCTGTTAGAAGAGTAGAAGTGCTATATCTAGAAAAACATTTAATTATCTGTATTTGCCTGAAACCTATATTTGACCCACTGAATCCCTTATGTTCCCTGACCCTGATTTCCTACCTGTGTTCCCAAAATAAATCTTGTTCTTTTGTGTGAAAAAGCCTGTTTTCCATTTATAATTATGGATAAGGCTTTGGTTAACCCCACGTGCCTTGCAAGGGACACACGGTACTGAGGGGTTTGGTGGCAGCATACCTGAAGGGAAAAGCCCACAACAGGTGGGATAAAATAGTGGGAAGGAACAGCCTCTATTAAGCTGGCCAGGCTGGGTGGCATGAAAGCCTCGGCTGTGGCAGCCATCCCAATAGTGGTGTGGTGATAGGCACTGGCTATCTGGGAGCTGCGGCTGGGTGGCGGGGAAAATCCTGAGGTGAAACAGGTGTCCTCGGCCACTAGGTGAGGGGGCAACACCCCACCTGGGTATAGGGTGAGGGGTGGTGTCGCAATATGCCACTCCATTTTACAGCTTTCTGTATTGCTTCTGTATTGTTATTGTAGTTTTTATATGGTTCTTAATACTGTATTTTAAATGTATTTGTTTTGTTGTAGTTGAAATTATTTTTAATAGTGTTTTAATATTGTATTTAAATGGGATTTAAAGTATTTGTATGTGAACCACTCAGATATTTTCAATATTAACCAGTATGTAAGTATTATAAACAAACAAACAAACAAACAAATGCTCCTATTCAGGCAAATGGGACATTTTTTCTAAGCCTACTTGCCATGGGGCAGGTGGGGATTTTCTGGGGGGTGGCAGCTGGGGAAGATAGAATTAACCAAGGTCCTAAAAGGATGCTTCCATCTCCCTGAAATTGCCTTCACCCTCTGGCAATTAGGCTTAGAAAAAGTGTTTTTCCTAAGTCTAACTTTGGGGGGGGGGAGGAAGAGGGGAGACAGATGGGGCGGGAGGGGGGAGAGAAACAAAAGAGGGAAGTGTGTGTGTAAAGATGGGTGGGTGGAGGGCTGTGTGTGTGCGTGAGAGAAAGAAAAATGTGGAGTGGATGAATAAATAGGGTGCATGCTTGTGTGTGTGTGTGTGTGTGTGTGTGTGAGAGAGAGAGAGAGAGAGAGAGAGAGAGAGAGAATGGAGAGGAGGTGTGTAAGAAAGACACAAGACTGAATGCTGGTTGCAGGGCTGGAGTCAAGGGCAGACCAGGCTGGGCAGCTGCCAAGGGCAGCTGGGGGGGGGGCTTTTTCCCAGCAGTGTGGGTTTTCCTAAATTTTCCTCCCACTGGTTAGAACAAGAGGGAAACTGTCTACACTAGCTCAAGGCTGGTGTAGCTGAGAGACCTGATTATTTCCATATAATGAAGTGGGCCGCTTGTTGTCCTCCAGATGTTTTGGCCTACAACTCCCATCAGCCCTAGCCAACATAGCCAATGGTGAAGAATGATTGTAGTGCAGGCCAAAACATCTGGAGGGCCCCAAGTTTCCCACCCCTGCTATAGACAGAATATAGGTATTAACACCCATGGTGGAGGAAAATAAATATTTCTTGGTAGCCCAGTTACATATTCCGAAAAGTAATTGTCTATTCACCCTCCTGATTCTCACTAAAGAATGGTCACATGATCTAAGGATCGTAAAGTTACGGGGAAAAACGGTAGCATTTCCACCTCAGTATCCCCAGTCTGACTGATGTAAATTTATAGAGGCCTCACAGCATCAAGTCTTAAACTGTAATGCATACAGTTACAGATGGGTCTAGTGCAACCATTCCACCCCTCCTAAAATCTTATTACTGAATAGCAATATGCGTTAAAAGCTTCAGAGCCAATTCATTCATACTCTTGTGTTGCCCTTTCAGACAACTGAAGGAGAGGTGTAAATAAGCAGCAAGGCCTTGCAGTTAAGTGTAATTTATTGCCTAGGAAGGGGTCTGGTCAAACCACATTAATTATACAATCGCTTTATATCTAAAAAAAGAAGAAGAAGAAAGCGCTGAAATGCTTAAATCAAAATCGTTTAGAAGCAACTTGATAGATATTAAACACCTCTGAGAAGGAAAAATGCTGCAGGCAGTTTTCTTAACAAGTCTGGTTTGGTTAATTATTGCCTAAAGCCGTTCTGAACTAATTATTTACTCCCCAAGGGGAACTCCACCATAAAAGTGCCAGAGATTGATTTTCCTTAATTGACAGCATACAGTAGTAGGCAGACCACATGGAGCTGAAGGTTAAACCATTTATAGAAAGCAATAGCCAAGCCCCTACAGAGCACCAGGCAATGCATCAATGCGAATGGGAGACCCAAGCCCCAAATCGCGGCACTTTCAGGGAAGAGGATTATTTGTCTCTGTCATCTGGCCTTTACGGTTCATTTAACATCTTAAATAGCCCGTATAAATTAACTGGGTTTCATAGTTACGCATCTTCCCCACATCAAGGAGTTGCTTTTCTGTTCAGCAGAGGACTTGGGAAGGTTTTTATAACTTTTTCAGCGCGCCAGGGAAAAGGGATAAAGATGTGTTACTCTCTCTGTTGCAATTATGCTGGTACTTTGTGTATGCTTGAAATGAGCTCTTCCTTACCGCTGAAGGTTCCCTTTGAATCAAACTTTAGCTGAACATTTGTCTTTTTTTTTTTTTTTTTTTTTAAATGAAGGTATACCAGTGAGCAACACAAGCTAAACACTCTGATCTCAATTTTGGGGTTGAGGTGTGTACAAGGATGTCTGCACTTCAACTATCACCTTAGCTATACATTTCAAAAATGACCAAAGGCCAGCATCTCCCCCAAAAATAAGTGAAGAAGAGTCAGTCCTGAGCCCATGCCTCACTGGATAATTTAGGATGCAATCCTATGCATGTTTAGACAGAAAAACGTCCTACAACTCCCAGCATTCCCAAGCCAGCATTGCTGGCTCAGGAATGCTGGGAGTTGTAGGACTTTCTTCTTTCTAAACAAGAATAGGATTGTGTCCTTAGGCAGGTGAGTTAGAGGGTGCTTGCATCAACAGGACCCTGATTAGAAGGAGATGATATCAGATGTTTTGGCACAAGTTGAGGGTGAAAATATGAGAATTCCAATGCAATGAGAACTGATAATCATTAGAACACAATATTAGGAAGATTCAGGAGGACCACTGGGCTTTCAAAGCAGGATTAGAGTAGCGGGAACTGCAATATTTGACCTGATCAGGGTCAATTATGGTTGTTCTTTTGAAAATTTCAATAGTCAAACCACTCCCTATCAAATGCTTATATAATATTCAAAACTTTAAAACTGAACTTTAAAACACACCTGTACATTCACATGAAGAGAGAATTGGTGTTGAAAAGCCATAGGAACACCCAAGGATTATATTCTAAGATTATTTACATATATTTCAAACCATTGCCTCATCCAAAGAACCAGGATCTCCAGTAGTGTTCCCAGTCTATGCCTTGCTGCTCCCCATTCTTACATGTTTGGACCCTAGCCCTTCTCACTTCCACATAAACTTTGTTTTCCTGCCAGCCAGGGCCGGCGCTACCGCTAGGCCAACTAGGCTGTTGCCTAGGGCGCATAGCGGAAGAGGGCGCAGAAACGCTGCGCTCCTCTTCGCTGCCGGCGCGCTCCTGCCCTGCCCGCCCGCCCGCCTCACCGAGAAAGCCAGGTCAGTGCGGGGGATTGTGCCCGGAGTAGTGGTGGGGCCGAGCCTGGGCACCTCCCCCCCACCTCGCCTCACCTCTGCGCCGCCTCCCCCCCCGCGCCGCATCCCCCCCACCTCACCTCGCTTCGCCTCCGCGCCGCCTCCCCCCCGACACCTACCTTCTCCGCGCTGTTTCCGGAGCCCCGCCCGTGCTCTGTTTTGGCGGGAGGAACCAGGGCAACAGGGCTTAAACAGCCCTGTTGCTCTGGTTTCCCCCGGCCAAAAGCAGAGCGCAGGGATCCCTTTACGGAGGAGGCGTGGGAAGGTAGGTGGGGGGCGGCAGCGGCAGCGTGCAGGGGGGGGTCCGGTGGCGGCGGCGACGGGAGGTTGCAGAGTAGGGCTGCTTTCCGGAGCCCCCCCCCACGGCACGAGAGGGGGGGCACTAAATATAATTTAGCCTAGGGCGCCAAACTGCCCTGCACCGGTCCTGCTGCCAGCAAACATTTCCTTTTTACCAAGCACTTCATGTGACAAACTTAGTACCTTTCTTGTTTCTGATTTGCTCCCAGGCCCCGTTAGATCTATTTCTATTCCTTGGGTCTGCCGGACCTGCTACCTATTCCTCTCTACTCCACCATGCTAGTTTGGACTGCTTTCCTTAAGCTGACTCCCTTGGCTTCTTGAGTAAAGATCCATCTCATGCCCCAGGCTGCGCACTTTGTTACTTTGGAAGTAGCAGCAGCATGTTTAGATAGGAAAAAAAAGACCCACAATTCCCAGCATGCTGGGAGTTGTAGGACTTTTTCTGTCTAAACATGCACATGATTGCATCATAAGTAAGCCTTTGGCTATCGTTTTTTAGTAGGTAGTAAAAAAATTCTGCAATATGTTACAGATGATTCTTGTTGTATTTTGACCATCAGCCACTCTGAACATATTTGTACTGAAAATGTATGGAATTAATTAAATAAATAAATGCATAGGAACCTCTCCATCCCAGGAAAGCGTGGCCTTCTAAATCTAGTGTCTGCCTTAGAAAATGCAACACTAAGAGCTGAATGCTTTTATTGATAGGCACAGGACTCTTTGGAAATTTGCTACACTACACTTTGAAGACTAAATTAAAAACAATAAAATGGCTGTTTGGAAAACTCTTACACATTTACTGGCTTCTTGGAAAATTTGCACTGCTTTAAGAAGTGCCATTGGTGTCACGACAAAGACCTCTCAGGCGCTGATTTACTTTCTAAGCTGTAGAAATTTCCTTTTAAGAGGCTGCAATTCAATGAAAGTTCAGGGTTTTTTGGGACTATTCAAGCCTGTTGATTGCCATTCTTCTTCAATGAGGTGCCCACAGTATTCACAACAATACCCGGATTAAGAATTCGATACGGTCTATTAATAAGTGGCCATATAATTGCAAAAGGATTATTCACACAACAAAGGATTATTCATATGGCTCTGCAGTGAAGGTGTTTAATACGTTTCTCAACTAATAATAAAAAAAAAAACTTCAAGAAGGTTTGCAAACCTTTGTAAGAAATTGACCCATGAAGCTTCTTTATTGAGTTGTATCTTTAAAAAAAAGAGAAAGAAAGAAAAGAAATGCTTTTTAAAGAGATACACAGGAGGAGGAGGATGCCGCACTGTTGGGTTGACCAAAGGTGTCAACTCTTCATATTGTTGGGATATTTTTACAGAGTGAAATAACAGCTGTTTGGTGATGTAGTTTGTACATCTATATATACCTATATTCTCTGTGTGTGTGTGTGTGTGAGAGAGAGAGAGAGAGAGAGAGAGAGAGAGAGAGAGAGGGCTCTCACTTTATTAAAGACATCTTAGGTCAGAGGTGAGCAACTTGTGACCCTCCAGATGTTTTGGCCTATAATTTTCATTAGCCCCAGCCAACATAGCCAATGGTGAAGGATGGTGGAAGTTGTAGGCCAAAACATCTGGAGGGCCACAAGTTGACCACCCTATATCAGATAAATAATCATATGAATCACACTCCATTAATTAATTAAAATATGAATCCCACTCCATTAATGGATTAAATCTGAATAATTTTGCATGAGAAAAAACAAAAACAAAAAACAAAAGAAAGATTGTCATTTGTTTTTACATGATGTACATGTGTGACCCAGAGGGTATCATGTCTACTCAGAAGTAAGCCCCACTGAATGCAATGGGACTTCCTCCCATGTAGGTGAGAGCTCTCTCTCTCTCATATATATATATATATATATGTATATAAAAATACATATATATACATATTTACACACACACATACACTACACACATAAATACACACACAGATATGAAAAAACATACATACAAACTCCTTGACGAAGACATCACTACAGATCTCAATGATATAGTGTTAAAACCATGCAAAACTTTGCATACAGGATACTACTTTAAAATGATCTCCTGATCAATCCAAATCTCATTGCTGGAAGATTTTACATATTACCAAAAACCCACAAAGCCAACAGCTCAAGAGGCCCCATCAACTCAGGTAACAACACAACTACTGAATGATTTATTACTCAGAGTCAAGCCTTTGAATAAGCAATATCAATTTGACAACAATACTATATTTGTTAGGATGGATGCTGCATCCCATTACACCAACATACCCATGATGATCTGTTATATGAATTCCTTAAGCCTGCAATTTCGAATGATCCTCCCACAGAGGTGATCACAACCTTTGCTACTGTAGTCCTTAACTTGCAGTAACTTTCCATTCAATGGAGAAAGTGCGGCTATGGCCATTCACACAGCTCCATCTTATGCAAATATATATTGTAATAGGTCTGTGGAGTCCTAGGCTACATTCCCCAACAGCCCCTGCTGTGGCCTGTGTCTCTGAGGGTTGCCTTCTTGTGAGGAAGTGGCGAAAGGAGAGGGAGTGACACACTGAAATAGAGAAAGGACTACAGCATGGAAATTGGTGTGAAGGCTGGTGAAGCACCAATGAGGACTCAGGGGCAGAGTAGAAGATCCTTGTTAGCAGTTTGGAAGCAAACACAACTCTGAGATTGTTGCCATACAAACTGACTCTGCGGGGAAAGCCCTAACATACTGTTGAAACTGTGCAGGCCTATTGTTAACTGACAAACACAGAAGCCCGAACAGTTATATTTTGGATCCAGTCCTTTTGTGCCACCCCTTAAGTGACTGAACACCTTCCCTGTTCACCCACCCCATTAAATCACACACATTTGAATCCAGCAGGATATCACATGTATTTATCTAAAGGAGACAGTTGCCTTCAAGATCTAGATGACTGCAAGAACTTACTCTATCAAACAAAACATCGCCTTCAGCTCCTGCAATGTAATTTGCATTGCTGAATGCAAACACCCAAGATGCCATGGGTGTTTTGCATTCAACAATGCAGGAGTACAGGAATAAAATAACAAGTGACATATGCTCATGTTTTAGGAACCATACATCTGCAGTCTTGCTGGAAAAAAATGGAACAATTGGTTGCAATACAGTTCAACTCATAACATCACAGCCTCTTTAGTTTTATCAGTTATTTCAATAGAGATGCCAACTCATCCAAGAACAATGAAAACAAGAGAAAACCTCTGGATAAGATAGACTTGACACCATAACACCACATGGAATCAACCTCAGAGGATAATATTTGATATCACTCATCTACAGCAAATGCCACACTTTGTAACTTTATTTATTTATTTATTTATTTTATTTCATTTTTATACCGCCCAATAGCCGAAGCTCTCGGGGCAGTTTACAGCAATTAACATGACATTAGCCCTATGCAGGCATTCACCTGCTCATGTGTAGGGTGTAAGCGTGTAAGGATATGTGGGCCAACATGTAAACCCTGCCCCTAACGTTGCTGTGTACTCAGCTTCCAATTAAACTTTTGTGTGTTGAGTCTTTATAAGGCTCTGAAAGCATGTTCATCTAAACACACAGAGATTTTGTGATCGCGAACACCGTCTGATCAGGTTTCTGAACATGGAGCCTCTAAGCACGTTCAGGTGAACATGCTTAGTCCTATACAGACTTTCACACTCAATGTGCAAATGTCTGACTGGCAGCCAGCCAGGTGCATGGGGACGTTGGGGGCAGGGCTTACTGAAGGAGGAAGAAGCCAAAATGTTTTACTTTGTCTTTAATAGTGCTGTTATTTTAGGGAACAATTTTAGACATTGTCTGAGGGGTGACAGGATATTTCAGATTCCCCGATCTGAGATCAGAGATGGTGGTCCAGCCTCGGAGCTGGGAATCAGAGCTCTGTTGTCCTCCCTCCACCCTTGCAGTCAGCATGGGAACAACCACACTGACTTCTCTCCAGGGTTGGGAAAGTGACCTCAGAGAGGGGTTAAAGGGGGCAGTTTGGTGGGTATGGAGGGGAGGAGACTGGAGCAGGATATGAAGTATCCTGAAGCCACTCCAGCTTCCTTCCTTCCCCCTTCAAGATGCCCCACCTAGATTTGTGAAAAAGCCCATCTAGCAAAAATGCAGGGTGGGAGAACACCTCCACTGCTCCTCTCTTGTTTCTCATGCTCTGCATAGGATGTTCGTAATCCTCTGAGTTTTGAGGCTTATAGGCATCGCAGTAAGATTGCACCCTTAGTCACTGATTTTATATCTATCTACTGTATGTATCTATCTATCTATCTGTCTGTCTGTCCGTCCGTCCGTCCGTCCGTCCGTCTGTCCGTCTACACACACACCCCTACACAGCAACAGAGAGGGAGATTAAAGTGTTATTTCCTGAGCTTTGGCTGCTATTTGGGGGAAATCCATACAAAGTAACCCCAAAACATTTTTTTATTACAAAGTCCATGGAAAAGGGAATGAAACTGCAAAAGAGCTAATCTCTATTTATCCAGGCAATTGATAAGTGGCAGCTGTCACTCTGGCTTTTTCTCTCATGAATTACACTAAAACAAAGTAGAATGTTAGGGTGAAAACAATATTTTTTGTCTAATGTTATGTAGAGAGAATGATCATTTCAGCATTGGCCTTTTGGTGTGTTTGCGTATGTTCAGACTCACACTAGGAAGCCAGATTTGTCCTGCTACTTTTGAAGAGCTTGAATTTAAGGTCAGACATCAGATGACTATTAACAATGTACAAATCTAAGCATATCAAGCAGTTACTATTCAGCAAATGATTTGAGACCACTTAATTGACAGCCCAGTTCTATGACCATTTTTTTGTTTTTTGCTAGAGGGCAAAGCAGTGAACTGCACTTCTACATTTAAATAGTTATGATGTGTATCTCTAGCAGCAGCCACTAGAGGGAGGTACAGTAATGCCTTGGATTGCAAGTACAGTAATACCTTGGATTGCAAGTAACTTGGTTTGAGAGCGTTTTGCAAGACAAGCAAATTTTTAAATATTTATTTAATTTTTTTTTACTTGATATACAAGCGACGTCTTGCAATACAAGTACTGTAGTACGGCTTAAATTAAAAATCTCTGTACAATTTTTTTTTGGGGGGATTTCGTTTTGATATAAGAGTGTTTTGGATTACAAGCACGTTTCCGGAACGAATTATGCTCTCGATCCAAGGCATGACTGTATAATTGTAATGAGTAAGGATGGACGAATTGACTATCTCAATCCATGTCAGTTTCTCATCTTTTCATTCCATTCCATTTCCATATTGGTTTGTGAATGTCTTTTTTTTTAACCAAACAAAAATACATACAGTAATACCTCGGATTACGAGTAACCCGGTTTGCGAGTTTCTTGTAAGACGAGGAAAAATTTGGCATAAATTTACATTTGAAAGACGAGCAAGTCTCGCAACACGAGCCGCTGCTGCCGCATGTGGCTCCTGTTGCGAGATGTCTTTCAAATTTAAATTTATGCTAGCAACGCGAGGCGCCGGCTGAGCGAGCGGCCGCCACCTCGTGCTGCTGCGCCGGCCAGCCAAGCGAGTGGCTGCCCGCGCCGCTGCCGGTCCCGTCGTGTCACATCCGGCTCTGTCAATGACGGCCGGATGTGATGCGACGGGACGGCGGCGGAGAGGCGAGCTGCTTTCAAATGTACGAAGCAGCAGGAGAAGATGCTTTTTAACTTGCAAATGCTTTTTTTAACTTGCAAATGCCGGCTGCATCTGGGCTCCCTCTCTCGCTTCTTTTTCTGACCCTGGCAAAGGAAATGTAATGTAATTAAACAGCTGTGTAGGAAGCAACTAGTTTGGCGTAATCTTTTCTTTTCCTGCCTTTATTTCTGCATGCAGAGTGGTGGAAAGAGGAGGGTATGAAGGTGGTGGAGTTGGGTGGAAGGGAGCGTTTCCTGACAGAAAATGCTTGAAATACATTCAGTCTGTCTCAGTATTAGAGAGATTATGGTCCATACTGTGAGAATTTGTAAGGATTTGTGTGCTTTTTAGAAAGGATTAAGTGCTGCCGATGCTGCTGCCTTTTGGGGAGAAAGAAGCCCGGCCGCGCCTCCACGAAAGCCCCCACCTCCTGGCTACTTGGCCGGCCGGAGCAGCAGCGCGAGGTGGCGGCCGAGCCAAGCCGCGCCTCGCCTCCAGGGATGCCCCTGCCTCCTGGCCACTCCTGGCAGAGCGAGTGGAGGCGAGGTGCAGCCGGGAGCCGGCACATCAGGGAGTTTCCCCATTAGAAATAATGGGAACTCCGCTGATTTGTTCCACAACCATTTAATCACTGCTTTGCCGGCTCCCTTCATGGGGCTCCATGGGGCAAAGCAGTGATTAAATGGTTGTGGAACGAATCAGCGAAGTTCCCATTATTTCTAATGGGGAAACTCGCTTTGATGTACGAGTATTTTGGATTACGAGCATGGTTCCGGAACGAATTATGCTCGTAATCCAAGGTATTACTGTATTTATTTTGTATCCCAATATACACATTTCTGTGAGCAATTTCCTCTAGTATATACATGTTGAAATGCTATTTTCCCTAATATACACACCATTGTACCTACTTTTCTCTAATGTGTGCATTTTTGTATTCATGGTTTGATCAGAGAACTGCATCATAAAATTCTGAGAAGTGCAAAAATGGATGGATAACTGCCTTCCAGTTTCGGTATTAGTTTGGTAAGTGCAGATTAAGTCATAGAATAATTTACAACAAACAAAGTCAGTTTGTTGTAAAATGTGAACCGAATGAAGTTCTCTCCCATCCCTACGGCAGTGAAGAGACTGTCTTTGAAGCCAGGGAAGGACTGAGAAAAGGGCAGATTGGCAATAGGATTTATTTATTTATTTAATATAGCACCATCAGTCTGGATGATGTTTTATAGCAGGGGAGTGGAACTTTTCTTAGCCCAAAGGCTGCATTACTTTGTGGGTAACCTTCCAGGCGCCATGTGCCAGCAGTGGACAGTGCCAAAGCAAAAGGTGAGCAAAGTCACCCATTCTCTCTCATTCATGCACATCCATCCCCAATGTGGCTCACTTTACACTTGCTTGCTTGGAACCGTATTTGCCATTTTGATCCCCATTCCCTTAGTTTGGAGAGCTCTTCAGTTTCCCTCTTTCTTTCTTTTTTTTTTTAGCCACCCTAAATAATTTAGTGTCGTCAGCAAGCTTGGCCACCTTACTGCTCTCTCCTAACTCCAGAACATTTATGAACAAGTTCAAAAAAGCACTAGTCCCAATGCGGATGTTTGGGGAACCCCAAGGTTTACATCCCTCCATTGAGGGAACAAGAGGACAGGCCCATGCTCCGTGGCCGTACAATCTATAATTAGATATAGGGGATACAACAGGGGAAAGGGAGGGAAATGAAGGCCTTAGAACAGGGCTCTCCAACCTTGGGTCCCGAGATGTTGCTGGACTACAGCTCCCAGAATCCCTTGCCATTAGCCATGCTGTCTGGGTATGCTGGGAGCTGTAGGCCAGCAACATCTGAGGACCCAAGGTTGGAGAGCCCTGCCTTAGAAGATAGGGAAAGAATATACTTTATTACAGTAATATATATTAAGTCATAGTTACAATAGGGTGAGGGTGTTGTGCTAAAGGCTCTACATCAGGGGTGCACAAACGTTTCAGCCCCAAGGGCTGCATCGGGTGTCTGCTGGGGTACCAGTGGCTGCACATGTGTGTTCACACATATACCCAAATGCTCACACTCCCTTTGCACACTCAAACACTTAGTCACACATATATACTCACACTTATCATACACTCAAAGTCATGCGCTCTCTCTCACACACTCATTCGCATCATACACACACACACACACGTCCCCCCCAACACACACAAACATACACACCCTAGACAGGGCTCTCCCTTGCCAGCACTAGTGCTAGCGAGTGAAACACTTCACTTATCTCCAACCTCTTCTGAAAGATCAGAGATAAGGGAAAGGTTTCCCTTGCTACTGCTTGCATTACCATTGGTGAGAGAAATCCCAGGTTTTTCCTGGCTAGAACTAGCAAAGACAAATGGTTCCCTTATCTCCCATCTCTCAGGAAATAAGGGTGCTCAGGGGAGATGGGGGATAAGGGAAGGGTTTGCCTTGCTACCCCCAGTGCTAGGGCTGCCAATGGAATACCAGGGCTTTCCCCAGCTAGTTCACAAGGGAAGCTCTGGGCGGGATGCCCACTGCTCCATGGGCCACACTGGAAGTGGTTGAGGGAAGCTGGGTTTTGAGGGGGGATTTGCAGGAAATATTAGACAGAAGGGCCTCTTCTAAGATGGTGCTCACTACCCACAGTTTTTGTACATAGTTATATAAAATGGCTTTAGGGCGCAATCCTATGCAAGTTTATTCAGAAAAAAGGCCTACAGCTCCCAGCATGCCCCAGCTAGCATAGTTGTAGGCCTCATTTCTGTCTAAACATGCATAGGATTGTGCCTTTAACTGATCAATCTAACAGGTTACTTGGCTAAATGTTGCCGAGGAAAGATGGAAACATTTAGCACTCCACCATCAGTTAAAAGTCCAGCAGGACCTGTTAGAATGCATACACATCAAGTTCTGTTTTAAAATAGTAAGATTTGTCATTGCAGCAGAACGTTGAATTCCCAGTCGCCTTCTAGCCAATGCAAAATATCTGATTATAGTAGACAGATGGCCTCTGTACCTTACTGGCATAACCACGGTTTATGTGTAATCAGCTGTTAAAAAGAGAGAGAGAGAGAAACAAGGTCTAGGTGTTTGAACAGTTCATGGCAAAATTATTTTGCATGTTATGCAAAACTAAATAAGAAATGGGGTAAATAAAACATTCTGTCTTGTACACACACTAGCCTGGGCCAAAATGCAAAATCTTCCTGTATTTTGAGAAAAGTATTCTATGTTTCCATCCTTGTCCCTTGAACAAATTCTGACAGTTTAGGAGTACTTGAACTTCCCCTTAAACCAAGAGAAATGTAAGTCTTAAGTCCTTGTCCATCTCAGCCCAAGATCTTTTCTCTCATAATTACCTGTAGCTGAGTACCCCAATAATTGTAGCTTCACAGCCTCACTGTGAACTGACCCATGGCAACTACGGAAAAGCTGTTCCTTCCATGTGCTCTACCAGAAGTAAATCTTCAACTTGCTCATAACACAGATTTATGATGGTCTTCCATCAAACTACAAACCCTTCAGTGCAATAAATGTGGATATACACCTTCTGGGCACTACACATGGGAAGGGTACTTTTAAAAAATCACGCATACTGTCAGCCAGTGCTTTTTTTCTGGAGAAAAGGGTACCGGAACTCTTGGATTACATTTCCTCGGGAGTAGATGGCGATTAAATTGTAATGCAATTAATAGAAGAAAAGGTGCTGGAACTCAGTTCCGGTGAGTTCCACCAGAAAAAAAGCCCTGCTGTCAGCTGTGTCTATTTTGTCTTTTTTCTGCAGTAATAGCTGATGGCAGAATGCCTCATGTCAATACTGCTAAGTATTTTAATTTAAGTGGCTTATTTTTACATGGTTTACATTTAAGGTATGCCTATGTACACCAGTTGCTGGGAAACATGGGCGGGAGGGTGCTGCTGCACTCATGTCCTGCTTGTGGGATCCCGTGGGAGGCTGGCTGGCCACTGTGTGAACAGAATGCTGGACTAGGTGGACTCTTGGTCCGATCCAGCGGGGCTCTTCTTATGTTCTTAAGGCACTTGTATAATTTGTTGATATTGAATTGCACTGTTTCTATACTGGAAGCCTCCTTGGGGAGTCCACAGTCTTGAATGGCAGCTAAGAAATATATTAAATAAATACATAAATAAGTTCAAGCAATTTTACTGCAGTTGTGCAGCACTTAGATTTTCTCTGTCTGCCCCTCTCTGTATATGTGTAGTACACAGTTAGGCCACCAGGTTCCCTCCAGATGTTTTGGACTACAACTTCCATCATTCCTGACCCTTAGACATGCTGGTCCAAAACATCTGGAGGGCACCAGTTTGTCTACCTCTGTTGTAGTATTATATATATATATATATATATATATATATATATAACTTTATTTTATATATATGGTATATTTATTTATATTCATTCTTCCACACAGGCGAAATTACTGAATCATTATCTAATCCAAAGGCTGGGGAATCTTTTTCTTGTTGAGGTCCTCATTAGCTCGTGCCTCACTGCAGCACTGGGCATGGCCAGAACCCACAGTGGGTGGCTATGGCCTTTAAATGTGTTTGGCACACACTAGAGGAAAAAAGACATTTACATCCAGGCATTCTCCTTCCCCAACTTGTGCAAGGTCCCTTCTGTTAGCTTTGTAGTTGGGGGTCAGAACAGAAAGGAGTGCATAATATCAATAACTCGGGGTGGTGCCGGTCAGGAGGCACACACAATACATTAATCCTGTGTACAGAGAGTTATGGGAATGGTTACTGCCGTAATGTCTGGCTATTTTATCTCTAATATGTTAAGTATGTAACTAATGCCATGTAAACCAGCTTTGTTAGCAGATCTATGGAAGCTCCTGTTAATTAAAGCTGAGCCATATAATTAATGCCCTTTAAAAATAATTAGAATATATGCCCCCAACTGGTATATTTATAGTTCATTATGCCAGATAATGTGAGTGCACATTTTTGTCCTTTTCCACTAGATTAAATCAGTGTAAGTTGGATGATGGATTTTGCAACCTAACCACACTTCACGGAAAACACCATTCATGCTGATTTGTTTACACATTTATAAACTTAAACTCCTCCTGGATATGAAAAGGCGAAGATTTACAAATATCTACATGTAAATATAGGAATATATATTCTCCCAGTGCATGAACCCATCTCTACTGAATATTAATAGGAGTCCTAGATTGGCTTGGGAGAGGGGTGGTATTTGCAATAAATATGAACATCCTCTTTGTTAGAAGTAGGAAACAGTTATGATTAGGCAACCTTCATTGCACTTGTCTTTCATCGTGATTGCATAGGCTTTATTGGCCTCAAATATGTCCCCCCCTTAAATCCTATTTGTAACAGATATTATTTCTTTTTTAGAATTCTTATTTTGAGAGCCAAAAGATTTGTCACTGAATCTGGTGTCTCACATAATCAAATCACCATTCTTGGTAGGAGGCAAAGTTCTTTTTAGTGATGTTTTTGCCTTGTTCACAAGCTCTGTCCTGCGGGCAACCTGTCTGGTTTGATCTTTTTGTTCTTTGCTAGAAGAAGAAGAAGAATGGGAGAAAAAGTAGTTTGCTCCTATCTGTTTTCATGCTGAACCTGGTAGAGAACCTGGTGCCCTCCAGTTGTTTTGGACTACAACTTCTACAATCCCTGATCATTGGCTCTGTAGACTGGGGCTGATGGGGGTTGTAGTTGTAGTAGAGAGCCCAGGTTTCCATACACTTGGCCTAAAGCAAGAGGAAAGAGTAGCAAATGTTCTGAATACATTATTTGGGTCAAAATAATCATGGTTAACAGCATAAGGAGGTGAATTTATGTTGAAGCTGTTGGTTCGGCCCTGTTAATCCCAAAGGATCACTAGATTCTGTGGGTTCTAGAGCAACCATGATGGATCATTAAGGTGAGTGCCTATTGTGGAAAAATCCAGCACTGTGTAAACTGAATCTTAAGTGTCAGCTTAAGTTAGACCTTGGCATTGTGGTTGATAGTGAAGTCACTTGAACTAGTAACAGGCTAATAGGTTCCACAATAGGTTGACAGAGAATGCAGAATCATAAACATGATTGGAATGTTTGGAAGAATGTGCCTATGTGCTGATGTGTCATATGTCGAACTGACCTGTGCACAAATCTGCAGAAAAGCAGGCTCCTAGCTACATTTCCCCCTAGATATGTCTTTTATATGTTCACGCAAGTGATGATATTGATGTAAAAGATGGCGAGAAACTCTGTTCCTGTTCCTGTTCAATATAAAAAGGTTTTCTGGGCACATACATTGGCTTCTTCTTCTGAGACTATTTCTCCCTTCTCTGGAATATTTTGGATATTTTCTATTTCCTGTTCCCCTGGTATGGCTTGACTGGAGACCATCGTTAATTTTGCCTTACTGCACTGACTGGCTCTGATGGAGATGAAAGGATCCTTGACCCACTGCGTTGAATTAGTAGATATGAATTCTGCTTTCCAGAGAAGAATAGTCTAAACTTACTAGGAAACTTAAAAAATGCTTTCTGAAAAACCAGATGGGCAGGAGGCAGTTAGAAGAAAGAAGCTAGATCCTCAGTTGGACTTAAAAAGTTGGAGTTGCTTTAATTGATTACTTTGTCATGTATTGATTGCTTTGTCAATAACATTCATAGATTTCATAGATCATAGAGCTGGAAGGAGCCTACAAGGCTATCAAGTCCAACCCCCTGCTCAATGCAGGAAACTAGAGGAGGGGTCTCCCATCCAAGTAATAACCAGGCTTGACCCTGCTTAGCTTTCCATGCTCAGACAAGCTGAGCCAGCATAAGCCACAGGCCTGTATATATTCTGGTGTCATTCTTTTGCCATTCTTAAACCGTTTATATTGTTCTGTTGTTTCATTGATCACTTCCAAATGCATTTTTTCTAATTCTCAGTAATTAACAACAAAACAAATATATATTATCTTCTACATGAAGATCATATTATTTTCAGTCATTGTGCATCGATAAACTAACAGATTTATTTCAGTTAAAATCTTGAGTCTGTGGTCTTTTACACTGGTGATGCTTAACCCTCTGACCCACTGGGTTGCAAAGGTGCACATTCAAACTCAGATTATTAGACCAGCAAATTAACAGAAACTTCCCAAGTTTGTTGAAGGAGGTTCAACTGAGCTGTGGAGGTGTGGCACAATGACAGTTCAATTTGTGTATGAGAGATATGTGTTTATTTATGTGGCCTGATGCGTGTTTAACATGTCACATATGAAGTGGGGTGTATTTTAAAATAAAATAAGCTAGAGCATGCAGGTGAAGGTAGCAAAACCATCCCATTACCTTGCTGTGCGTCATTTTCTTCCAGTCCAGTGCTGATACTGGTGGTGAGCCAGGCCAGGAAGAAAATTGCTTGAAGCATTGGAAGACAATGAAGTAAGGCACTCCTTTTAATGTAAAAATAAATAAATAGACTGCCCAGCCCTTGCTTTATGTGTGAACAGGGCGGACACTGGATAAAAATACACATCACTGTCCCATCACATCCTGTTTGGCACTGTAAGCATGCTGTCGGGAGAAGAAACAAGAGGAGTCAGCAATTCCTTTTATGAAAGAGGCAGGACAGATCTGGTCCAATTGATTGTTCTGGGTGGGCCATGTGCTACTGTGGTAAAGTTGTCCATTCAATATACTGAAAATAAAAATACAAAACTTCCAGGCAGTAGCATCTATAGACAAAACCAGAATTGTCTGTAGATACCTCAGTCCAGATGTTTTTTACCAGAATTTAGCCAATTTGTACCTCCCTGAACCAAGCATGGATCCGAACACGATGTTCAACTGATGTCCATACATATATGAATTCGCGATGCAATTTGTGCAACAAAAAGTGCATGAAAAGATATGTCGTTTGGAAAATGCGCACAAAGACACTTCAATCCATGGGAGAACAAGGTGTATATTTAAACAATGCACATAACTGATAGGTACATTTTTAAAAAACATTTATTTATTTATTTATTTATTATATTTATACCCCGCCTTTTTTCCTGCAAGGAGCCCAAGGCGGCTTACATAATCCTCCTCCACCTCCTCTCCATTTTATCCTCACAACAACCCTGTGAGGTAGGTTAGGCTGAGAGTCAGTGACTGGCCCAAAGTCACCCAGTGAGCTTCATGGCCGAGCGGCGACTAGAACCCGGATCTCCCGAGTCCCAGTCCAACACTCTCACCAATATGCCACATGCATGAAAATATGAGCAAAATTTTGCACCAAAAAAACCCACAAAAAAAACAAAGCTCGCAATCTGATACAGATATAAGTTGGAATGAGCTTTGAAGTGGAAACTGGAGAATGTCAATGAGCTCGAGCTTTGCTGATTTGCACATTCCTGGCCCTGACATTCCTGAATAGGAAAGCTCCTGTGGGCAGTGGAGTTCAGTGTATATGTACTTCAGAAGAATCAGGGCTCCCAGGTCTGGACAGCAGTACTGGCAAGAAGGGTCTCGGCTACATGTCCCAGTTCTCTATGGTTTGAGTGGGAAAAACTCTATGATCACTCTTTCACACTATATCTTTGTTTCTTTCTATGTCAATAATTTGTATCTTCTATAAGTGAAGCTTTCTGAAAATCTGATTAGCTATGTTTATCATACAGATATTCTTAATGAATGCAATTTACTTTTCCTCTATGTCTTCAACCTTGGAGTAATAAAATCAGAGTCAATTGGGTAGTACTTTCTGATTTTTTTTTGTTATTTATTCAGTGCTGATTGTGTGAAATTTCAGCATATGGGATTTGGGAATGAGTCATGATTGGACTCATCAGTGTGGTTTCTAGGCTTTCTGTAGATAATACATTTGTGCAGGATGAAGCTATAAATGCAACACGGCTTTTCAATCAAAAGAACCCATTTTGAATACAGAAGGAACTCTTGTAAACATCTGCATACAGTGTATCTGTTTAAAAGATCTCTGCAATCAGTCCACAGACACCCAGTAGAAAAGGGTAAGAACTTTATTAGAATCAGGGCAGGGAAATGTGAAATATACTCCCCATGATATAACAATCTTAGCACTGTTTATTTGCCAATTCATAGCATACCTGCCATTATACTGTCTTCGTGGGAGAAAGCTTCTAAAAGTAATAGTGTCATCCATGTTTCTATTCTCTGCATGGGCCATGGGCCATGAATCTATTTCCCAGGATCCCTAGAGCTTCGAGTGTCCATTGGTGCCAATGGAAGGTTTTTTCCTCAGCTTAATTGTCATGAAAGGGGCCAATTTTCAAAGGAGATCACAGCTGGGGAAGAGTTAACCCTCTCCTCCCCACATGCTGCAATTCCCCCCCCCATCCCCTCTGCATGGCAAATAAGCTTAGGAAAATAAAACCCCTTTCATGGGTGCCAATGGAAGCTTTCCTCCACCCCACCCCAAGCTTAATTGCATGGGAGTGTGTTTGAAAGGGCTTGTGTGACAAAAGCTCTTTTTTGTTCATTTTTCACACCTGTTCAGTGCAAATTAATTGTAATTGACGCAGAACTATTGATTTATGATGATCTGGGGGGGGGCACAAATGAAAGAATAACATTTTATTTGGTGTGCTTTAGATGGGGAATTAATTGGCTGGCTTCACCTTCTGCAAAATTTAAATAAATCCCAGCAATTATTTCTGAATTTGCATATATACATATACATTAGCACATGTAAATTTTATGCAGATCAGTGTCCCATGGCCTCAGCCCCAAATCTTTTAAGTGCCTAGCAATGCCCCTGCTTCCAAGTAAGATTAAGGCTTATTTCTACGCACTTTCTTTTCTTCTGGTGATAATCACGCAAAATCTACAGTCAGCAAACATACTTATGCACTTGCTTGACATTAAAACAGAATTTAAATACTCCAGTGAAATTTGGTCAATGGCTTATTCTGAGCTTTATAGGAGCTATCCATGGTGCTCCATGGTGGTGAACCTATTTTGGGATGCAGTACAGCACCATGGATAGCTCCTCTGAAACTCAGAATAAAAGCTGCAATGGATAAGGAGCCCCACTGACACATGAGTCACCAGCCTCCTTTCCTATAGCAGAAGATATTCATGTACAGTCATGCCTTGGATTGAGAGCATAATTCGTTCCGGAAACGTGCTTGTAATCCAAAACACTCTTATATCAAAATGAAATCCCCCCCAAAAAATGTGTACAGAGATTTTTAATTTAAGCCGTACTACAGTACTGGTATTGCAAGACGTCGCTTGTATATCAAGTCAAAAAAATATTAAATAAATATTTAAAAATTTGCTTGTCTTGCAAAACGCTCTCAAACCAAGTTACTTGCAATCCAAGGTATTACTGTATCTATATTTTTACACTGTGGGGCTAATAACATTTTGCGTAAGGTAGCTTAGGTCAGGAATGAAGGTATGTACTGATGAGCGGACTTTGCGGGGGCACTGGGTGGACAATTTACCAGCTTCAATTATTATGCCCTCTATTTCTGACATTCAGGCATGACTGTGGTGGTTTATGTAGCCAAAATGGCACCATTCACACTCAAGAGGGGGGTATTAGCAGAAAGGTTTGCAGTAATGCAAAACCAAACCAAAATCTTTAGGGAGAAATGCTAAGGTGGTGGTGGGGGGAAACCCCAAAACAGCCCAATGAGGACTGAGTGTGCTCAGTGGCCACAGAATGAAAAACTGGATGTGAGCAGGAATGGAATCAATTATCATGGAGGAGGGAAAAGTGAGTGGGAGGATTGAAAAATGCAATGTTTTGTTGCTGGCCCCCTTGTCTGTATGAAACAATGACTGTATCCATGGTGTCATTCCACCAGCGGGAGGGAACCACTAGCACAGGGCTCTCCAACCTTGGGTCCCCAGATGTGGCTGGCTTACAGCTCCCAGAATCCCTTGCCACTAGCCATGCTGGCTGGGTATGCTGGGAGCTGTAGGCCAGCAACATCTGGGGACCCCAGGTTGGAGAGCCCTGCTCTAGCGGAATGGATTTCCTCTCCCCCCTGCAGTCCTTGTGCCCCTTCAAATCTTTTCCAGAAGGTTAGGGATCCTCTGGAGCAGATCTGGGGCATGCATGGAGGGCTGCAGACAGTGGGTAGGGATGTCCTCTCATGCAACTTCTACTTGAACTCGGGTCGAATCCAGCCCCATGTTTGTGTTTTAAGAAGCAGTAAAAACATTTGTCATTGGCTATTGGAAAGTCCTGATATAATATATAATGACAATAATAGATTATATGAATGGGTGCACATTAAAAAAATACTGCAAAAAAGCAACCTTAGTATAATTGTACATACTATTGTATCAAGATTCTTTCTGTCTGGTATTTTACCAGTGCATAGGAGTGCATGTGAAAATTGGTAAAGCACCACACAAAATGAATCTTAATGCACTCATAAGGAATAGAATGGGGAAAATCTGCTCATTCCTAATTGTATCTGATGTGGATGCTAGAAATGTTGATATGAATAGACACAGGTGTGAGAAACCATCTTACTTTCTATAATTGTAAAGCCAGGATTACTTGCACACACAATTCAAATTTGAGGAATTTCATATCAATGAGCCTCATTCATATTTTCATGAAGATTTGGTCTGGTTACTGGTGGAGAAAGCAAAACCTCACACGAAGTTGGAGTCCAGGCAACTAAGAAAAAAAGGCAGGCTTCTAATCAGACTTTTTTTGCGATGGCTTATATCCATTGATAAATGAACTAATTAAAGAGACAAATAAGTATAATTCACCATTGTAAATGGCATTTGTCAACCCCGATGAAGGGAGGAGAGCTTCAGTTCTATGTTTGATTCCATATGTACACTTGATTGGAGCATCCATATTTTTAAAAGTGCTACTCAGTTCTAAATAATCCACAGACTACAGTCTTGCACTGGAATCATCCAACCACTTTGGAATCCAGTTAAGCCAAAGTGGTTAAATTAAGCCAGCTGATATGTAATTGCAGTGGAGTTGCTGCCACTGTAATTGGCTTCCCATCTGGATATGCCAAATGATGTGGTATGTTTCCATGCCAGGGAGAAGCACCCCTGGAATGGAACCATAACACATGATAAGGTAGATCCCTGTTATGGCAGCAACATGTGTGTCCCAACACATGAACTTAAGTCATTTGGAATAACTATATAATCTGGTCCTAATTAGACTAGTAAAGCACCATTTTATAGAGGCCTTGCTTGAGATGTTCCATTGCAATGTATTTTGCATTCGTCTGCCCCTACCCTGCCATCTGAAAAAAGGGTATGGTGATTGAGTTGCTGCTTTAACTTATGAAAAAGATGTACACTGTAATACTTCAGTGCTCAAGGAAGATATCACATTACAGAATGTGTTCTGTATATTTTAATGTTCAAGGGAGACATTGCGCTACAGTAGTTGTTACATCTTTCTAGCATTGTCGAAATGGATATGTGGATCAAGCTGGGACTTGGATTTGGCATCTAGAAATGTCCTGAATGTGTACCCAACTTTCCATTCTGCTATTTCAATTTCCAAGACAGACATCAGTGTTACAAGATATTTTGCATCCACCACTACCACCACCCTGCTTTGAAAATGGGCCTGGGGACTGAGATAACATCCAAACTTGAAATGTGAAATGTAAAATTATGTCCTAAGCTCGTGTATCAAATTTCATTTTGTCATTTCAGTGTTCAACAGAGATGCCTTGTTACAATGAATACCAAACAGGCTAGTTAAACCAAAGTCCTCGCATTGCTTGTTCAATTACTACTAGTAATTTCTCTAGCCCAGGGCTCTCCATCCTTGGGTCCCCATATGTTGCTGGACTACGGCTCCCAGAATCCCTTGCCATTAGCCATGCTGGCTGGGTATGCTGGGAGCTGTAGGCCAGCAACATCTGGGGACCCAAGGTTGGAGAGCCCTGCCCTAACCAGTGCATCTTGCTCCATGTTATGGCTGTGCTGCCAAACCTGTTAAACAATGGAGGCTGGTGACTCTTATTTCGATGGGGCTCCTGATCCAGTGCAGCTTTCATTTGGATCTTTATAGGAGCTATCCATGGTGCTCCATGGTGGTGAATGGGGATGGAGTTCAGCACCATGAGTAGCTCCTATAAAGCTCCAAATAAAAGCTGCACTGGATTAGGAGCCCCACCGGAATAGGAGTCACCAGCCTCCATTGTTTAACATGCTTGGCAGCACAGTGTCATGTTTTCCCAATCTATTTCAAAACATTAATTTACATATGAAACTGTTTAACTGAACTGGCATGCTCTTCCTGCTGTTGCCTACACGGTACGTAACCCATGTTTATTTATTTATTTAATACATTTTATACCGCCCAATAGCCGAAGCTCTCTGGGCGGTTTACAACAGTTAAAATAATAAAATACAATATAAAATTTAAAACCACAGATTAAAAACAAACAGCAGAGCTAGCAGCAGCAGTTACAATAACGGAATTAAAAACAATTACAAGATTAAAATGATTAAAATGATTAAAATGATTAAAATGATTAAGATGATTAAAATGATTAAAATGCCTGGGAGAACAGAAAGGTCTTCACCTGGCGCCGGAAAGAATACAAAGTAGGCACCAGGCGAACCTCTTTGGGGAGCTCATTCCATAACCGGGGTGCCACAGCAGAAAAGGCCCTCCTCCTGGTAGCCACCTGCCTCACTTCCTTTGGCAGGGGCTCTCAAAGAAGGACCGCTGATGCAGATCTTAGTGTCCGGGCAGGTACATATGGGAGGAGGCGATCCTTCAGATACCCTGGCCCCAAGCTGTTTAGGGCTTTAAATATTAGCACCAGCACTTTGAATCGGGCCTGGAAACAGACTGGCAGCCAGTGCAGAAGAGAAAGCACTGGCATAATATGTTCTCGTCGGCCAGTCCCGGTTAATAATCTCGCTGCCCTATATTGGACCAGCTGAAGTTTCCGGACCGTTTTCAAAGGCAGCCCCACGTATAACGCATTGCAGTAATCCAAACGAGCGGTTACCAGAGCATGGATAACTGTAGCTAGGCTATCTCTGTCCAGATAAGGACGTAGTTGGTATATCAGCCTAAGCTGATAAAAGGTGCTCCGTGCCACCGAGTTGACCTGTGTCTCGAGTGACAGTTGGGGATCCAAGAGCACCCCCAAACTACGAACCTGATCCTTCAGGGGGAGTGCAACCCCATCCAGAACTGGTTGAATATCACTTAGCCAGGCAGACGAACCACCCACTAACAGTACCTCCGTCTTATATGGATTGAGTCTCAGTTTCCAGGTGCCTCTCTAGTCTCTTATCCAAAAAGGGAAAGAACCTCTCAATCTAGATCATGTGCACGTGTGGGGCTTCTGTGCTCATGCCCCCCCCCCATTCATTTCTGTTGGTCTGTGTGCATAAAGTGATTCATACTGAGAACAGATTTCTGGATCATGGTGTGTGTGCAGACAATGGGAAATACCATGTTCCACCTACATTCTATACATTCATCTGGTTTGGGTGCAATGTTAAACCATTGGTTGACATTGCAGCCAGCAATGAGTCTGGTTGGCATGGAAGGTACCCCTTCCCTCCCATCCTCTGGTGCAGCCAGAAGGAGGAGATTGGAAACATATGCTTTCTGGTTTAAACTAACCAGAGTTTTAAACTATTTATTTATTTGTTACATATTTATCCTGCCTTTTCCTTCAAGGAGCACAAGGTGGAATATGTGATCCTCCTCCTCTCTATTTTATTTTCACAATGACCTTATGAGGTAGGCTAGGCTGAGAGTCAGTGACTGGTCGAAAGTCACCCAGTGAGCTTCATGGCCTGAGTGGGGACTAGAACCTGGGACTCGCCAGTCCCAGTTCAACACTCTAACAGCTACACTACACCAGCTCTAAATAATACATAAAATATGTCCAGAAAGGAAATGGTGGTTAGTATCAACTAACCACCATGTATTGAAACAAGCCAAGATCAGAAACCTCAATTTGATCTTGGCTTGTTTCAATAAACCATGGCTTCAACTTTAAACTAGCCACAGCAGCAGTGTCTGATGGCTCCAAGGTCAGTGTGGGGTGGTGTATCCACTCCAGGCTCCTGTCTGAACTTTAAAGGAGCTATCTATGTTGTGGAACCTATTTTGGGGATAGGATTCAGCACCATGGATAGCTCCTTGAAAGTACAGGCTAAGACCTGGATACATTGGCCCACTGGCATTGGAGCCACCAGCCTCCACTGAACCATAGTTTGGCTTGGATCGGACCTAAAAACAAAGTTGTGGTCAGTTTCAACTAGGAACAGATTATTCCAATCTTCTTATGCCATGCTGGAGGAGGTGGGAGTAGGAAGGAGGGGGAAGTAGCTGAGGCTCCAGCAGGCTCATCCTGTAGCACAAAACGATGTCCTTACTGGGCCATTGCAAAAATTCATTTCTCATGTTCCGAATAAAAACATGTAAGCTGGCTGGGATGCTGCACTGACTAGATTTCCCTTAGGTGGTTTCTTTAAAAAAAAAAGCAAAGGAAAAAAAGAAGAAGCAGTCTGCAGCCTTTAACCCTGTTAGTGTCTTCTCATCTTTCTTCCTGTGATCTGCAATAAACAGCTGAAGTTGAGCTTTCTAGAAGTGAGTCACAACTATATGATCAAGGGCAAACAAATGACACAGAACAGATTTGTTTGAAGGAAAGGTGGAGACAATCACAGCATACTTTAAAGGTGTGATTGGAGGATATGTGTGGACTGAAATCCAGCTTCTTAGCAGAAGTGTGCCATCTTTATTACACAAAAAAGACACAGGTGGAATAGGTTTCTCTAATAATGTAGCCCAAGGGAAGCACTCTAAAGAGGCATCTACTTGTAGACCACATAAGAAAATTACAAATCAGGTTTCTATCTCAGAAACTAATGACCATCACCCATTGTCTGATGCTAAAAATAATGGCCAGATGTATTCTGAAAGCATTAGGGAAGAAAGATAGTGAACAGTGGGCAAGTGAGGGTGAGATTCCTATACAAAACAGCTAGTGAGTGACTGTCTGCATCTGTTTGCCACCCAAGCATGAATTTGCCTAATCCTTATACCATGCATAGATCAAAGAGAGAACTCCAAATTCATTTAATGTAGGCCAGTATTGGTTAAAATATGATATTTACACCTTTTAAATTAACTCCTAAGTTGGACTGATGGCATAATGTGTGCAATAAGAGGGTTTTGCCCTTAAAGCCAGCCTAAAAATAATTTTAAATAAATAAATAAGCAAACAAATAAATACATGATCCCCCAGTGTTTAATGAACAATTAAAGCCCATGATAGGAAAACAGAGTCTTGATTCACACATGAACACAACTGCTTTAAACCCAGCCATCTGGACATTAGTCCACATGGTTAGTCAGCTGTGTAAGCTGCTTCATCAAGCAGAACCTCCATTGTTCCTCATGCTACTACACCTCTGCCCTGCTCCGATGTAAGTGGAATTCGGGTAAAGTCTCCCAGGTCAGAAGGCATGATCTGCAGGCAGGCTTGAATTCTGCTACCTCAGCACTAGGGCTCTTCAAGAGTGAAGACAGTAATGCTATAAATAGGTCCCTCAGACAAAGGTTGATCCTGGCTTCTTCCTGCCTTCACAATTCAAGTGACAGATATACATGAGGCCACAATGCGTCAATCACAGGAAGGACTAGCCATAAGGGGCTGTGGGACAGTACCACTAGCTCAGACCCTGACATCATGCAGCTGCCCTGGCCCCTGACATCCACGTGTTGAGTGCATGGATAGGAGAAGCATATGCACATAGACCTCTCCTATGCAGGTGTCCACACTCAATGTGTGGTCATCAGGAGCAGGGCTGAAGAAGCCATGTGCCCTCAGGGACAGTCATATGTTTCAAGCCGTCTGCTCCCTTTTCGTTTGTTCCTTTTGGTGCTTTATTAACTCCATCATTTGGCTTGTCACTGAAAATAAACTTGCGTTTGAAGTGCAAAACTCCCCCCCCCGCCCAGACTGGGAGTTCTTGATGACATTATGGACACTAGCCAGCCAGTGCCATCCATGGCTGGCTTCTCCTGCCTGCAGAATATCTGGAGATCAGCCTTACAGCTCTAAGGGTGCAATCCTATGTATGTTTAGACAGAAAAAAGTTCTACAACTCCCAGCATGCCCCAGCCATTTGCTGTCTAAACATGCATAGGATTGTGCCCCAAAAATGTTACCTCTGCCATTGCCCATTGAAGCAATGTATTTAAGTGTGTCACTTGAGGGTTGAAGCCATAGAATGACCGCATTCGCACATCACGCCAACCCATCCTGTCAATAAGCCACAGTGGGTGGGTTGTTGGCCAAACAACCCATGGTGTGCCTGACAGATGATGATGATGATGATGATGATGATGATGATGATGATGATGATGATAGATCTTTAAAAACTGGGGATCAGGCTATTAAAACTACTGAATCTGAGAGACTAATGCATATTGGACCAGAAATGTCTTCTTGCTCAGATGGTGAAACTGTCATTAGGAGAGGTGATGTGATACTTGTCATTGGACAAACTAGCAGTTTATATAAGGTGCACACTTTTCTGTTTCTCAAAACCCTTCACCAGGACCCTCATGTGAGCAGGTACAGTCATGCCTTCGATTGAGAGCATAATTCGTTCCGGAAACGTGCTTGTAATCCAAAACACTCTTATATCAAAACAAAATCCCCCCAAAAAAAATTGTACAGAGATTTTTAATTTAAGCCGTACTACAGTACTTGTATTGCAAGACGTCGCTTGTATATCAAGTAATTAATAAATAAATAAATATTTAAAAATTTGCTTGTCTTGCAAAACGCTCTCAAACCAAGTTACTTGCAATCCAAGGTATTACTGTATCTATAAATGGACACAATCATAATCCTGTTTGTATGACTCATGCCAATAACCTTTAACTTGCAAACCAAGCGGTAGTTATTTCTAAGTAAATTCCACTGAAATCAATGGGACTTATATCCCAATACATTTATTTAGGATCGAGGTGCCAATCCTAAATGAGGCTTCTGTTAGCGGCAGATTTTTAAAATATATCCTTAATTCACTTTATAGTGAGGAATTTTGGCCAAAGGTGAAATGAGAGGTTTAAGTATTTAGTAGTTTAAGTGGCTACACAAGCAGATTACTTTGCAGTCTGCCATTTCTTTAGTGAGGTCTTTTCTTTTCTGTTATTGAACCAACCTGCATTTGATAGTGATTTTTACTCAGAGTCTCCCAAAAACCTCACTCAAACCAATAATCATGTGTTGATAGGTGAAATTAGTTTCAGAATTCTAATGAAGCTCAGCATCTGGGAGACAGACAGCTCATCTGAAGATTAAATGAGAAAAATTGCCACTTTTGCTGCTTCCTTTAGAAACTCATTTACATTCTGTCAGCTTCCATTAGGAATGGAACTGCAAATATCGAAGGAAATATGCATGAATTCAGCAGCCAACCAGCCAATCAGAATCAGTTCCTCCTTGCTTACAAAGCTGCCAAAAGATGTAATGTAGTTATGCTTTCTGGAAGTAGTAGGTGATAACTTCTTTGTCTGAAATTGCCAGGAAACATTTTTAACTTTATACCCAGCAAAGAATCCCTGAGATGTAAAACTGCTGTCCTTTCATGCCTCGTTAAGTCTTTGCTTTATTTAGGATAACCTATATAGATACATGAATGATTACAGACTTTTTGTTGATTTACTCTTAGGGTTTAGAAGGCTGTACTCATCATAAGAGATTTGAAGAATATGTTTTTGTCCCTACTATTGTTTGAACACACCTTCACACGTCACGACCACCCAGCATGGTGATTTGCCATGATGGGTTGGCTGTTCCCACAAGGAGCCTGAAAGACAATCAGGCTCATAGTGGGTGATTAGCTCCCTTCCTCCCCCTCCTTCCCCTTTCTTCCTCTTGGCGGTATCCCAGGGGACACTGTGGTAGCAACAAGTCCCCTCTCCCTGACAGCCAACTGCAATTTCAGCTTACAGTGGGTGCCCCTTTAAATCTCCCCCTCCATCACAAAAGCTGCTGGAGAGCAGGGTTTCTCGATCCCCTTTCGGGGCAGGCATGAGCTGCCCCTTCAAAGTGCCCAGTGGCACCTTGGAGGAGCTGCCTGTGCCAGCCCCTCTAAGGCCTTGCAAAAATTATATCCTTTCTCTTCTTTCCCCCTCTACTGTTCTCTTGCATGTTTTGTCTTTAGTTTGTAAACTTGGTGGCAGGGCCTGTTTCTCTTTTTCTTATTGATGTCAGCTGCTTTGGGAGGAAAGAATTGTCTGAAAAGCAGGATTAAAACGAGTGAGTGAGTGAGCGAGCCCACCGTGTTGGCCCCCTGCACATTGCTCCAGCAGAGACTGGAGGGCAACTTCCAGCCTACGCTGGGGCAATGTGCAGGGGGCTGCCGGCTGCAAGGGAGGATGCCCTTTCCTCTCTGCACCACCACCCTGAGCAGGTGCCGGTGCAGAGCAGATCCCTGCCAGTGACTTGAGAGGAGACCTCTTGAGCCGGAGGCGGGGATGCCCTCTCTGCTCTGTGCGGCCGCCCCGAGCATGAAGTGGCGGTGTAGATCAGTTCCCTGCCGGCAGCTTGAGAGGCTGGCGGGGGCTGCAGGGAGTGGGGGAAGGATCTGACAGCTGCACCCAAGTGCTGCTTAGGCACTTTGGGAGCAGCTGTCAGTTGTGCTCTCTGGCTAGCCACTTGGCAAGAGCGGCAAGAGGATTTGGCTGCTCTTGCCAAGCAGCTTGCTTGTTGTGGGGCTTGACCCAGGATGGGTTATGTCATCCAGGTTTGGATGACACGACGACAAGCCATCATGGGTCAAACATACCCTACAACAAATAGTTGGTTCTTGTCGTGGTTGCCAACCATGATAAGAATCAAAAGTTGGTAACCACAACTGGGTTCGGGTGACACGACAACCAACCATTGACAACTGTCAACGGTTGGTTGTCGCGTAGTGCAAACAGTCATTGTGGAAAACACCTGTTTCTAATTCAAGTGACAGCCCCTAGAAATGTTACTTTTTATGTAATTCAAACGTTTTCTTGATTCCTGGGACTTCTCTTGCCCTCCTTCTTTTTTCCCATTGGCAGCTTTTTGGAGCTTCTAGCAGCTTTTGGCACCTTCTAGAATTTAGGGAGACATCTATGAAATCCATAGGGTATTAGTGTTGGGTTTTGCATAGGCAGAACGAGATTACCACCTGACATCGAGATTATCACCTGACCTGGTGGGTGTCTCTTGAGTTCAAGTACTCAAGGTCTCTAGTCACGAGACATAGTCTTGAGATGATATGACTCAGCAACCTTGGACAGGTTTTGCAGATCAACATGTTGATGAATAGGTTATACAACTGGGGTGAGTAATATCCTATTTATAGGTACAGAGGGTCTGTGGTATAAAGCTAACACACTTGCTGATAGCTTCACTCATTCTCCTCACTCTCTCTTTCACTTGCTGTCTTGCTCGTCTCGACTCGACATGTCTCTTGGACTTCACTTCATCTAGCCTTACCACTGGGGTATTGGATTTGTATCTGCAATGATGTAGTGAGTAGGAGATGCATTGCTTGCCTTAATCCCATGTAATTGGGTCTTACAAATAAACTCTTTAATCTTTATTAACTGCTGTTATCTCCTCCTTCCGCCTGCGTGACTGGGACTGAGGGTCATTGACTAGGGGAGCTTTTGAACCCGGGTCAGTCCAGCTCTCACAATTAGCTGGTGCTTTGGCTTTCAGTTTGGGATGAGGAGTGTGCGAGTGTCCAAGCAACCTAGAACCCCAGAGCAACATCCATTGTATTAGGAAGCCCTGTGACCACAGAGAGGTGTGTAAGCTTATCTTTGTCTGTTTATTGATAATCTGCATCAATATTCCAAGTGTACTCAATAAACTGTGTATCATCTTTCACACTAGTGGTTTTGCCTCTTCCTGATTATCCTTAGATCTAAATTGAGATAGCCTTGGCTGGACCAGGCCCCCGGGGTAATAAACATGGGTTGTTGGCAGAAAATGATGGCCATTCATGTGGTGCAAAGTGGCACCTAGCTAATGTTGTATTTATACCTGAATCTTTCCATTTAGATCTTCTTAATGGCACATGATTCTATTTTAGTCTCTTAGTGTTTTCTACCGCCTTAGCCCCAATGGGTTATTTGTACAATGTACATAGATTTCTGCATAAAAATGTTAGAAAACCATTGCCTTGTCTATGAAGAACCTCTAGTCCTTTCTTGCCTTTAATATTTTATTATTTATTGAAGGTATTTCTATACACCTTTCTGAAACCCATCAAGGTGGTGTACAAAAATAAAAAAATAAAAATCAGTAATCAGGTAAAAACATAATAGAACAATAAAGGCAACATTCAGAACTATAAAAACAATTTAAAAAGCCAAATTAAAAAGATGTGTCTTGACTTCCTTCCTGAACGCAGGGAGTGTAGGAATCAGTCATGACTGCAAAGTGAGTGTGCTGCAGAGTTTGGGAATAACACAAGAGAAATCCCTTTTCCACGTGCTTGACAGTCATTATTAAAGCATGTCGTTAAAACATGCGAGGAGGGGGAGTATGCTAGTCCCACCCCTTCTGTTGTCACTGTCATTGCATTCAATGCATGGAGAGTGACTTTGTGAAGAGGAAAGACTCCTCTACCAGTGGGGGCTCTCCACAAGATCCAGAATGCTGGATAATCAAGCACTCATGCATGCACATATATGGAATATAATATGAGAACTATTCATTTTGTGAACTGCCGTCTGCCGTGCCCAGAGAGTTTCAGCTATTGGGTGGTATAGAAATGTAATAAATATAATATAATATAATATAATACTATGAAGGCTGTATGAAAGCTAGCCATGGTCTAGGACATGCCCATGAATGCATTTCCTTTGCCTGCCAGCCAGTCAGAATCATCCCTATAGTCCTCCAGATGTTTTGGACTTCAACTCCCATCAGCCACAGCAAGTATGGCCAATGGTCAGGAATGCGGGGAGTTGTAGTCCAAACTATGGAGTGGGGTGGGGAGAAGCAGGCTGGGGGAATGCTGCTCTAGCCTGTGCGTTCACACATCATGAAAATGCTCCCAGCAGGCCTACTGTTGGTTAGACCAAAAGCCAGCATGATAACACATTAAATTATTTTTTGTCTTCATCCATGGTTTACTGAGACTATCACTATTTCAGAAACATATCAGCTAGTTAGAATGCATTGTTCATCTTTCTATTGCTTTAACTAAAATGTTTTCCTTCATGATCCCCTCATGCCTTCTTGTATTTCTCTTCTAAGCCTGCACTTCACACTTTTTGTTCTCAACTCATAAGACTGAACATTTTGACAAAAGATTAGTCCATATGAAATGCATGCATGTCAACACGGTTTTTGAGATATTATTTGAGCAAGGATATC
Organism: Shinisaurus crocodilurus; assembly: GCA_021292165.1. Taxonomy (NCBI): domain Eukaryota; kingdom Metazoa; phylum Chordata; class Lepidosauria; order Squamata; family Shinisauridae; genus Shinisaurus; species Shinisaurus crocodilurus. The sequence continues at coordinate 206,733,511 of CM037879.1, forward strand.
ATTATATTTGTGCCTCAGAAGGCTGACAAGATTCTCTTGCGTGGCACACAAATCACCCATATATCTTCCCATTCTTATCCTGTTTTGCATAGATGGATAATATATTTATAAATGTTTATTTGTCACAATGTGTTGAAGCACCCTGCCTCCATTCCAAACAAATTATTCATCAGCATGGTAGGAACATTTGAGAAAACTTCAGTGGCAAAGTCTGTCAAGTTTCACAGTAATCACACATCTGTCTTTATAGCATTTTTCCAATCCTTCGTAATTCTTTGTAATGCAAATATCATCGGGGGGGGGGGGGCGATACAAACATAATGCTCAGCTTAATTGCCTTCTGAAATCTTTATTAATTTTTCAACATGCTCTTCCTTCAGTCAACTATTCATTAAGTGATCGTTTGCTGTGCAGATATAATATTTCTAATATGTAATGCATATTATAGAGTATAAAAATGCTTACAGTACACAGTTCTTATATAGGTCACTAACCTATATGGAAATTTATGAAGAAGGCTTCGTCATGTCACCGTGCCAGAGAGGAGTGAGATGTGCCCTCAATGCAAACTGGTCATGTTTATCAACGTAAATGTCCTCTACATTTCAAAACCAGAAGGAAGATTGATATGCTTCTATTAGCCTGACTTCAATAGGATCATGATATATGCCTTTAAAAATGCAGAGTCAAATCAGCAAATCTAACATTATTTTTCATGTTGTGTATATTTTCTAGGATGGTGATTTGAGAACTGCATCATGATTAGCTCACATTTCTCCAGCTACTACTCATGAAAGCCAATTCAGATGTTGGTATTTAGAGTGCAATTCCATTGTAGCAGTGGAGCAAGATTCACAGCAAGGTTCAAAGGCCCATTCTTTGATATATTCAAGATTAAAATGTGAAGACAACAACAGGGGCTTGGATGCTACGATCAGTTGACTTAGAGAATTTCACAGCAGGAAAGTTTCCTGTCCCCTCTTCCACTATGCAGCCAATCTCCCCCCCCCATATCCGTCTTTTAAAGTATGTCTTAATACTTTAAGGGTCTTAATACTTAATACTTAATACTTTAAGGGTCTTAATATGTCTTAATACTTTAAGGGTGGAGACTCATTCGATATTTAATCGAATACTTATTAAGTATTAAGTATATTAATACTTAATTATATTAAGTATTAAGTATATTAATACTTAATACTTAATACTTAATACTTTAAGGGTCTTAATATGTCTTAATACTTTAAGGGTGGAGACTCATTCGATATTTAATCTGTTCAAATTCAAAATAGCACATGGGAGGGGGCAGGGGGTGACCTGTAGACTTAGTTTTATTAACCTTTAGTATTGTATATTTTAAACTGCGTTTTTAATTTTGGTTTTAATTTTTTTTAATTACAATGTTGTTTATATTCTTGGTTTTATCTTGATTTTATTGTATGGATTGTTGTGAACCGCCCAGAAAGCTTTGGCTGTGGGGTGGTATAGAAATGACATAAAATACTTAAATAAATAAATAAATAAATAAAGGCTTTAAGAGACTCAATACTGATTGAGCAATAGACACCCTTTTTGCACAGCAAGTCATTTGTGCAATGTTGACTCATTTTTCCAAAGCTAAACCCTATGAGCAGTATATCCAATGGGATGCTGTGCCCTCCCCTATTCCGTCACACCCCCACTGATTCTGTTCCGCAAACAAGACCCACGGCTTGCACACCCGAGATATAGTTCATCCGGGAGCAACCAGAAATGAGCGCAAACCCTCATTTCTGGAATGGGGCAGCTCAGCGGAGCTCCATAAGGGAGGTCTGCCAACCTGATCTGATCCAGAAACAAGCATTTCGGGGCTTACTATAGGAAGCGATAAATCTCTGTTGTGCCAGCTGTGGGTCCCGCTTGCACAACAGAATCGGTGGGAGGGCTCCTGCTGGATACTGTCCAATGTACTTCTAATGCATAGCATGCCGCTATATCTGTTCTTTTTCTTACTCAAAAGTAAGCATGGGGGAGCTGATCTGGATCTTGACCCCAGCATTGGAGGTAGGGGGCTTTAACCCTTTGCTCTTGGCTGTGGTCACAATCTGCATCAGGGCCCCCACGACTGCAATTTCCATAGAGGGTGGAAAGCCTCCATTCACTTCAGTCGAGGCCTTTTTCCTATGCAAATTGTAGGTGTGGGGGCAGTGATGGAGCTAGGGTTGAACCTCGGAGCTAAGGCCCAGGGTCCTGCAGCCCAGACGACGGCCAAATGACCACCCAGAGAACAGCAGGTGATGATGAGGGCATCAGGGCACAGAAGCAAAACTCAATTTTATTCCTGTAGTCATGAGGATGCTATGATTTAAGTGAGTTTGTCATGCAAAATTGCATTCTCAGGGGTTTTGTTTTTTTGTTTTTTTTAAAAATCAGAGTTGGCGAACAGTTTTGTTGTCCTAACATATCAGGTATGTAGAAACAGCTGCAAAGCATAGAGCTGTGGTTGAGGTGGGGGGGGCAAAGAAATGTTAGTTGTGTGCTTCACAACTTAAGTAATATGCATCACTATCTAAAGGGTAGGGAACGTAAGACCATTATGTCCAGGGTCTAAAATTACCTATCTGCTCCACTGCATGTGGGCCATCTATCCAGATTAGGATCAAAGTGGAGGCAAAGGGTTAACACCCCCTACCCCCCGGTACTATGGGCCCAATCCAGATCAGCTCCCCTGTGCTTAGTTTTGAGTAAGAAAAAAGCACTGGCATAGCTGCATGCTGCATTTTAAAGGTAACGTGTCATTTAGCCTTGACTGCCTTAGTTATTGCAACTTATTTTCCAGCCTTTGATACCATTTTATTTGACTAAATACATTGTGACCTGCATCACCCTTTGGAAAGGGATGGAATAGAGTTCCAAATAAATAAACAAACTATCCTTAATGACATAGCCTTGGCCTACTATCTGTTAGGGCTCAGAGAATGCAGTCCTGTACAGAATGATAGACACATTAACACGATGGATGGAATTAGTATGGTCGGCAAGATACATTGCTCCCCGTTCCTCTGTTGTGCTCACTGGGATTATAGGTATCCAAGTATTTGTACCATTCTGTCTTTAATTAGATTCTCAGTGGTGTTTAAAAAAAGAAAAAGAAAAAAAGAAGAACTGAGATATGGCTTACAGCTCTATAATTAGGAATTCTGAGCTGAGGTTTTAACAGAAAAATACTGATAAAAGACCTCTGATAAGGGAGGGAGGAATTGGAAAAGGCTAGTCATGGTTACTCAGTTTATATTGACTTTCTCCAGTTTGGCTTGCTTATATACAATAGGTAAAATACTTTGGTATGTACCAAGGATGGAGGAGTATGTGAAATATTAAACTTCACAATATGTGTTAAATATTAAACTTAGGCGTACATTAAGATCTGGTTAACAGTATGATCTAGGCATTGTTCACAATTCGGATCACAACTCACTGGGCGTCTTAGGCTAGCCACTCTCCGCTGATGTTAAGGACAGCTGATGTTGAGGTGGGGGGCAAAGAAATGTCAGTTGTGTGCTTCACAAGTTAAGTAATATGCATAGTTAAGGGCAATAACGTTCATTTACCTTACATGATACTTACAAGAATTACTGATATGTTAAGTAGGCCAATCTGAGCAAGTAGGAAGAATGCTGTGGGTTGGATCCAGATTGAAGTTGGATCAACTCCAATGGTGGAAGTGGTCTTCCCTGTCCCTTCTTCCCATGGCAGCCCCTCCAGCCCCCTGAAAATGCTTCACATGAAGTCAGGAGGCCCTACTGAATGGTTTCAGTTGGCGGAGGGAAAAGAATCCCCAAAACCTGGGTCTGTGAGCGGAGCCCTTCTTTTTGTGGAAGGTTCCCTCCTTTTGCAGAAGGCAGATCCTGGATCCAACCTGATATATACTTTAATTATTAGAATTATTAAGTTAGAAATGCCCTGCTAAATTGTAAAAAAAAATGTTTCAATAGTGATTTTTTATTTATTGTATTGCATTTGCCAGGATACTGGATATTCCTGCGCATCTAAATTGCCCACATTTAGAACTGATTTGTATATCATATAACTCATTCTGTTGCAATGCATAGCGTGTAAGTAGCTTACACATAAACAAGAAACATTTTCAGTGGAGACAAACATTCTTAAGGCGATCTCTGGATCTCTGTTTTGAACCCTTGTATCAGTATGATGTCAGTGTCTGTGGTGGTATTGTGTTGGTGTTGTGAGCTGTGATAGCAGAGCAATGTGGGTCAGTGCTGTCATCATCGCCAGATCATGCAACTTCACAGTGTTGAGCAGGGCAGGGCCGGCGCCAAGGGTTGGCATGCTTGGGCACCTGCTGAGGGTCCACACCTCCGCAAGGGCCCATTGACAATAGCCCTTTGGAATTGCTTCTTGTTTTCACCATTGCAACCTGCTTGTTCACCTGCCTAAGACAATGGTGGTGGTGAGAAGGTGAAGCAGCTGCTGCTGTTGCTGCTGCTGCCTACTCGCTCACCGGCTCTCTGCCTGTCAAGCAAGCAAATGATGAGAAAGAGGATGAGGAGCAAGAGCAGCTGATGACAATGGTCATGAGAACTGAAGGTAGTCTCACTGAGTGATGAGGGGGGGCATTGAGGGTATCTTGCCCTATGGACCTCAAAACCCAGGAGCTGGCACTGTTGCAGGGCAACTATATCATTCTGAACTGGGAAGAGGGAGGGAGGGAGGGAGAATTATGGACCAAGTCACTTACACAGCATTCTAAAAGCTCTCTATGTCAGTTCAACTTTATGGTCCCTTGGCCCTAACACTTGCTAATAGTCTGCTATTATGGGATTGCAATCACTGTATGCACAAATAGATGCTCACACACAACTGGCAGACTCACTTCAGCACTGTAACGTGTGTGTGTGTGGGGGAGAATCATACTAATAGAGGTCACAGGTCTGGAAGCAATTATTTCCCAAGCCTTGTTAATGGAAGCTGATGTATCTTCTGCAATTACTGTATGCTTCTCTGAGGTTACACTGCTGAAGCAAGTAGACCTCCCATAAGCAGTTATTTGTGCAAATCAAAGACTTTTAACATACAGATTCCTACAGGCAAGTGAAAAAGCAGGGGGGGGGGGAACCTAGGTGGGAAGGATAAGCAATGCCTATCCCTCCATGTAGGGGTGCAGATCAACTGTAGAGATGTATATTGTTTTTATCCCAGTTTAACGGTGGTGGCTTCTCCCGGAGAATCCTTGGAATGATAATTTGGTGGGGACTGTTAGAGAGCCCCTGGTCTGCTGCCTCACAGAACTACAAGTCCAGGGAGAGGCAGCTTCTCTTACAGCAATTTAAGTCTGATGTATGTAGAGCAGTGTTCCACAACTTGCTGCACTCCACATGTGTTAGACTGCAACTCCCATCATTCCCAGCCAGCGTGTTGAAAGATACCATCCAACATTTTATAGGTGAAGATATGGATGTGCTTGTAACTCCAACTCCTATGCCAATTCACTGGTGAAGGCCTCTCCCCACCGTCATTACACAGTGCTGAAGTTCTGCCATATGCCCTTGTATATTCTGCTTCCTTTATTTGTTTATTCTGCACCAGCCTCTTTTTCACTGCTCTACAGCCTTTAAGAGAGAAATTCTATGGTCCCTGGGATGCTCACCCAGGGACCATAGGATTGTTCAGATTCTCCCTTCCAAGGTCAAAGACAGCACTCTGAGTTGGAGAACCCCTTCCTGCCCCCTCACAGCCATTGTGGAAAGAACCACACTGGCTGCCCTCCACAGTTGGAAAAGTGACCTCGGAGGACAAGGAAAGGGGGCATTCCAGTGGGCGGGGAGGGGAGGAGTCCAGAGAGGCCAGGATACAAGTTATCCTGAGCCTCTTCCAGCCTCCTTCCTCCCCCTCCAAAGTGCCCTCACTAGATGGGCTAAAAAGCCCATCTAGCAAAATCTGTAGGGTGTGAGGATGGAGAGGTGAAAATTGCCTCCACTGCTGCTCCCACCCTGCATTGGATGATAGCCCACCTCCAAGTTCATGGGCTTCCGATCACCGAGGGCGCAATTAAAAGTGTTGATTCTGTTGGGTAAAAGTATAGTAGGAAACTGTATTTGCCCTACATTCCAAAACACACCACAGTAGCTACAGTGTGCAAAATGGCAGGCTGTGCACCGCATGATTCCTTCATGTTCATGCACATATATTTACATGGATATGCACTATACACAAGTTGAATTTATCCCTCCACTCTGAGATTTAAGTTCCAGAGAGCCTGGGGTGGGAAATGAATCTTGAAGAATGGCAACTTTAGGCATTTCCAAAAGGCAAATAGAGGGTCAGTCATTTACCAGTGATAGAGACCAGACCAGAACATTGGGTCTGTCCCTGGAAAGTAGGGTATGTAGATTTAGCCTGACATAGAAGTGCTAACTCCTATATGTATTAGTGCAGGGGTGGCAACCTGTGGCTCTCAAGATGGGACTGGATCCCAACCCTCCTCATCCCTAATTATCATAGCCAATGGTCATGGATGGTGAATATTGCAGTCCAACAACATCTGGAGGGCTACAGGTTCCCACTCCTGCATTAATGTGATAAAATATGCATATAAGCATCTGTCTGTGTGTAGAAGAATTCATTTTGCCTTCACCACCACCACCACCACCACCACCACTTCACTCTTCTCCAACCTATCCTCTATCATCAGTGTCCTCTTGCTTGGCCCCTGTCCCTGTCTTTACTGCCTATACATAGTGATAGCAAAATATGCACATATGCATTTCTATTATGCATTTGTGTTACCTATACATAATAAAAGGAGTCTATCACTGTCTAGTCAAATCTTGATCTTCATATCTGGCCTGCCCTTGATTTGTTTTCTGTCCAAACCCTTCTAACAGCTGGCAAAATAGATCTGTTATGGGTTGTGTATGTTATAACTTATCCACTGTCTTTTGTTTTGTAATTTCTGGGTTGCAATCTTACAATCTTTGGACCAATAGATTTTTGGTTTAGTGTATCTCACTTGCCTTGATTCTTTTCCTGGTGCATCATAATGGACCATCATCATCATCATCAGGCGATCACTCGTGACCGAGTAAGATTGTCTTCCGGGATAAAAGGAGGAAATTCGTTGGATGGGTTGGGTTGGAAGACGCCTGTGCGTGAAACTGTTTTATGTGGGGAGATCGGTGCACAACGAATCACCACACAAACTTGACAGAGTACGGCAGAGATCCAATGGCACGGTTACCCTGACGATTGGAAAACCATAATCTAATCTGACCATGCAGTCATTAGCAGGTGTGTTTAGGTATGGTTCATTTAGTCACTCAGCCATTCAGTTGATTGTGTAGTCATTCATTTTGTCTGGTCATTTAGTGATGCCTTTGATAAATGCCCATGCAATATTCACTTAGAAGCTTGAAAAATAAGAGAAAACTATCCAGATTAAGGGTCAATTCACATGACCGGTGGTGGTTAGTTATCAAGTGGTAGCATATTTCAACTGACACAGTGGGATCTGCTACTTCATATGTTATTTTTTGTACTGGGGAAACAATGCCAGAGTAAAAAAAAAACATGCCAAAAAACAAAAAACCTAACAGCCTGTGCAAACAGCATTATCTATGAATGGCATGCATTTGCTGGTCTCAGCAGCAAAATACACATGACTGCAGACCTGATCCTTACTGGGCTTCTGTTTGGATGTATTCTGATGGCAGAAGCTGTGATCTATTAAAGTGCATGCTAGGTTCCCAGGTACAAAAAATTATATATGAAGAGACACTTTCATGTACATAATTATGTTTGGTCTATAACTCACTGAACATGCATTGTATGCAGGAAGTTCCAGATTTACAGTGCAATCCTATGCATGTCTACTTAGAAGTGAGTCCCATTGTGTTCAGTGGGACTTCGTAAGTGTGCCTTTGATTGCAGCCTTCATTCCAGGGATTTCACAAATAGGAGAATCACAGCATATCCTATTATAAACAAAGTGTTAAACCACCTTCATTCCAGGGATAGCAGGGATAGGAAAGTCCTCAGCATGAGAACCTGGAAGAGCACCGCCAGTTGGAATGACAATACTGGGCTAGATGGAACAATGACTTGACTTGTGACAAAGCATTATTGCTGTTTAGTGAGTTATCCTAGATCTGACTTATTTTGAAACCAAGGAAGATGGAGACAGTGAGTTCAGACAACATGATAACCCACACTCAAGGGTTGAGTATGGGTTGTTGTTGAATTGTGGGTTGTTACTGAAATGTGGGTTATTGTGTTGTCTGAACCCAGCTGTGCTAACAAGCCATGGCTTGTTAACCGCGAACAACCCTTGAAGAGAATCCATGGTTTGTTGTTGTGGGTTGTGAACTGGGGGTTGTTCACCATGGTTTATTATCTCAGCTGGGTTCAGACAATAAGATAACCTGCGTTTTAACAACAACCCCATGTTTCAGTGGATAACCTTGAGTGTGGGTATAACCATGTTTATTTATTTATTTATTTATAACATGTCTATACCACCCAATAGTTGAAGCTCTCTGGGCAGTTAACAACAATTAAAACCACAAAATACAACATAAAATACAGTATAAACATTAAAAAAAACAAACTACACTATAAAATAAGAGTAAAAGTCAAAATAAAACCTAGCAGCAGTACAGAGATTTAAAATACAGTAAAGGATTTAAAACAGAGACTAAAAGACTAAACTTCTGTTGTCTGAACCCAGCCATTGTCTCTGAGAATTCCTTTCTGAGCAGTTTTGGAAAAGTTAGAAATATCTGTTGTGCCAAAAACGCTTCCACCTTGAAAAGAATTCTGAGGGAATTGCCAAGAGATTGCAGCCATCCAATGCTTGCAGATTTATTATTTGACCCATAGGCATCAAAATATTAATACACGATTCACTTCACTTTTGACCTGAATTAATATATATGATTCGCTTCATCGTCCACTGTCACCTTCTTGCTACATTTGCTAAAACAGCATTTCTTTAGCATTACCAAAATTTAATGTGAAAGGCAGCTGGAATTTGAATCAGGATCCAGTTGTCTAGCAAATATAGCTAATCCATCAGAATCTGCATCCCAAATTCTTTAATAAAATAGATATATTATGAAACTTGACAACATTAGTAGAGACTTTTCCCCTCACAATTGTAGATTACAGCTCTCACTGGGATTCACTAATGACAGTCAGATTCAATAGCAGAAAGATTTCATCTAATATTAGTGTCTGGCAAGTCAATTTGCAAGGTTATTGTTGCAGATTAAATTAGCTACATTGGGAGGTCACCCTCTTGCTTCTAAATCAAGAAAGACAGACAGATATATAATAGCATACTGCTATAGCACTGTTATTATCCAATCATTTGCTATAATGTAATTATCCCCCACCCCCCAAGATGAGAGGATAAAGAATTCTGTAGCATCATAAAGTACAAGATGATCAAAGACCAATGAAATATCTCAAACGCCATGCTCTAGGTGGGATAGTATTAAGTTTTGTGAATGGCATGACTGCCACTTCAATGCGGATTCCAGACAACAAAATGATATATTTAAAAAGTCAGCCATATTGTGACACTCAGATTTTCACTATGGCTTCAGTCCAGCTTTCTTTGATATCTAATCATTTACACATTAATTTTAAAGTAATTATTAACTACAGTTTACATGTGACATAGAACAAAAACTCAAGAAACATGATGAAAAATTTGTTCCAGGACTCATATAAGTCCAATACATCATCTGCTGAACCTTTCAATTGCACAAAGCATTACAATTCATCTAATACCCTAATGAAATGTTTCCTTGTCTTTGTTTATTACCCCCTGGAACAGAAACTAATATTCTACTGATCTAAGAATTTCAAATAATATATACTGTATTATGCCCCTGGAAGAGAAGCTAATATTCTACTGATCTCACAATATTAAGAGCCATGCCAATGGAAAAATGTTATTAGACTATTACTATATTACAGACAAGTCTCATTTCCAAAGTAATGGCTAGATAATGGGAAGTTTCTACAGTCACAGCATCATTGGAATGGCTCTGCCAGGCATCATTGACATGGAGAAAGCTCACTGCTGTTAGGGTTATGAGAAGGGCGGAGCAAATGATAAAAGGTTTTATACATAAGTCAAACACTTTATACATTATGGAAACTAATTATGAGAAACCATATTATGGATCCTGTAGATTAGGGATGAAAAACCAACAAGCTGCTGCACCTAGATTTCCCCTTGACTGCTACAGGGCTAGAGGGCAAGGTGTGAAAAGTCCAGAAAAAATTGAACACTCCTGTTCACCCTCCCATTTTTTCTAGCTCTTCATGCGTCTAATGAAACCATAATGAAATGTAAAAAGGTATGCTGCCATCTACACAGTGGGGAATATTTGAACATGGTCAGTTGACTGGTGTGCCATCCTTGGATATTGCATGATAATACACATGATAGTATCATATATAGTATCATGATATCACATGATACAATATTGCATGATACACTATAACAGATGCTGGGGAACACAAGCAGGAGTAAGCTATTGCACTCAGTCCTATGTGTGGGCTTCCCACAGGCTGCTGTTTGGCCACTGTGTGAACAGAATGTTAGATTAGGTAGGCCTTTGGTCTGATTCAGCATGGCTTTCCTTATGCTCTTATATAGTCAAACTGACTGTAGGGTTTGTTTAATCTACCGCATATTCCAAGATATCATAGAACCAGACCAATGACTTGTAGTCTCTTTCTTTCACCTTGTGTTCATACTCAAAAGGAGCAAAAATAAATAAATAAATCTGCACCTATAAAGCTGTGTCAATCACTGTGGTAATACGCACAGTGTGTCTACTTGTCATGGCTGTTGAAAGGACAGTCCTCATACTCTGTGTCCAAGTATTCTATTCTAGAAAAACTGGTTAGCTGGTAATGTCTATGTTTTCTGTCTTCCAAATTTTGTTTCACTTTCCCTTCACAGTGCACTTTTGGAGCTGGCTTTTCCCTCTCTCTTGCAATGTCCTTTTTCAATGCATCATCTTGGAGCTGTGCACAACCACTGCCATCTGCAAGCTGTGATTAGTAGACTTGCAGAATGTCGGCTTTCCTGCCGGCTGGAGAGCTCATTTTAAACGGTCATAAGTGAAGGCTGAGGCTGTCTGCGAAAAAGCACCAATTTGTCTGATAGCAACAAAATATTAGGAAGGAAAGATAGATAAGCCAATGATGAAACAATAATGAGGAAGCAAGGAAAGCCTTTAAAAAGCACTTAGAATTCACAGCCTTCACTCATCTCCGTTCATTTTTGCACTTTTCACTTTTCTGTTTAAAAGGCAATTTCCCCCTTACTGCTTCCAGCTAATTTTTATATTGCTGTTTGTATTGGTTATGTGTCTCCAATTCTCATTCTTCTCTCCTTTCATTATAATTTCTGTGCTCATTAAGCTATCATCCTTTTAAATGTAATTATCTGCACTCTCTGTCCTTTCAGTGAGTTTGTATCTTGTACTTGTCTTAATAGACTGTTTTATTATGTCATGTATCTAACACATTATGTTTTCCTTTGCCTCAACTGATTGGTTATATAGAGCCAAATAAAAAAGACCAAAGATATCAGCTGGATTTTCATATCACCTTCACATCAAACTGTATTAGCCCCAGGGCCGGATTAAGAGCATTATGGGCCTGGTGCTGAGGATTTTGGTGGGCCTTTTTATGGAAATAAATAAAATGAAGATGCAATTTTATATTAAAACAAATTAAATATTTTAATTACCATTAAAGTGCCAAAACAGAAACATATTGAAAATATTTCTTTTTTTGTAAACAATAAGCTTGTTAACTCAATAAAACCGTTATAAATAGAACATTCACAACAACCATTTTTAAATAAACATAAACCATATAAACAGGTAATAACCAGGTCAGGCCTGGTTATTACTTGGATGGGAGACCCCTCCTTTAATTTCCTGCATTGAGCAGGGGGTTGTACTCGATAGCCTTGTAGGCTCCTTCCAACTCTATGATCTATGAATCTATGAGCCGGACCTGCCTTTAATGTCTCTGCCCCCAGCAAGCTCTGCCCCTTTAACTTTAACACATTCTGCGAAGGTTTAAACAGGACCCTACACACATTCAGCAGAATGCTCCAGACCTTCACCAAATACACACAGGTCAGGAGAGGCAAAACCACGTAGGGAATGGGATGTTGGGGGCAGGGCCAGTGCAATGCATGGGTGAGGGACTTCTGAATAGGGTTGTAGTCTAACCTAATAAAGGTTGCAATCCTATGAACACTTATTTCGGAATAAGCCCCAATGGATACTGTTGGGCTTATTTATTTATATTTATTTATTTAATACATTTTTATACCACCCAATAGCCGAAGCTCTCTGGGCAGTTTACAACAGTTAAAACCATAAAATACAATATAAATAAATATAAAATTTAAAACCACAGATTAAAACAAACAACAAAGCTAGCAGCAACAGTTACAATAAGAGAGTTAAAAACAACTACAAAATTAAAATGATTAAGATGATTAAAATGATTTGGCTTCCGGAGGAACAGGAATGGCGGTTTGAAGCTTTTTCGCAGGGCTCTCGCCCAGGGAAAAGAAGCAGCCTGGTTTCTGGGGTAACCAGATAAAACTTCTGGCTATCAATCTGACTTGGATAAGAGACAGATCGAAGGATTAACCTCATATGCTCCGTAGGTGCAAGCTCCTTGTCAGAGGCGGGATTTTTCGGTAGAGAGATTCTTCCTCCGGCAAGTTCTGAGCGGCAGGGGAGTGGCAGGAGTTAACAACGTCCTCGAACCAGGTTCCGTATCTCTGAAATAGGGCTTATGCTCTGATTTATGAGACAAGATCCGCAAGCCTCCTTGTAACATCTTTTTAAGAAGAAAAATTTATGAGTTAAAGACCCCAGCGTCTGGCAGACTCACCATTCCTAGGTCAGTTTCTATTTTCTGTATCGGAGAAGAAGGGGGGTGAAGAAACAAAACTGCTTAAACCAAAACCGAAACAAATAAATGGTCAAGAAGTAATCAAGAAATAAGGAGTATATACAGGAGGGGAGTTTCAGAAGAATTAATTGGACTGTGTATTTTTTATTTTTATTTTTTTTACTTAATGTCGAATGGGAGGTTGCTAAATGTGAACTATTTTTGCTCTTACGTCATGGGGAAAGTCGGCTTGTTTTGAAATACCAAGAACAAGATAAGATTAGGTAATTGCTGCCACCTGTCGTAAATCAGACAGAAGCTGTAGCAGTGTTAAAAAGAACATATATATTGCATGATGCCAGCAAAAAAAGACTCAAGGCAAGTGGAAGAAAGAAGGAAATCTTCCCATGTGGAAGAAAATCAAACAATGGCTGAGAGTTTTAAGTTAATGATGTTAAAAATGACAAACATGATGGACCAATGTCAAAAGTCTTCAGAAGAGCAAGCAAAATTTTTTAATGAACAAAAACAATCCTTTGAGAAATTAGAGAAAAAACTTGATGAAAGATTGACAAGTTTAGAAGTAACAATTAATAAAATGCAAACATCACATGAACAAGTTTCCCAGGAGTTGGGTCGCACAAATCAGAAGGTCTTGACCTTAGAAGCTAAATGTCAAGAGACAGAACAACATCTTGAAAAATGCTTAAGCGATTTGGCGCTGATGGAGCTAAGGCGAAATGAGTGTTGTTTAAGATTGAGATCAATTCCAGAACAACAATCAGAAGACATTACAAAGAGGATTATTGAGCTGTTAGCAGATTTTTTGAGGATGGAAATGAAAGTTATGCAAGCAGAAATTGATAGAGTTTACAGAATTAACTCTGGTTTTGCTGTTAAAAATAAAGTCCCGAGAGATGTCTTGATTTGGTTTGTCAGGAAAAGTTTAAGAAATCAAGTTATCCAACAACACTATAAGGAGAAAATGATGGTGAATGATGAGGGGAAAGACGTGGAAATAATTGTTTTGAAGGAAATTCCATCAAGGATTTTGCAAAAAAGGAAAGAATATATATTTTTGACTGAGAAGCTTAAACAGCAAAATATTCGATATAGATGGGAATTGCCAGGAGGAGTTAGTTTTACCATGAACCAAAGGAGATATAAGTTCAGTACGGTGGAGGAGGCGAGAAATTTTGTGGAAAAGTGGGAAATAAAACCACAAGGGTATCGGGATGAGACTGGAGGTGCAGTTTAGAAACTCCTATGTGGATTACAAATTAATCTGATTAAAAATGGATTACAAATTTTTGCCTTGGAATATAAATGGTGCGAATGCACCACAAAAGAGAAGAAAAATATTTCATTATTTGAATAAATTGAAGTTGGATTTGATTTGTTTACAAGAGACACATATAAATAAAAGAGATTCAAAATACTTGATACAAAAGAAACTTGGAGAAGAATTTATTTCAGCTAGTACAAAGAAAAAAAATGGTGTGGTTTTATATGTAAAGAATAAACTTTCTCCAATATTGATCTTCTCAGATGAACAAGGTAGATACGTTGGAGTAGAAGTTAATATCTCAGGAAAGAAAATATTGGTAGTAGGGGTTTATGCACCAAATGAAAACAAATCTATGTTTTATAAACGTCTTATGGATAGACTTTTGGAATCTACATACGAAAATTGGTGTTTAATGGGAGATTGGAATGGAGTGGTGTCACCAAAACAAGATAGACATTCGGAAAAAGATATAAGAAAAAATCAGGGGAAATTGCCAAAAAGTTTTTTTGAATTAATAGAAAATCTGGAGTTGGTGGACATTTGGAGAACTAAAAATGGAGACTCCAGAGAATTTACATTTTTTTCTGATAGACATAAATCATATGCAAGACTTGATATGATTTGGTTGTCGAAAGCTATGGCTATGGAAATCTATAAAGCTGAAATATTGCCAAAAACGTTTTCTGACCATAATCCAGTTTCTGTGACTTTCAAAAGGAAGAAGTGTTCATTTAGATGGAGATTTAATGAATCATTATTGAAACAAGAAAGGGTGGTCCAAGACTGTAAGCATAAACTGAGAGAATTTTTTGAAAACAACTTAGACAAAGGTGTGGATTTACAAATAGTTTGGGATACAAGTAAAGCCTTCATCAGAGGACAATTTATACGACATAACTCCTTTCTTAAAAAAAAGAGACAAGAAAAGACAGAAAAGATTTTATTGGAAATCAGAGAGAAAGAGAAGGAATTAGAAAAATCTCCAAATAATACTAATATTTCATGGCAAATTAAAGCACTGCAGAGGCAGTTATCTATGTTGATGACGCAAGAACTGGAAATGAAATTGAGTTATGCCAAGCAAAGGAATTTTGAATTTGCTAATAAACCAGGGAAATGGTTGGCATATAAAATAAGGAAAGAGAGAGAGAAGAGAGTAATACTTAAGCTGTTGGAGGACAACACTGAAATAACGGATAATTTGGGTATGAAAAGAGCGTTTTTTCAATTTTATTCACAATTATATAAAGGGGAAAAAATTTCTGAAAAAAGAATAGAAGATTATTTGCAACGGCAAAACTTGCCAAAGATTACAGAGTATCAAAGACAAACTATGAATGGCCCTATAACTATACAAGAATTATCTGAAGCAATTAAGAAATCAAAAAAAGGGAAAACACCGGGCCCTGATGGACTGTCAGCAATTTATTACAAATGTTTTGAAGATGAGTTGTTACAACCACTACAAAGGACTATGAATAATATCCTACAAAATGGGAAGTTACCAGATACATGGAGAGAGGCTAATATTGCATTGATACCTAAAGAAGGACAAGACTTGACTTCTGTTAAAAATTACAGGCCAATTTCACTATTGAATAATGATTACAAATTATTTACAATGATTCTATCTGAAAGACTAAAGAAAATTCTACAAGAGTTTATTCATCAGGATCAATGTGGTTTTCTGCCTAAAAGACAATTAAGAGATAACATTAGAACTGCGTTGGATGTGTTGGAATATTTAAATTGTCATAATGAAAAACAAGCAGCACTGATTTTTTTGGATGCTGAAAAAGCTTTTGACAACGTGAACTGGAGTTTTCTATTTGGAGTAATGAATGAAATGGATTTTGGAGAGAATTTTATTAAAGGAATAAAATCGATATATTCGACACAAAAAGCACAAATAATTGTTAATGGTGAATTGACAAAGCCCTGTATGATACAAAAGGGAACAAGACAAGGATGTCCATTATCTCCACTACTGTTTATTTTAGTTCTAGAAGTTTTGCTTAGAAATATTAGGCAAGATGGAAAAATCCCGGGAATAAAAATTAAAAAAGAATCATACAAGTTGAGAGCTTTTGCAGATGATTTGATGATAGTCTTGGAAAATCCACTACAAGGAGTGCAAACTCTGTTGGATAAATTAAATGAGTTTGGAGGGTTGGCAGGATTCAAGGTAAATCATGAAAAAACAAAAATGTTGGTGAAGAATATGAGAGCGGAAGACCAACAGATATTGATGCAAACATCGGGTTTTAAAATTGAAAAAAGAGTAAAATATCTTGGTATCATAATGACAAATTCGAATTCCACGTTGTTTCAAAACAATTATGTTAAGATATGGTTAGGAATTAAAAATGATATGTTGAAATGGGAGAAACTAAAATTGTCTTTGCTGGGTAGGATCTCTGTGATAAAAATGAATGTTTTACCAAGAATGATGTTCTTATTTCAAACACTACCGATTTTAACTAATGATGTGCCCTTTAAAGAATGGCAAAAGGACTTATCTAAATTTATATGGCAAAGAAAGAAACCACGTGTTAAATATATAGTTCTACAGGATGCGAAAGAAAGGGGTGGATTGGGTGTACCTGATTTGAAATTGTATTTTAATGCTTGCTGTTTTGTTTGGTTGAAGGAATGGGTGACATTGAGAAATAACAGACTTCTAGAATTAGAAGGGCATGATCTAAGGTTTGGATGGCATGGATATTTGTGGTATGACAAAGCTAAGGTTAATGTAGATTTTAAGAACCACTATATCAGAAGGGCGTTATTAAGAGTTTGGAACAAATACAAGCCTAGGTTATGCCCAAAATTACCCTTATGGATATCACCACAAGAGGCATTATACAGGAAAGAAATGACAAGCAATGAGAACTGGTTAAAATACAGAGAAATATTGGAATTGCGTCAGGGAACACATTGGATTAAAACACGGGATTGTTTAGTAACACAAGGTCATAACTTACACTGGTTTTCATACATGCAATTGTTAGAGAGATTTAAAGTGGATAAAAGAATGTATGATATAGAAGAGGATAAGTCTGAATTTGAAATACAATTGTGTACAGGTGATGATCATGTAATTGCAAAAATGTATAAATTTTTGTTGAAGTTTGGGACAGAAGAAGAACAAGTTAAAGACTGTATGGTTAAATGGGCAAGGAACTTTGGATATAATATAATGATGGAACAATGGGAACACATGTGGACTAAAGGTATAAAATTTACACTGTGTTCTGATCTTAGAGAGAATTTTTACAAGATGATGTATCGTTGGTACCTAACTCCTGTGAAATTGGCTAAGATGTATAATAATGTGTCAAATGTATGTTGGAAATGTCAAAGTCATGAAGGAACATTTTATCATGTTTGGTGGACATGTAAAAAAGTGAAAACATATTGGGTACAAATACACACATGGATACAAAAGATTTTAAAAGTGAATATTAAACTGAAACCAGAAATGTTTTTATTGGGTATAATAGACTTGCAACTTGAGAAAGACTATGGAACATTACTACAATATATGTTGACGGCAGCAAGAATAATCTATGCTCAAAAATGGAAAGAAGCAACTATACCAACTATAGAAGACTGGTTGTTGAAAATGTTGGACTTAGCAGAGATGGCAAAATTGACTTGCTTAATTAGAGAAAATTTTTTAACTTCATTCAAGAAAGACTGGAAACCTCTGGTGGACTTCTTGGGGAGGAGGGAAAGTGACTTAATAACTTTTGGTTTTGATTTCTGAAGATGGGTGTGATAGAAATTCATTATGTGAAAATAGAAGAAACTTATATATTGGATAAGGATTGGTATTGAGGCGGAAGCCAAATGTTGTTTTGGAAAATTCAAAAAAAAATTCAAAAAAAAAAAAAAAGATGATTAAAATGATTTAAATGCCTGGGAGAATAGAAAGGTCTTCACCTGGCACCGGAAAGAATACAAAGTAGGTGCCAGGCAAACCTCTTTGGGGAGCTCATTCCATAACCGGGGTGCCACAGCAGAAAGGGCCCTCCTCCTGGTAGCGACCTGCCTCATTTCCTTTGGCAGGGGCTCTCGGAGAAGGACTGCTGATGCAGATCTTAGTGTCCGGGCAAGTACATATGGGAGGAGACAATCCTTCAGATACCCTAGCCCGAAGCCGTTTAGGGCTTTGAATATTAGTACCAGCACTTTGAATCGGGCCTGGAAACAGACTGGCAGCCAGTGCAGATGAGAAAGCACTGGCATAATATGTTCTCGTTGGCCAGTCCCAACAATCTCGCTGCCCTATTCTGGACCAGCTGAAGTTTCCGGACCATTTTCAAAGGTAGTCCCACGTATAACACATTGCAATAATCCAAACGAGAGGTTACCAGAGCATGGATAACTGTAGCTAGGCTATCTCTGTCCAGATAAGGACGAAGTTGGTATATCAGCCTAAGCTGATAAAAGGTGCTCCGTGTCACCGAGTTCACCTGTGCCTCGAGTGACAGTTGTGGATCCAAGAGCACCCCCAAACTACAAACCTGATCCTTCAGGGGGAGTCCAACCCCATCCAGAACTGGTTGAATATCACTTAGCCGGGCAGACAAACCACCCACTAACAGTACCTCCATTGAGTCTCAGTTTATTAGCCCTCATCCAGTCCATTACCGTGCCCAGGCAGTGATTCAGAACAGCCACTGCCTCACCTTTTATTTCAAAGTAAAGCATGCAAATGGGTGCACTATATATCCACAAAATGCCTCTTTCATTTTAAGGCCATTACAAATTGCAGACAGGATTTTCCATCACACTCATTAATATATATTTTTTCTCGTCCCCCCCTATATGCCCTTCATTTTGTTTTTGTTTTTGCTTAACATTCATACTGAAAAAGAATTCTGCTGAAGTTTGCACACTACTTTGTGATTTTCAGTTGGTCATAATGAGAAGTCTGGTTTCACCAGCTCTCTGTGGATCTTAATGGTTAATCTAGAACAGGACTCTCCAACCTCGGGTCCCCAGATGTTGCCAGACTACAGCTCCCAGAATCCCTTGCCATTAGCCATGCTAGCTGGGTATGCTGGGAGCTGTAGGCCAGCAACATCTGGGGACCCAAGGCTGGAGAGCCCTGATCTGGAATGATGAGTGTTTCATTGCTGTATTATGCTAAAATGTAAGCTACCACCCTCCCGGACGTGCAGATGCCGAGGACTGCGCCTGCGCTCCCCCTCAGGATAAAGGGCCACGAGGGGGCAGCAGGAGAGGGGGAGGGGCAGCCGCCCCCCACCCGGCTGGCCCTCACGGCGTGGCCTCACCTTCTTGCAGTGCTTGCCGAGCCAGACCCGCGTGGCGTCCAGCTGCGAGACAGTCTCCGGGCTCCCCCAGAACTTGCCGGCGGGGCCTCCGTCCTTGCGCCGCGACACGGACAAGGGGGTGGCGGAGGCTCCGGCTGCTGCCGCCGCCGCGCCCGCCAAGCCGCCTCCAGCCATGGGGCCCCCGGGATTAGAGCTGCCGCCTCCAGGCACGGCTGTCACTGATGCCGCCGCCGCCATTGTCCTGCCCGGCCTGCCGCGCCGACACCGCCGCCGGGGCCCTACGCCGCCCACTCTCCTGGCTCCGCGCATGCACAGAGCCCGCGGGACGCCGCGGCGGCTGCCACACCGCCGCCACTCTCCTCCCGCGGGTGTGGCTCTCTCTGCGGCTCTCCGCGCCGCGGGTGACGGGTCCAGGCATTGTGGGCCTATTTTATGGTAGGGGCCTGGAGCTGCAGCTCCAATAGCCCCTATCTTAATCCGGCCCTGATTAGCCCAGACCATTGTCATTGCCAATACTATTAGTCCCCTGAGATTACCACAGGCCCTGTAACAGGCGTGCAGAACCTCAGGCCCAGGGGCCGAGTCCAACCCTTCTGGGGTCCTAATCCAGCCTTTTTGGGTTCTCCAAATGGCTCCACCCCCTTTCCCCCAGCCACCAATTGTTTGGCGTTTTCCCAGCTTTTGTGCCATTCCCCCCCCCCCCATTCTAAAAGGTAGAAATGACTCTCCTAAGGTTTAGTTACTGTCAGTAAGGGCTTCAAGCTAAAATATGCTGGTATTTTTGGCTCTGCCCCTTTTGCCTTTGGCTCTGCCCGCTGCTGGAATGCAGCCCCCGAGCGCTGCTTCGAAATGGAATTTGGCCTTTGGGCCGAAAGAGGTACAGCACCCTTTCCCATAAGGACAGCAGCAGGAAATCTGTTTGTTTGTTTGTTTGTTTATGTATTTGTGATACTTCTGTACCACTTAATATAATAAAATCCGTAAGCGGTTCACATATAAATATTAAAATCACATTTAAAATACAATATTAAAAACAATTCCAATTGAGCAATACAAGGAGCAGTAAGATGGAGCAGCATGGTTCATTTAATTACAAGCCAGGGAAAGCCTGGGTGAACAGGTGCCTTTCAGGAGGCGTTTGAATCATGACACATTTTCTGCCTCCTGAACTGCATGGGGGAGGATTTTCCAAAGGGGGGGATACTGCTACTGAGAAGGCCCACTGTCAAGGTATTACGTGGCAGCATTCCATTAGTTTTGGAATGACCAGCAAGGCCTCCTCTGACAATCTTAGCGGTCAGCTGGGTGTCCCAGTGAGCACTGGGCCACCCAGCCGACCTCTAGTGGCTGCATTCTGCACTAGCTTCAGCTTCTGAACCAAGCACAAGGGCAGTCCCACATAGAGCGCATTTCAGTCGTCTAATCATGAGATTACCAGTGCATGGATCACAGTGGCTAGGCTGCCCCTATCCAGGAACAGGCGTAGTTGGCACACCCACCAGAGCTGGTAATGGGTGCTCTGGGCCACCGAAGTCACCTGGGCCTCCAGTGACAGAGATGGAGCCAGGAGCATCCCCAAACTATATACCTGCTCCTTCAGAGGGAGTGCAACCCCATCCAGAATGGGCAAACAGCCCAATTCCTGGACCTGGGAACTGCCAACTCATAGGATCTCTGTCTTATTGGGATTCAGCTTCACTTTATTAGCCATCATCCAAGCCATAACTGCATCCAGGCACTGGTTCGGAATGTCCATTGCATCTCCCTATTCAGATGTCACAGAGAAATAGAGCTGGGTATTATCAGCATACTGGTGACACCTTGCCCCAAATCTCCTGATGACTTCTCCCATTGGAGAGTAGGGGAGAGCCAAGACACAATGTCCTGCCAGCATCTCTCCTAGCTGCCTCACTACTGAAGATAATCCAGCAGCTGTCTTCCATATGGCCTGGTCATGATAAGCCCCTTCATACGTGCATTGTGGAAAGGGGCATTACCCCACCCCTAAGGTTGCATGGCACCCTGGACATCCAACTATTATGTATGGACATCTGCAAAGGAAAGCCCAAGGGTGTCTGCTTCCTATGAAAGCTGGAGCTCTGATCATGTGGGGTATCAGAAGACATCCATGTGTGATACATAGGCAGTGAGGTGTGGCATGGCCTTAGGGTGGGGCCAGAGATGCACCTCCACATCCCTGCTCTACACAAAATTCCCCTTCATGTGATGCATACATGAAGGGAGCTTCAGTGACTAATATCTAATGCTATGTAGCAGCACACCTCTGAGTGAGGGGTCTACCTTTGCCCTATCACCCATTCTGGTATTATTTTTTTTATCAATAAAACAATACAAGATGAACAAAAGAAATGTGACCCTTGTGGTTGTTCTTGACCTCTCAGTGGGTTTTGATTAGGGCTGGATTCATTTGTTTCATTTTGGGGGTTCATTTTGGGGGGATTTTGAGGTAAAACCAAGGATTTGGGGGTGGGGGACATGGAGGCAAATCCTGGAAAAGAAACAAAAGGAGAGAGGGTGAAATAATTGGAGGGGAGGGCTTACAAATTGCGTGCTCAAAAAAGGAGAGGTGAAATATTAAAGCACTCACAACAGCTGTAAAAACATACAAAAATATAAAAAGAAGAAAGGAGAGAGCTATGCAAGTGAATTGGCTTCCAGTGCATTTCAAGATATCAAGAGAAATATCTTCCAATGCTTCCTGAAAAGCTGCTTGGAACTATTTCTTTTCCATCTCATCTATCTCAAAAAGTGTTGGAAAACAATTGTGTAATGGTCATGTGTGCATGTGTCTGAACTTTTAAAGCTCCTGAACTCTTCTGCATCTTCTTGGATCAATATCTGAGCCAGAGAGGAAATCCTGGCTTCCCGCGTGGCTGCTGTACCTAGAAGCTCTCCTCACCAGCCTCTACCTCCCAAAATAAACTGCCCCATATCCCTTCCTTTGTCAAAGGGAAAACTGTGGCAGGCAGCATGAGTAGTGTAGACAGGGAAGATACCTCCCTCTCCTTCTCTGATGCTCTGGGGTATTGCTAGCCAACAACGTACCAGAGAGTCTGAGAAAAGAGAGGAAGAGGAGGTACACTCTTATCACCTTTTGAGGTCACCACACTTACCGCCTTTTAGGGAAGGGCATTGTTCCAGGGTCTGGGATCTTACAGGGAGGGTACTAGTTGACTACAATATTTAGCCTATTTTCTGGATTTTGAGGTGCTATGGACAAGGAGAAGGCCTACAAAGCTTAGACTTCCTGTGAACATTAGTTCAAAATGCCATGACATTTCTGTAGGGGCGGGAAGACAGCAAAGCCCCATGTCAGCGAGATGGGAGATTAAAAACCCCTGTTCCTGTGTGTAGACGCCCATAAATCCACACACAGAAGTTCAGAGCTTTCTCTCTCTCTCTGCGCAGCGTGCAGCGTTTCGGTTCTGAACAGCCAGCCAGCTCCTGTAATCTGATTCCAGCTGCCAGCTCCTCCGGTTTGTAGATTCCATGTAGTAAGGAAATAACTCTGTAACCCCACAGATCTATTCTACCTGTTTATTTACTTTAGCAAGTAATATCCTACAGTGTATACATTCCTAGTTACAGTCCATGTGCAGAGTACAATGCATAGCAAGCATTTATTTCAGTGGAGCAAGGTTGGCTTTACTCCACCTCAGCAAAGACGTTACATGGTTGCATAAGTCCAGCAAGCAAAAGTCAGAAGAAAAGAGTGAAGAGAGTGAACAGTCCTGTTCCTCTCTCAACAATGGCTACAGACAGAAAAAACAAGTCAGTACGTCACCAGAAAGCATAAACCACGTGACAGGCTCATACTGTTTCCCATACACTCTAGTAATCCCTGCGAGAGCACAAGATTCATAGAAAGACATAACAAACTTGTTTACTGCCAGTCTGTTCCTTCCATGTTGTCAACAATGTGCTCCAGCTTGTGAATGTGATACATATCACAACAATTTCCCCCCTTGCTTTCTTGGAATCTAGGAGAAATGAGGGGGGAAAGGCTGGCAATCTAACTTTGGGCTTGTTCTGATGAGACTTTTAATGTGCTATCTCCTTGTTCTGTTTGCATGATTTTGGGAACTGTCCACATGACGTCATCATGCTCCTGCAGCTGCCCTGTGATTTCCCCTTGCCTTGCCCATATTTTTTTGACAATGAGGAATATCCGTTAATGTTTCCTGGTGCATCATAGTACCGTAAAGAACCACTGGTGTGATCCCTGTTTGCAAGACCTTACGGCATTTCTGTGGGTGAGTGGCTGTGACGTTTACTGTGATGGGCATGTCCATGTAGCACAGTTTCACTCCTCTTTGTGTAATTTCATTTCCAGTTGGCGTAGTACAAACATGGCTGTTGCCCCCTTATTTGTCATTTTGATGGCACAGTATTTGTGCACTTCTGCAGTTACCTCCTTTCAAAAATGCACATGTGCAAACTTCCACCATAACAGTCTTGTGCCAGGACCGGTGCAGGGCAGTTTGGCGCCCTAGGCGAAATGATATTTAGTGCCCTCCCTCTCGTGCCATGGGGGGGCTCCGGAACAAAGCAGCCCTGCTCTGCAACCCCCCCCTGCGCCGCCACCACCACCAACAACAACCTACCTTCCCCCCACCCTGGCTGCCTCCTCCTCCTCCTCCGAGGAAGTGACACGACAGGACCCCCGCGCTCTGTTTTTTGCCGGGGAAACCAGGGCAACAGGGCTGTTTAAGTCCTGTTGCCCTGGTTCCTCCCGCCAAAACAACGTGGGCGGGGCTCTGGAAGCAACGCGACGCGGAGAAGGTAGGTGTCGGGGGGGTGGCGGTGGCGGCGGCGGGCGGGGGAGGCGTGGAGGTGGGCGGGGGGGAGGCGCAGTGGCAGTGGGTGGGAGGGCAGGGTGAGGCGCAGAGGTGGCGGGAGGGAGGGAGGGCCGGCGGGGGGAGGTGCAGCGGTGGTGGCAGCGGCGGCGGCGGGCAGGGAGGCGCGGCAGCGGCGGCGGTGGGTGGGGAGGTGGAGGCTTGGCGGGGGCGGCGCGGTGGCAGCGCAGAAGAGCGCAGTGTTTCTGCGCCCTCTTCAGCCGCGCGCCCTAGGCAACCGCCTAGTTTGCCTAGCGGTAGCGCCGGCCCTGTCTTGTGCAATTCCTCCTCATTTTTTAAAAAACTGTGCGTGCACTGGTCAGTTGACTCACCTACGTGCACGCCCCAGAAGAAGACAGAAGTGGTGGAGGACAATGATAGTGGAGGGTTGGGAAGAGGTGGCAGTGGGGAGGGACAAAAGGTAGGTATATACGCTGATGAGAGATCGCATTACATACTGGGGGGGGCAGAAGGAGAACTTTGGCGGTGTGATAGATACTATGAAGTTCCGCATTTAATGAAGAAACAGAACACAATCAGCTGTGCCTGCAAGAAGGCTACCATCTGATCAGACCCTTTGAGAAAAGTATGCAGGAAAGTGTCATAAGCATGGAAGTGTGAAAGGTTGGCAATAAGACACGGATCCTCCTTGTAGCTGGCTCCATGAAGGCTGATGCTCCTCCCGGAAGATAATTTTACATCTGAACAATTCACCCCCAATTAAAATAAACATCAAAATGAGAGCTTATCTTTCAATTGTCTCTGCGTGGACTTGAAATAATACAGGACTAATTGGAACGATGCTTACCCTAGGAGCAAGTAGGGCAGAATCAAGAAATAATTTTTAAATGTTTTAAGTTACACGTGACTTTGTATCTTTTTAAAAAGTTGCTTTATTTCTTTCTTACACAGCTATGCTAAAACTTAAATACTCTCCCACAGAAGGTTTTCCTTTAGAAGGAAGGGAGGGATAATTTAATTTTAAAATATATCTCACTTATGAACTTTTCAGAGTTAGAATAGTCATCGATATTATTTTGTTCCTTGATTTTAGTAGCAAGGGGAAGGCTTTTCCTATGTTACCATCTTTCCTTCTTTAAAAAAAAATTCTTATGAACTATCACTAGTCCTATCATTCTTTTCACCAATATGTGCTTACTCTAAATAATTATTTTCATTTTATTTTACTTAAATTTTTAGAG